>VWZT01011228.1:90515-150515 GCA_013397055.1 Pachycephala philippinensis
TGGCTTTTTATGTTGTATTAAAAAAAGAGAAAACGGAAATGCTAACAATGGTTTAAATTTGCCGTGCTTCACATATACTTTATCTTAAAACACCTACTTTTGGTTTTTAATTGTAGTGGTGTTCTGTAAAGAAACACGACCTTACAGGGCATTTTCAGGAATAGAACAGTCTATATATTAAAAGGCAGCAAATGATTCATAACTGCTTAGCGGTCAGGCCTGTGGGGCCATGCTTCCCATGTGAAATTTTTTTCTGCATTGCAAACTCTTACATTAAATTGTGATAAATGAAGAGCGGAGGCTATTCATACAAATCAATGACTTTAGTGTATGTGTCATTAGCCTGAGAGATGCAGGCAGCGGTCACTACTATAAATCATGTGATGATCTGCTGTCTGCGACTCGATGCAAGCAAGCAGATGCATTAGGAAGGTTAAAGAATGAAATTAATCTGTGCATTTCCCTTTCTTTCTTTTTTTTTTTCCTTTAGTCACCTGGTCATACGGAAAGAATTAAAGTCACATGATCCAAAGTTAAACTAGCTACAGAACAGTAAGTTGGCTAAGTTAGATGTCACCTTTCAACTTAAAGTTAATTAAATATTAATGGGATTAATTTATTCATCATCACATGGAAAGTAAAATATATAGAATAGGTAAAATCCGCCAGTGCTCCTCACACAGGAGTTGATATTATTAATTGCTTTTAATGCAGACTGTGGCACGAGACCACGTGTAAGAGATCAAGCACACTGCAAAATGTGCTCTGATACTTTTAAGTGCAGCATATTTCTTTCTTCACATTTTATAAATCCAGTGTTTAGTAACCCATGGCCATGCTCCTCATACCAGTAACTTGGAGTGGGTTATGAATATGAGTCAGGTTGAATGTATTACTGATGATGGAATACATTCCCAGATATCTGTGACTGGGACTGTTAATGGTGAGAGTGTGCAAAAGGGGTCAGGGACAGTAAAAAGAGATATGGACAATATAATTTTAAAACTGGAATTAATGAATTTGGGAAGGCCATATTTGATATAAATGTTAGGCCAAAGCCTTCAGTCTTTACTCAATACTTATTCAGGCAAAACACCCATTGACTTCCGTGACAGATTTCCTGGAGTGAGAACTAAATATGCCCCAGGAGTCAGATTGCCCCTTTCTTTTTTACAGAAGCAGAAACTGGGAAGATCATACAGGAATCTTAGCCCCTCCTGCATCTGTGTGGACCCTGTGGGGGATTACACACGTCTCCTTCTCCTGGCTCCACCACTTCCCCTCTGCAGTTTCACACCACTCAGCAAGGAACAAGGCGATATGTTACAGAGCAAAGGCGCTGAGCCAGGCTCATGCCCAGGACTGAACACTCAACGTGCTACTGTGGAGGGCTGCAGGGCTCCCAAAGTCCAGCAATGCTTGGGAAAGACTCCAGGATTTGGCCTCTTATAACTCATCCAGTCTGTGATAAGGAGTCCTGGAAAGGGTTTGAAGACCCTGCTTTGAGCCAGCATTTGACTCTGGGCGCAATCAAGTATGAAAGCAAATTAATGACAGAGGGGGCTGCATTTCAAAGGTGCTTGAAGCAGTCCATGGGCATAAAACAGTGCAGAACACCTTTGTGCTTATGAAGGGCACTATAAATCAATAAAGTATAAGTTAGCCTGGACAGTGATAAGATAAGTATTGCATGTGCTTAATTCACTTAGCTATCCTTCCGAAAAAGATAATACATTCAATGTAGACATATTTCAATTGAATTGATAGTAGATCTGGATTGAGCAAGCCTAGAGACTGAATTACCTTTATCCATCCCAGCAAGAATAAGGATGAACTTGCAAGCAAAATCAATGTCAGAAAGGTCTTACTACCTCTTACAACAGCATGCCTACTATCATTTATATTGAAATATACAAAGATTATTAATAACTATTGCAAATAGACATGCATCTTAGTAGCATGTCAACTTACAGCAGGTTAAGAACCAATCACATTAATTTAGATTCCTAAATCCTTTAAACACAAGCGGAAAAAGCGCAAAATCTGTTTTATATAATTGCTCAAAATGTACAAAAATTATTATTTAACTAAAGTTGCCAAATAAAGATGGGGAAGAATTGCAGGCAGTGGATTTAAAATGACTCGGAGCTGATTCTCCCAGTAAAGCCAGTCTCTTGTGTATCGTTCCACTGTCACTTAATTACCAAGTTGACTTCATATGTATTTATTTATATTTGGTAGCATTAAGTTTAGGGCACACGTCACACACATATTTTAAGTCAATTTTCCCCACGAGCACTTGGTTCTCCAATTGATCCCATCCAGTCATCAGAGCTGTTATTTTATATCTAGAAGAGTGATAGAAGTCTATTGCAAATAACACATAGAAATTTCAATCTGGGACCATTTCAATATTCTAAACTCTGTATTGTTGCAGCTCAGCTTCTACCAGCTGCCTAAGCTGGGACTGATCATACTTCCTTTGGAGACGTTGGCCTATGTTGCAGGCTGCAGAACTTCATTAGAAACATTTCTCTCTTTCCCAGTGCAAATTCAGTGATTTTAGGAATTCACATCATATTTACTGCTGAATATCCTATAAAGTTCTGCTTCTGCCCATTCCTGAAGCAAGGAAGAGCTGTATTTTAAACCCAAATGAAGGGAGTCATAATGCAAAAATAAGACATGGCTGCCCATTTTAAAATGCAAGTGATTTTTTCAAAATTTTTACTATAATTGCCTTTTAGGAAGCAGAAGAGAATTCTGAAAAAGTTTGGTAGCAACTTGTAAAAGTCACTCTCCATGACCATCTGAATATGAAATAAAAAATTTAAAATACTGTGCAGATGAAAATGCTCCTTCCTTTTGGAGCAAATCCATGCTTCCTTTTCAGTGACTAATTCCTGATTTTTATATCACACGTCACTTTTGAGTCAACGCCAAAAAAAGAGGCAAAGGCTCTTTACAGTCAGTTGGTAGTTTTATGCTGTAGGTTCAAATTGCAGGTCGACAGGAAACCTGGGTTTAACTTTTAAGTGTTACATTAAGAAAATAAAATATTTCTTACAAAATCAGCTACTTTACTGGAATGCTTCGTGCCATACCCGGGTTATTTGCCTGGTTTGGGGGCAGCTGGGGGACGTACATCGTGTTACATGACTGAGCCAGGCTCCTTTCACAACCCTAGCATGACTCACCTGGTGCCTCGGTATTTCCTCAGCACAGCTGTTTCTTTCCAGGTCCTGCCAGGACTCCATCATGCTGGATGCTGATTGCCCTCCTTTCCAATTAGCTTCCAAATGAAGGCACCCAGAGCTCACAGAATTAGCTCAGCTCCCTGCACGTGGCCCAGAGGCTCCTCGGTCCTCCTGTGAGAGGCAGGACTGCTTATGTAAGGGTAGGAGTCAGAGCCAAGCCCTTAACCAGCAATTATGGCTCCCTTAAGTTACAAGAACCCTTTTTAGGGCCAAAAGGGCAAGGACTTGTTGATGTCCCTTTACATTAGTGGGGTCTGAAGGCCGTGAGCAGGTGCTGGCATTGCTAAACAAAGGTTTCAGTAGCAGGTCGCATCCAGAACCTGGATGGCTACAGGAGGAGGGCAAGGCAGAGCCCTGGGCTTGCTCAATCTCCCAATTACTACACAAAGGACTAAAATACAGGGTCATGGATAAAAGTGAATAAATGTTTCTAAATTCTTATCTTAAACACACTTAAGCTTAAAGCTATTTAATTGAGGATTTAAAAGCATGTATGCTTTATGAAGCTGGGGCTACCTGCTTCATTCTCTTGCTCTTATTTTTGCTTTTATCCTTTTAGTCTTGAAGAAGCCTAATTAGAAGCTTGAACAGGGCTCTCTCTCCCTGCCCTTAAATCAGTAATTGGCTTCAGTGCAGAGACTGTCAGGAAATTAACACATCACAACATGACAGCTGTTAATTTTTTCTCCTTATTTGTCATATGAATCACTGCTGATTTGCCAGAGTGCATAACAAATTAGTGGTCTGTAATCAGCGGCCTCTCTCCTGTGTGCAGCACCTACTTGTTTTTCCCCTTTTCTCCTGAAGTCCATTACTTCACTGCTTCAGCAGGAATGACTGTTGCTAGGTGTGTCATTGTCAATAAATCAGAATAAGCAGATGCTAAAAGCGCAAGAAGCTCTTTAAACTTTGATGAAGGCTTTTAGTTACATTTTTAAACTTACACTTGGAACTGGATTTTTTTTTTTTTTTTTAAATTGTCACTCCCTGGCATAATATACTGTCAAGTCTTCGGGTATCATCTAAAGCTTCGCATCCTTCACAATGCAGAGCTGAAAATGTGATTTGCAAAAATTAAAAGATATTTTCAGGAAGACAATTTTTAAAATGGTAAGGCCTGCTGTGGCCCCCACATCAATAAATAACAATTAGACACAATGCACAGTGAGATTTTCCTGTTGCCTTGAGATATATTTACTGTATCTTTGTATAATAAACTCTATTTAATACAAGTCAGCATGCTCCATACTCCAACAGAACTATATGTAGCAAAAAAGCTTTGAGTGCAAATATAAACCCACAAAATTTGGGAAAAAAATGAGTAAAATTCTATCCTCTCATTGGTGCAATTAATGTGGGCATTTTTGGCCACCTTTTTTTTGTCTAGTTTTACAAATGATGATGTATATGAAGGCCATGAGAACAATATGCAATACTATGCAAAAGCTGGAACACTTCCTCTATCTCTGAGCTGTGCTGAGAACAGTTGCTCCAGTGACAGTTTAAGAGGTCTGCAACTGGCTGGTGTTCTCACAAAATTGGAAACGTTTTGGAAATATGAACTGGAAAGATTGAACCCTAAATTACCTGACGCATATAACTGAAAGGACCCATTATGTATTCAGTATCTTGTGTCTCAGACAAATTAAAACAAAACCAGGAATGTGATATATTTGTCTAGAAAAAGGACCAAGTATGAACCCTGTCCTAATTTGTATTGAAACATGCTTAAAGCACAAGTTCCCTATAATGTTTTTTAGTGTTCATAAAATAGTTTTTTTTTTATTTCACCTAACCTGAATAAACTACTAAAAATCCAGAACAATGGAAAACAGGGAAACCTATAGAACTGAAATGCTGCACAACCCTTTGTATACATCATACCTTTTTCTCAAGACTCAAACACTCCACCTTCTCCTCCAGAAAGACGTGGGATAACAAAAAAAGTATTCCAAGCCTGACATGGTACCTGGAGGCTGGGCGTTCCTGGCGAAGTGCTGCTTCATGGAACTCTGCTGTGAGCAAGGGCATCTCCACCCCAGGAGGCAGGAGGGGATCCCAGCCCCTGAGGTCACTCCTGTGAGGTGCTGGCCCCGAGCCAGCAAAGCACTCACACACCTGCCTGGCTTTTAAGGTGAGCACGTCTTTAAGTGTCTCAGACACAAAGTGCTCGGTGTCTTGCAGGGCTCCATGCATATGTTTATGGGTGAGATTTATTTTGTGATTCACAGACATCACACAACGCGCTCCTGCTCTGCCTCCCTAGCTACTATTGCAATTTTCAATGAGGCTACTTGACAATTATAATTTTAACATTTCAAAGTCTCTTCAGAGGAATCTTCCCTGCAGTTAGTTGGTGTTTTGTATTTACATGTTTGTGCAAACATGAAATGGTTGTTAAAATTGTTATTTTGTACACAATGTATAAACCCACTCAAAATTTTGTATAAAATGGTTATTTATATAATATATATATGTATAAAATGTTATTAAAATGGTTATTTTCATGACAATTGTTATTTTTAAAATCTGAGGACTTGAATTATTTATCAGTATTACATGTATTTCCTGCTATGATTTCTGTTATATAAAGCAATAAAGGTTTAACTACTTGTAAAGTTTTAAAAAAAAAGCCTTGATATTTACATTCTTAAATACAACTTGAAGGGTTTTTTTAAAAAAAATATAAATTTTAATTTTTTCAGTAAGAAAAAGCAACCTATTTAAAAAATTCTGTTTTGTTGTTCAGACTTAATAAAGATCTTCTTTGCGTACAATATAAATTTTCCATTTGCACTGTTATGCCTCAGTTTAAAAACACAACCTTAATTTTTTATTTACATTACAGAATCAGTTACCCTGAAAAGACCTGAAATTAGCAATTATGAAGTGTGTGCAGTGCAGGGCAATTCTCCCAGCCTTTTTGAAATGCCACTACAAAGTAAATCTCCATACTGACTAAAAGGAGTTCCTTGACCTGCTGTAGTGCCAAGGCACACAGGGACTGTCTCAGGCATCCCGAAGTCTTTAATAGGGTGTCTGGAGCAGACAGCCTTTGTGCAGAAAGGTCACCACTGAACACTGTTTACTGAGACTATAAATTACTATTTTTTTAGCCTAACCAGATTCTACATGTCAAAAGCAGTGCTAAGAAAATTATGGTGAACCAATATGTGTTTCAGAATCCAGATTTTTAAAAAATCCTTTTCAGTACCTACTGAGAAAAAGCCAGAAAAATCAACCAAGAGCAAAACTATAAAACCACAACAAATCCAAGTCACAGAGAAACACTGAATGACACTGACTTACCTACAGGTTTTCAAACTCCCTGTCATGAGGAAAATAATTGTACGACACCCAACAAATGTTAGGTCACCGTGTAGATGTGCAACACTCATTTGCTCATCTCACTGCTTTATCAGCACTTCTGGATGTCTCATCTCCAAAATATGCCATCACTAATTAAAATTCAGAGCAGAGCAAATATCAGTTGAGTCTGGTCAGAAAAGGAAAGAGTTGGCAGGTTACAGACAATGTGCCAGCTGTGTTTTGCTCTGCCTTTCTGGTATGGGGTTCTCTGTGTTTTAGGGTGACACCCTAAAATTTCCATTAGGTCACTCTCGTTAGCAACACTTGCTTAAGTGGTGAAGAATTGAATGGCCAGTGTTTATTTGTAATTCATACTGGCTGACCACTGTGTTGCTGTTTAATAAATAAAAAGCAGGGGGAATTGAAGTGCAGTAGACTTGGTATTTGTTATTAAGCTTTCTTCCTGTCCCCAAGATTTTGGGAGCCTGTTATTAGTGGTCTCAAAATGATAAAACAATGGATTTTCTAGCAACTATATATGCACCATAAAACAGCATGTACATTTAAATAAAGTGATGAAATGTTCTTAAGGGCAATTGACAACAATAGGAAATTTTACTGGGAAGTCTCCAGTCGCCACTGTTTCCATTATTATGAATCCTGAGAGAGATTCCTTCAAAAGTTCTGAAAATCTGCACAAGTTAAAAAAACATAAATAAATTTAGCAAAATCTCCCATGCAAAAGGCTTAAAAAGTACGAATTTTTCCCTAAGGGACGTAGAAAGGGAATAGACAGGAATTATTTTCTATTAGTACTCAAAAATTCCGAGAGTCACACCAAAACACTAAAAAGAATCATTATGCTGATTTACTAAGACATATAAACTTATATTCTAGCTCCCTGGGTATCCAGCATGAGGCCTTAAAGAACCCTTAAGGAATACATGTAATTAGTTCTATGTTCCTTAGCCTTAATTTTATCTCCTTTCCCACTCATCCTTTCTAAAACTTCCACAATAAATATTTTCAATAACTTTTATGAAATAATATTTTAATGCTGTTTTTCAGGTAATGTTTTTTTAAAAGATGAGCAGGGAGGACTTGAGGTATGATTTCAGGAATCTTTATTACACAGAAAACAGAAGAGTCTCCCCCGACTGAGGAACTGGGTTTATATCAAAACTAGCTGTGTTAACCTCTAAAATCTTAGCAGTGTTTTACCCTTCTGGAAAAAGTGAGGGTCAGCAGTAAAAGAGAAAAAAAAAAAGGATTTAGTTGCTTTGTTTGATATTGCTCTTTAATACTCACCTTTTTTATTAAAGTTCTTTGATGGCCATGAGAAATACACCTGCAAGGATAAATATCTGCTGCCTAATACACTGAATAAACATCAGTCTAATCTTATCTAGTGACTACTGGCAATTAGTGCCAGGAGAACAAATTAGAAGCTGTTATGTATATCAGATTATCACAGCATTTCAAAACACCTTTTCTGTTGAACAAACATTTCTTCATCTCTTATGGTATGCTGGAATATTTTTAATTACAACACCATTAATTTGTAAAAGTCATATTGTCCATCTGGGGTCCTCCAAATGTGGAAGAATATTTTCAAAATTGTAGAACAGTATTAACACCTGTCAGAACGCAAAAGGCTGGCTCAGCCTTCAATTAAAGCAGTGATGAATATTTCTTTCTTTCTGTCACAGGTTTTTTTAAGGCTTAATGCAAAATCTCAGCTCTGAGGCCTTCAGAGAGCAAAGCCCATTGATGGAAGCCAAACAGCAGTGGGAAGACTGCAAAAAGGTGGCGTAAAAGTTAAATCAGTCGAAGGTGGAAGCAGTTTCTAGGGGTTTAGTACCACAGTGGCAGCTCGCTGACATCGGCTCAGCTCCTCACGGATGTCTGATATCCCTGGCAGGGATTGCTGGCATGGGGCAGGTGGGGAAAGGCCATCGGACCTGGTCCTGAGCACTGCCACTGTGCTTTGTGCTTAGCTTGTCCCACTGGTGAGAATTAAGAGTAAACTGCACTGGAAAAAGGAAAATGGCAACTAGCAAAAGGAGATTTGCAAATTCCACTGCAAATTGGGGTTTAAAAGTATCTTGGGAGATCTTTGTTTTAGGACAGAGCAGATTTCTGAGATGTAACAATACTGACGTTCCTGAAAATCCTTTCTGTTGAATGTTCCTGGAAGCGATTTACATTAGAAGGTACTCAAAAAGCCTAGAAGGTACTCAAAAAGCCTATGCAGCTCCAAAATTGATGTCTAGATTATTTTCTAGAAGAACGAGAGCTGTGATGTTTACATCTAGACCCAAAATTTCCTGTAAATATATTAGCATGTATTTCATAAGACATGAAGCTGAAAGCAATATCCAGTAAGTACCTGCATCCTTTCTATCCCAGAAGGTAACTCTGAAACTGAGCAACAAGGGGGCAAAAAAGAAAAGGAGGTACTGCAAAAGTTATTAAGCAGCTTTATAAACCAAAATAGTCCAATTTACTTTGGGGAAAATGGTGATTGCTGCATTATTCAGAGAAAATTGCTGAGCTTTTTGCCGCAGTACAAAATCTCTATATTTTTTGTTGTATACTGAAGAAAAAAAGAAAACTGTGCAAGCCCTAAAATCTGGAATCCAACGCTAAAGGATTTACTTTAAGTCACAGAATGCTTAGCTATTAGATGACCTATAAACATTTTTGTTTCATGAGTGAATGTTTAATCTAGCACAATACAATGGTTCCAAAGGAAACCATTAATAGCAACATTTTGTAGCAGTTGTGTGCATGTCCCCACTGGACCTCTAAATGAAGTCTGCATAAGGACTGCAAAGGTAGTAACCCTGCAGCTACAGCTATAATTATCAGGATTTAATGGTGTTTATGAATGACTTGCTATGAGTCAAAGGATAATAATACGTCTTATTAAAAATTTATTCCAAGTTATTTTTATAAAACTTTACTCATTTACATGTCACCAATGATTGTTCTTTTAAATGAAACAATAGAACAATAAGGAACATTTAGACTTCAAGAGAAATCCTAGCACAGGGTCATTATATAATGACTCAGTATAAACAAACAAACAACATGTAATCTTTGTAATACAGCAATTAAAAATATAAGTCTAAAAGTGAATGCGTGGACTAAAAAAAAATTACAAAGCAAACCTAAAAAATAAGTCTTTAAAAAGAAGACTTTTAGTGTCATATAAAAATAATGCTAAACTCCAGTTCTGATTCACTAAGATAAATGACCATAGATCTTTTTAGCAGCTAATGACTAAACAGGATCCAAATGGAACTGCAGCCAGATGGCACATGGGATTCATGGAACATAGCTATCAGATCAACCACAAACCTGAATGAGCTCATGTAGTTCAAGATGCATTAACTAATGATTCCCAGGAAGTAAATATTTCCAATGAAAGAAACCCAAAGATTTTTTTTTTTAATATTTTTGAAAAACTTAATAACAGTATACTCATGAGGAAAAGGAGCTTCCTCATTCTAGGTGTCAGAAAAGGGAGATGGAGAATCAAGATCCTTTTCCAAATTTTTTTTAGCTGGTTACTGGTTTAGATCCAAGAGAGCCCATTTAGTCTGGTATTTCTGTACTCTTTTCACTCCAAATTTTAGTCTCCAGTAGAATATTTAGACATCACCTAAACTTCAACAACTGAAATCAAGTCTACATGTTGCATTATTTTAGCCCATGGGTAAGAGACAGTGCCATTTAAAGACTAGAAAACAACAATCAGGATTTCTACACTCTGTACATACCTACCATTAATACAATGTCCAAGGAATTTAAAACTCACAGGAAAATGAAATATATGGATTATTCAAAAATATTCTCTAATGTCTTTGACTTGTCATTTCTTTAAGATCAACTTCCTAAAGAGCTGTTAATGAAACTCTGAGCCTTTGTCAATACAGCGAGTTGGGATGTCTGGTGTATTTTCCTCTAATTTTCCATCTTTGCCCACTAGTTCAACGCAACACATAAATGATTTCGCCTGTCTTAATATTTTGGATTTCACACTGGAAAAAAAGAGGTTTAAGAATCAGCATTGCTTTAATAGGGACTGGTGAGGACACCAGAAAATGATTAAGGGATATGGGGAAAGAGGCAGCAGGTGCAGTGAAAGGAGAAGCAGTAAAAGGCAGAAGCAGTGAACTGTTACCCAATAGATGCCAGTAAAAGTACGAACACTCATTTTTGCTTGACGAATATTTAAGTGCTTATGATTAAAACAT
This sequence comes from Pachycephala philippinensis, assembly GCA_013397055.1. Taxonomy (NCBI): domain Eukaryota; kingdom Metazoa; phylum Chordata; class Aves; order Passeriformes; genus Pachycephala; species Pachycephala philippinensis. Next base: position 101,344 of record VWZT01011228.1, read on the forward strand.
GCTTTTAAAAACAGTGTTATGAGGAAGAAAATCTGAAAAAAGACAAAAATACACTCCAATCAAAAATAGTCTCAGCATAAATGAATAACTGGAGACTTTTTAAGCTCGTCACTCAGTTCTGATCCTTAGCTAACCCTCAAAGACATGTTGTTGTAAAGGTTAATTAATTAAAGTGCACAGAAATGATTATTTGAGAGCTGCTAGGTAAGTGCAAAGTACTGTTACTATAGGTTAATATTTTGCTCTTAGGGCACAGCCATGCTTGACACCAATGTGCATTACATTCTGAGACAAACAGTTTCAAAGCTCAGGGCCTTATCCCAGTTGTGCTGAAGTAAATGGGAATGGTTCTGTGGGTGTTCAAGACCTTTGAATCTAGCTCTGAGGATACAGCTGTGTGGTATAAAGCCATCTCCTAGCTCCATTAGCATGTGCCTCTGGCTCAAGACAGCTAATCTGTTTTGCTTCTCGGGAAAGCTAATTAGATCAGCAGATAGAGGATAAAGCCTGTGAATCTTCAGAGAAATGCCACTGCTCTGAATAGGAGTAAGCACAGACAACGCAGGGAATTTGTACAAATAACTGGGTTTAAAAGTTGTAAGTACCCACTGGTTCCCATGGACATCACAGAAATACACAGATGCTCAGCACCCCTGGCCACAGACCACCATTAGCATGTGTTTTGTCTGGACGTAAGATATTTGAGCCTCTTCTCCCTGGTGACACTTTGATATCAATAGTTCTATCATGTTACAATCAGATTTTTGTTCATAGAACTTCAACAGTTTGTTAAGAGCAGTGTAAGAGTGGCATCTCCACAAAAGCACCTGGACCCCTGCACACTCACCTGAGGTGACGTGTGACACATAACCAAGAAGATGCCCAAGAAGTGTGAGACCAGCTGTCATTTCTTTCTCTCTGCCACCCACCAACAGCTGCAATTAGCAGAAACAATTAGACTAGTTTCCTCATTACATGGAACAGGACAGTCTATGGCTTTCTCTTTGAAGCCTATGAGACTCTAGAACTTCCTCCTTATAATTCAAAATACCCCACATTTAGAACCTTAGCAAGACATCTGTTTCATGAGGGAGTCTGTGATGTGAAGGGATGAAAAGCAATGGTAAGTTCCTTTGGAGCTGAGTTCAGTTCTGTTAAGGTTAAATCTAATTTAATTGACCATATAATTAAAAAAGTTATGATTTAAGAGTATTGGACAGGCACCTTTATCATTTTATACTTGAGCAAATAAATAAGTTCAGAGCTAAATTTGAAGTCAGAACTCAAAATTTAGGATTGCTTGGACTTAAGAACTATTTCACACATCACAAAAACATACTTGTAGAGCTTAAGTGGTACAACAAAAATTTTCTCCTAGCTGCTGTAATAGGAATGATGCACAAAGTAAAACCTCAAGTGGAATGCACGAACAGTAAAAATGCTGCTCCCTTTCACTGTGACAGGGATTGTTTTACCTGGTGCAGCACACAGAAAGTTCATCTACTGAGCAAGATCCTGTGCCAGCATTTCCCAAAGCTTGGGGACCTGATGTTCTCCATCCATTTCCTCTTTAAATCCTGGAAACAGTCAGCATTGAAATTCTGCTAAAAATGAACAAAAAGGAATTATCTATAAAAATGTTTATTTAAGGAATATTTGAAAAGTATTATACATATTTTATCTGTTCTTTTCCATCAATTAAGAAAAAAACATGAGGAGCTGCCTGATTCCTCAGGTATTATCTTCCATGGAAAATCAGACTGGTCCAGATGAAAATATAGAAGAAAAGTCAACAGTGTTTTCCCAGTTATTGTGTAGAACTACCCTATGAATCAGCAAGAATTAATAGGAATTGTAAGAATTAAAAGACTGATTTGGGAATACAGACATGAAACCATTCTTTTCCAACAAACAAGGATACAGGTAATATATTGGTAAAAAAATAAAATGCAGACAAGTTCTTTCAACATGACATCACAATGTATTTTTGAATAAACTTGTTTACCAAATATTCTTACAGGCATTAAAATAGAAGTTTGCTGATAATAATGCAATTATTGAAAGATTTATATGCATTGCAAGTCTCTTAAATAAGGGCAACTTTTTTTATTTCAATTTAGGCTAATAGTTGTTTAAAATAAAATAATTTCCCTGTAACAGTTACGGGGAAACATTTCTTTTACTTTTCTACATTTAAGTTCATCCCACTAATAATTCTCTGTTCCCACCTCCTCTCCTTCACTAAATGATGTTAAAAGTAAAAGAAAGGATGTTTGCCTACTTATATTTATTCTTTGTATCCACAACTCAGCTCCCACCTGCCCTCCATCACATCTCTGTAGAAGGATGGAAATTCAGCACAAGCAAAGACCAGGAGCGAAGGCATTCATTCACACAGATTTACATTCTAACTGTGGAAATATTTTCTGATTTTAATTTAGACACCACAACATTTTTTGGTCTCTTCCCTTCAATGTTGCCCTCTCTGCTTTCCTTTACACCTGTATGCTTATTCCTCTTTGAATCTTCCATGACTTGTAACAGCAAATAGAAAACTTTTTTTTTCTATAAGATTTCCATCTTCTAAAAGAAACAACTTGGCACAACTGTATGGACAACGTGTGCAAATTTGCCTACACTCTATACATTTCCCCCCCCAATATTTTCTACATTTGTAAACCACAGATGTACAACAGAAAAAAAAAGAAAATACAAAATATTGTAATATATTAGTAACTTACATTTAATAATTGATTCATTACTTAATAATACTTGAAGTATACATTAAATTTAAATTATATCTTATATCTGTCAGAAAAGAAAGACTATCTAGATGTTTTATGGGCACAAAGTCTCCAGGGAGTGTCACAAATTCACTTGATGTCCGTAAGTAATTAATTTTCCATTTGGATCTCTGATTTAGCTGAAGGATGTGTAAAAGCACATGCAGACAAGCAGTCAGGAATGGGGAGTTCTCTATTGACTATGAATTTGAGCACCTTCTTACTCATTGTTTATTCTAAAAGATGAAGTGAAATGTGCTGTGCTGAAGAAACAGGCACCTGGTGCTGGTGTTTCCTACAGTCATGTTCAAAAACTGGACACAGGAAATCTTTCTGTTTCAGACACATCTTTCTGATTTTCTTCATCTGTGAGCACTGGCAGTTCAGCCACACAGATCTGATTTTTTTTTAAAGATGAGCATCCTGAAGTATTTTGGTACAGGTCTGTATTTCTGGGAAACAGACATTTGGATTGTATTCCAACCTTTTTTGTTTTTTACAGTGTTAATAATCATGGTACAAGGGCCGGTTGGTTAATATGTTGTATCAATTATTCTTGTGATCATTTTTCAAAACATTTTGGTGAATTTTCATAAATTTTTCCTTGCTTTCCTCTCCCTAAAATTTTCCTGAAACACCTTCACTGCAGTTTCAATGCACACAATTATTGTTTTATCTTTTTCAATTATGAATTACAATGACATTTGAAATAAAAATATTTTTCTATCTTAAAATTAAGAAGTTTCATCTACTTTAGCATTTCACAGATTAGGTTTTTATGACAAATTTTCCATCTTGTTTTTGATTGAGTTCCTTTTTCATGTTTTTCATTTCAGCTGTTGATTTGTTCTGCATTTCCCTGTGTATCCAATTGCCATGTAATTCCATTTCTATCGCACAATGCCCTGTGTATTGTTTCCTAGATGGGTACAATATTGTCTCTGACTGGTTCACTGGAGTCACTTGAAGTCACACTTGAATCCAGCCTCTTCTCACACTGTGGGTTTGTCAAAAGTTCTGCCTGAAGCAACACTCAGAAGATCAGATCTTTGGTGACGGACAGAAAACAGCAATGATTTCTTGAGAAGATTCCCCCAGCCTTACACTCTTTTTTCTTTATCATTTACACCTGCGTTAGCTGATGGCTTTACTGTTTTGCCAGCAATCACCCATTTCATTCTCACAATGCCTTCCCTCCCCTCCTCCACCCCGATGTAAATAAAGGACATCACATCATAGGTGTTGATTCAGGCTGAGATGAAAATCAGTCCTTAATGTAGAACTGGACATGGAAACTCCTTTGCTCCCCCTGTGCTGGCAGCCAGCTCCCAGGACCTGCAGAGATCATGGAAGGAAGAGGTGAGTTTGCCTTCTCCTAAACTTGTGGAGCAGAGAAACCCTCACACCAGTTTTCAATACAGCTCCTAGCAGATGTTACATGAGGACACACAGATCTTCTGGACTAGACCCTGGGCACAAAGGACAAGGTCTGGAGGGCTGGAGTTGATAAAACCATGAAAAGAGGTTTGTGCTACACCTCATCCACCTCCTCCTGCTCGTCCTGAGCCTTGACGTAAGCAAGTGCTGACTAGAAACCTCAAGCCTTCTCAACCTGTCCTTGGCTGCTTCAGTCCTGGAAAGTGTTCATTGTTAAATGTTGCTTATCAGGAACCAGACAGCCTGACAAAGCCTGGATTTGAGCGAGATGAAGACAGGGACATTCTCCTGAGCTCCAGGTGCTCCAATGGTGTCAGCAACTAGAGCCTTTCTTCTCCTAGGGAGAAGTAAGCAATTTGCTGGGTTTAGATCCACTTCACAGCTGTAGACAGGGAGGTGCCATGAACCTCTTACCTATTTGATGAGCCATCTCTCTATGGAAAGAGAGCCATCTCTCTCTCTCTTATCTGTGTATTATTTCTATTCTGTGTGGTGCTGGATCATGAAAAACTGTTCTGTACTACACTGTAAGGTTTTGCTTTAAGGTTGTCCCTGTCTCTCTGGTTCAGAGCTTGCTTTGAAGCAGGCTTGATTTGAAGTTGTTCACCCTGTGTTTTATTACACTAAATTTGCTCCTATTTTGGCAGTCCTGTGTTGAAAGAAGCAAAAAAAACAAAAAAAAACCAAGAAAAAAAAAAAAAAAAACCAAAAAAAAACCCCACCAAAAAAACCCACCAATTAGCTGTGCATTAATTTGAGACAAATCAAAATGGAAAAGGATGTATGCAACAGAATTTTGGTTTTCTCAGTCTTCCTTGTATAGGAGCACTACTTGCTCTGTGACTTCGTTCACTGTGGCATTAACTTGTCTATAAAATAGGGATAATTACATTTTCTTCCTTGATAAAGTGATCTACAGTATATGGATTGATAGGGTACGTAAGTTATGCATTTTTAATAATGAGGAGATAGACCTGTACACATTTCAAGCTTCTTAAGAATTAATGTACCTGTAATAATATAAACTGTTAGGGCCTAAAGCTGAAAGCAGTTATGGATGTTTTTAACGTATTATTTTTGAAGTTCAATACAAAGTGTCACAAAGCATTACATGTTTCCTGTTTGCAATCAAGGAAAATATTAGAAAATTTAAGAAAAAATATAAAACAAATAAACCCATTCTGAAGGAAAAACTCTTATTACATGATTTTCTTGCAATGCAGATTATGGGTCAACTCATAGTTAACATTATTTATATGAAGGTAAATGTCCTCTGCTCTACAGAAAGAATAAAGACTCTATTCATGAAAATGTTAGAGCGAGATTGTATCTGAACAACAGAGATATTTTTAAAGCAATAAAATATTAAACAGATGCCAGTGTTTTCTTAGATACATAAATGGCCTGATATGGAAGACAGTCAGGTAATAGCTTTGAGCTGTGAATGTTTGCAACAAAATGTGTAGTCATATAAATCTCACTTGGATTGCATTGCACTAGAAAATCAAAATGCAGAACAGGCCTGTTGAAAGAGCTGTTAAAGTTCACAAATCTTTTCAGAAACCCAAGGTTGAGTTGATGTAGGCTGATTTATTAATTTGATTTCAAATTCTGGAAAATTCTGATTTTTGAGAGGTTTATGACTTAAAGAAGCACATAAATTAATGTCACAAATTTTCAGAAATTGTTTTTAAAACTAATTTAGATCCCAAATTCATGTCAAAGTGTTGTAAGCTCTTTTTAAAGAAATATGATAATATAAATCTAACACATTTTTCCTATTTCTGGAGTCATTTATGCGGCCAAATTTAGTTATTAAATATATCAAATACATACAGAAAGCCAGAACTGCAGAAACCCATGGGCCAAAACTCTAGATGTCTATAACCTGAATTTGTATAGGTATTAACAAGAAAACATATCAGAGTTCCTTTGCCTCTGATGATAGGAAGCAATTTTTCACTCTGAGGATGGTGAGACACTGGAACAGGTTGCCCAGGAGGTTGTGGACACTCCAAGCCTGGCAGTGCTCAAGGCCAGCTTGGATAAAGCCTTGAGGAACCTGGGATGGTGGGAGGTATCCCTGCCCACGGCAGGAGGGTTGGCACCACATGATTTTTAAGGGCTATTCCAGGCCCTTACCATTCTATGATTCTCTGATTTTTCACCTCCTGGTAAGGTAGATGTGGTCAGCAGGCACATGTTCACAACCAGCTGTAAGAAATAACAATCACAGCTCCCCTGCCAGCTTCCAAATGACTCCTTGATCCAGCAAATTCACTCAGGACCTCAGAGCAGGCTGGTCTTCTCACTCCATGCCTACGTGGGCTAAGGCAGCCACCAGGACAAACTAAATGGGATCTGAGAAAAAGAAAAGGAAAGGCTGTTCTGTGCAGGCCATTCATCTGCAAAATGCCAAGTTTCCCACAACTCTTGATTTCCATCAGCTGCAGCACTTCAAAGTGCTACACACTCATGGATCTGCTTTAGGATCATGGCACAGAGTCACAGACCCTGAGTGGGAAGAGACCCACAAGGATCGTGAGTCCTGCCCCTGTCCCTGCACAGACACCCCACCAACCCCACCCTGTGCCTGAGAGCATTGTCCAAACCCTTCTGGAGCTCTGGCAGCCTTGGGGCTGTGCCCATTCCCTGGGGAGCCTGTTCAATGCCCACCCTCTGGGGGAAGAACCTTTTCCTAATATCCAACCTAACCTTGCCCTGACGTAACTTCAGGCCTTTCCCTCAGGTTCTATCACTGGTCACCGATTTTTTCTGAGTGCCATGACCTTTTTTTTCCCCTGAGTGGGCCCTAAAACAGCTTTTCCCAGAATGTTTTTGGCTGTTTCAAAGTGATTTGGTTCCTCTCTTTTTGAAAGCTTCACTAATAATCCCCTGAAGATTTCCTCATCTCTCTAATTTGTGAATGGAGTAATATGGGATCTCCGTGGATAGAGATTTCTGAAAAAGAAAAGGGTCTGCTTAGGATTCTATGACTCCTTATCAAGTGTGTAGCAGATATTATTTTAGAGGACCATTTAATTCTGCACTTAGGTGTTTCTCATTATCAGGCTCTCTAGCACAGGATTAGTAGCAATTTGACTGTTCCAGAGCTTTTGTCATTAACAGCATCCCACCTACAGCAACCTCTGTTAGTCAATAATAACAGCTTGTTTAAAAATAGCAGCATCAACTTGTTTGCACTGTTATTATCTGTGCATGGCTTATTTCCCCACAAGACTCTGGGATGGTGCATAACCTGCTCTCTCTGGGCCTTCCTTCACTTCCTTTTTCAAAGCGTTTTAAGATCAGGAGACAAGACAGACATATTTTTAGCAAATACTAGTAATGTAATTGCAATGCTGTTACAGTCCCCAAAAGTAAAATACTGCAGTTAGAAGAAGCTGTATATTCATTAGTCAATAAAGTATTACCACACAATTTATTGAATTGTAACCCTATTTTTCCTTGATGAAGATGTTGTGTAGCTTTCACCTTCATATAAATCTCAGTGATTAATTTAGCATTCAGAGCTGGAATAAGGAACCCAGGCCAAATTCCAATCCAGCCTTCCAGCATCATGTCCTCTCTTCTCACTTCAGACTCACGCTCAGATGTTGAATTCTATTATAACATAGTTTAAAAAACAAATATTGATATGAATGGCTGATTTTGTGGGGCTGTATCTTCCCTACATGCCACTAATTCATTGTCTTTATCCTGCAATCTGACAACCACTCCAGTCAGGTAGATGCTCTTGTTTGTGAGTACAGAAGGTGATTCAAAAGGCATTGCTACACAGCATAAAGACAATTTATTATGCCAACGCACTGTATCTTCCTCTGTAGATTAACATAAATAATTATTGTAATACTGCACTGCACTGGAATATGCTTAAAGCTAATTGAATACAAAATGAATATACTTTTTATATTTCCCCATGAATTACAGTTAAGCCTTCTATTTTGTGACAGAAACCTAGAATTAAAGCAGAAGAAACAATTAATGTTATAATTATGTGTTTCTAAACTTATATTCAAAAGCATTGGCAAATTATTGTCAGAATATTTGCATACAAGCTGAACAATTAAGTTGTCAGCTGATTCTATTTCTTCTTATTTTTCTTGTTTAACTGGTTAATTTTTTTAATCTATTTTGTTATCAGAGCCAGTCAGAACTTTCAACACTACTTCATTGCTTAATTTAAAATAGCATCGGTGGAGATACATTAGCAAAAGGAAGAAGATATACATTGATATTTTTAGTATATTTCTCTTACTTTCAGAGTGCCTGACAGTTCTGGAAAGTGAATTAATAGCATACATGGCAAAAGAATGGTAGACCTACTGTCAGCTGAGAGCTGCAGTAAAACCTTGATTCAGTTAGGCTGGAGGTGGGATTTTCATCACACTGTTATGCTGTATTTTTTCCCTAGCACAGCAAACTAATAACTCTTAGTTTATTAGAAACAGCATTTAAAGTTTTCCATTTTTGAATATGAAGAAACACTTGACCTAAAAGGGTAAATACCTTGATTCTTATAAATAGAGGGTAAATTTCCCAGTGTTAGAAAAAATTAATAGTGCAGCTCCTTTCACAAGAAGAACCCTCTGAAAACAATATCCCAATTTCCTGCAGACACTGTCAAATTGAGATATGTCACACATCAAAATTGAAGCCCATTTCTTTTCTAGTTTTACTTCTGCTTTGGCCACGACATTAGCAGCTTTGATGTCTGCAAGAGGAAAAAGATAATCATAATTTAATTTGTGGAATCCATTGACAAACACTTCCTTTTTTTTTTTTTTCTTTCTTTTCATTTTTTAACCTTGAGTTAAGCAATCAGATCTCTGAAAAAGCTATATTTAGATTTTTTTTTAATTGACCCATTATTTTGCTTGCTTTCACTGCCAGAACCCCCTACTGCAAACAAGGATAAGGATGCTACCTGGACTTCATTTGATGAATAGTTTTAATTAAAATATTCTGTACCATAAGTATTTTAATGTTACAGACAAACCAAAGGTATGCAGTAATAAATTAAATTATACATTTAAATTAATCTATAAATATGCTATAAAATTGACAGGATATTTTTAAGATAGAGAATGAGACATGGATTGCTAATTATGACAATTAAATATCATGAGTAAAAATAAATGACAATCAATATCCTAGAACCGTTTTGTAAAAAGAAAAAAGGGAGGAAATATAATATCATTTAGATGTCTATAAAGGTGAAAAATTATTAACAAGTTAGAGTCCTGATTTTTCTATTGTAATAAAATGATAAGCAGTAGAACATTATACTTTTCATCACTGCTAGCCATAAATACTGTGCATATACTGTACTGGCACAATCCATTATGGGATTCTTCTATTTGGGTCTATTATGTTCAGGATAATAACATGTTTAATTTTTACTAATAAAATTTCCAGGGTTTCTGCTCACTCCGAGCCTGATCTAGAAGCCAGTGAACTCATTGGAAGCTTTTTCTTCGCATTTAATGAATTTTGGATCAGTCCCCACTTCAAAAAGATAAAACCAGCAAAAACCCAAAGAAAAAACAACCAAACAGCAACAAATAAATGCAAGTTGCAGCAGTGTAGGAGTTATGCACACACAATCAAGGCCTCAGCACCACTGGCTCTTTTTCTGTATGAAAAGCCACCCAGGGTTTGTTCCTATTAGCAGCATATCGGGACCAAGCATTAGCTCCCATGCCACAGGACACCTACCTGAAATTCTTTTGATAATTACTTCCTCACATCACAAGAACATTAAGGCCAGCCAAAAGACACAGCGCTGCTTTGTCTGCAGTGCTGTGTTAGGGGTAGTAAATGTGTAAATTGGGTGGAAACCCATTAAATTACTGTCTCAAAATTGTCTGTTTTAATAGTATTAATGTCCCAGCAATGATATGAATTTACAGTCCATCTTCTTCACGACCATTTATCAAAATGGTAAAGGCAAAAAAAGTGAAGATAGGACTTTCTTTTTTCCATTCTGAAGATTTGGGCTAATAGTCATTATTATATTCATATTAAAAGCCTACTCCATGTCTTTCAATCATATATTTTTCTTCTAATTAAGGCACATACAATTTTTTGCTAATTAGGTATTCTTTGTTGCACAATGTTTGCTCTAATCTTTTGGAATCTCTCTCAATATCCAGTCATTGCCTTCATTACTGGCTCCCCTAGAATCCAACCAAAGCATGTTATTTTTTCTGCTAATTATATCCTCATTTACAGATTGTTGCCTTCTCTGATTGGCTCTTTAAACCAGTTGCTATGACTTCATTAGCAATGTCTTCTGACCCTGTTATTTCTTGTGACAGGATTTGCTCCACTTGTCCTGTAGCACTGCATCCCAGGGTCACTCCTCTCCCGGGTTGGAATAGTGTCAAACACGAAAGGTTTAGGGCAGAGAAAATCACTGCTGAAGTTGCTAATTACCACATGCAGCAATGGTACAAATTAATGCTTCTAGCAGTTTAGGGAAAAAAAAAAAAAANACAGGTTAGTTTCATTTATATATGTGCTTGACAAAAAAAAAAAAGTCATCGTAGTGTGTTTTTGCTTTTACAATCTCTCCATCAAATAAGTGTTTTTAAATCATGTGGGATTTCTTACAATGCTATATGGCAATAAAATTACTCAATAAAGCATTCTTGAGCTCGATGATTTTAGAAGGCAAGCATTTCTAAACAGATTTTCCTATTGCAGCTTGAATTTCACAATCTTGTAGTGCATTAGGATTTGATTTCTAACCTGTCCTACAGAAATAGTGGTGTCCTTTAAAACAAGGATTACATTTCCAGGCATTTAGAAAAAAATAAGTAATTACACAAGGAAAACATATTAAGAGAAAATTAAAATATATGGAACTGCAGTGAAGTACTAATACCATGTTTATATTAAGCTGGAGAATGGTATGAGATTACAATTTTCATGGGGGACAAACTGCATATTGTGCTAATTGTGTTCCCCACTTTTAGTCTCTTGCAAATCTGAATAATCCATTACCAGAACCAGAGATTCAAGCACATAGCAGAGTTTAATACAAGTTAGTTAATATGAAAAACGCTGTAGCTAGTTGTTTGCAAAATTACTTTTGTTGATTAAAAGGCTCTTCAGAACTTCCGGCTTGTGAAAGGGTTTTAAATTGTCTAATGCTGATTGTGATTGCTATGCAGAAAAAAGGCAATGCGAAGCAAACCATTATATCACTGAATCTTTGTTAAGCAGGCCTTGAAAGTGCTTGACAGCATAATTAATCTTGTGATATGAACAAAGAAACCAACTCAATAGTATTGAAGATGCTTATTAAAAATACTAAATACCTTTTTCCACTTAAAAACCTTTTGAAATACTGTGGAAAGTGCCATTACCTTTTTTGTTTTTGCACTACTTTAGTCTAAAATTGATACAAGGGACACATATCATGAGAAAAAGAATAAACTGGATGACAATAAAAATTAGTTTGAAAAACAATGCTCTCTGATTTGGGGTGTCAGCTAAGCAACCTCCAAGCATTACAAAAGACCCCTGCACACACATGCATTCACACACAAAATGTCCACTGCTGTTAGCTTCAAAATTTATTTAAAATAATCACTGGTTGTCAGTCATATTACACTTTCAAAGTAAATCTTAATAAAATCATTTATATTTAAATGGATAACATCAATTTTAATTGTTGCCTCTGCCTTACGTGGTGGCTATATTGTATGATGCCATACCAGAACAGATCATACACTGAAGATTCCCCGATGCAGTGGGATGTGTTTGTGGTGCAAGTCAATCCCAAATATACTGAGGAGAGCAATACAAAGATATGGAGAGCGTGCTGTGACACGGGCTGGAAGAAAATTTATCCACAGCTTGTAACGTGCGTGTTTGCAGCATGCAGAGACAGAGGGAACCAGACTTTGCAAAGGGAAGCTGCTGACTTTCAGATGAATATACAGTCTGTTGTGAAAATTCATTAAAAAAATTACAATCATGGAAACTAATGTTTAGAAAAAACACCAGTTTTGATGCCCCTCAATTTATTAAGAACCTGATGCTGCACCCGATGTTAACATTATCTCTTTAAGGCCAATTTATCTGTTTAATTCTGGAAAACGTAATTATGCAACTAGGACTCGATCCTGCAAGACAAACAGAACTGGGGAAAGAAAAAAACCCAGGCACTGTGGCAGATACAGCCCAGCAATCCTGATCATTTTGAAGACAGAAGGTTGGCTGGAGTGAGCTAAATGACTGGTCTCACAGGCTGGCTGACTAGAGGTTGCTCCTTGCATATACCAGGAGCCAGCTGAGGAGTCATTCTGGGAGGAGCACAGTTTTGTGGGAGATGGCAGCTCTGGTTTTGGTCTCCATGGCCTCTTGATGCCATAAAATAATACTGTTCTTGTTTTCTAATAAGGGCAACTGTTCTGTATATCCAGATAAAGAACTGCAGATTGGAGCAGGAAGAATACAATGAAATAACCAAAGCAGCAGCTCTGAAATTCCTTTCAAATATATCTTTTTAAGCATTGTATGTTGGCTATGTCTACTCTTTACCCTGCCAATCTAAATTTTCTTTTCTGATTTCTGAGCACTGAAGGCACTTTCTCTGAGCAGCAAAGTTCATTGTGTTATGAAAAGAACCATACTGCACAGTTCTGTCTCGTGGAAAAGCCCCCACACACAGACAAACACTCAGCACTGACACTATTTTAGACTCTGTGATCTTTGCAGAGAACACTGTCTTATTTCCATTGAAATTTCATGTAGCACAGTGCAGCCCTGCTTCTGATCCAGGGCTGCAGACATTAGTTTAAATACATTTACCTGCCTCTGTAGTGAGCAATCAGCAAAGCTTAGTGCATCAAGCCCATGAGCAGGAGCCTACTTTTAAACTTTCCTGATGCTGGCAGTGGCAGGCCTCCATGAAAATGCCAAACCTACTGATTAAAATACAGGCTGAATTTGGAGGTGAATACACCTTATTTTATCCTACCTTCAAGTTTTTCCGTACTCTCCAAAGGCATTAAAAGCTGTTTCATTTTAATAACAGTGAATCAACTCCAGGGTTGATTGTCCTTGATCAGGCAAGGCTTCCTGTGACATATGGCAATCTTGCCTGAGCACAGACAGTGTAGGAGGCTCTGATGGCAATCGTTACCGCAATTAGCAAACCACACCACCATATCCATGTTTTACTTTACAGTTCCCATTCTAAACACTGGACCTTTTCTTGAATCCTCTATGTACAGAACTCCCATTAATTAAAATCAAACAGCAAGAAATATATAAAAAATCAATGGTAGAATATGACTCATGTTATTTAATTAATGGGTAATTCCTCGCGTCAATATGCTGAGAAAGCTTGAACTTAACCTTTAGGATTCAAAAAATTCACCATGTGAGAAAATTTGCTTTTTCCTAATCACATTTCTCCTTAACAGATTTTAAAAACACACGTAAAATCTGTTGGCAAAGTGTTTAAGTACATACAATCCCTAAGACTGGAAGTAAGCTCCTATTGCTATCCATATCAACTTAGATAATGGCATGAACAAAAAACACCTACAGGTACACACATCAGTGCTGGAATACACAAAACACTGCAGTGCCTTCAAGTGATCACAACATCAGCCCACCAGCTATACCTGTCTCCTCTTTCTGTCTTTCCTCAGCCTTTCTCTTAAAAATTACCACACAGGTGTCATTTGTTGAGCTATGTTAAGTCTAGAAGCACATGGAGACAAAGTCTGTATTTCATAATAACTCAGCAATATGGATTTTGGCCTTAAGGGTACAGTCATTCAAACAAGAGAATAGCAGTAAGAAAGCCCATGAGCAAAATCTTAGAACCTCACAAAAGGAGATGTTCATTCAGGGGTGAACATTTTATTTCAAGTTTAATAAATTTCATTTTCAAAGAATTGCCAACTCACACAAATTTGTCACTAATCATCAAATCGGAGATCCTTTCTTTCCTGCTCACAACGCCAGGAGTAGGCACTCCATTCCTCATTATCAGTTAAAGTGGTTTACTTTCAGCAATTGCAGTTTTTCCTCAATTTAGATAGTTACTTCCTCCCTGTTCTTCCTGGAAGCTGTAAAAAGTCTTTCATCTACGTTGTCGTAACTTACTAAAGGAAAAAAAAATCGCTCAGCAGTTCCTATTTCTCATCCATAGAGGTCTGAAGCATCACCAATGGTGGAGGGATCTTTGGGAAGCCTCAGGACATCCCAGGGATCCTTACATGCCCTCTGAAAGACTCTGCTTGGGGAGCCCCATCTCCAAAATCACCCTAGGCTTATAAAAAAACAAGGCTTGATCCATAACATTTCCTGGTGATACCCCCTTAAGTGTCATTCTCTTTTACTTTAAAAAATATTTATAAGAAGGCAGGGTGTGGATCTGGTTTTTTGGACTTTTTATAGTGACCTAAGACACCAAAACAGGCATTCTAACAACTTACTCAGAGGGAAGAGGGACTTTCGAAGCTCAGGAATTTGTATGCTTTCTTCCTTTGGCACCCAGACATGCAGATTCACTGGGAAGGAGCAGTCAGATCAACTGAAACTAGGGACAGCAACCTGACACCACACTGGACTCTCTTTCTAACCCATTTTAACCTGCTTTTTCTCTATTGCCAGGACCGGAGAGTCATGGCAGAAAAACTGCCTTGTTGTGAGCAACAAGTATCCCTGGCTAAGAAGAGGAGCTGCTGGATGCTAGGCCTGGAAAAGGTGCCACAGATAACAGATGACACCCAAAAGACTTTTTATTTTCTTTTTCCATTTCATTTTTCCTTTAATCTTGTAGGGAAAGACACCAACCATATTCTTTTGTAGCTTTTAGCACTGCATCTACCAACCCAGAGGTAGGATTCAGCATCCAGGTATGAACAAGGGCCCCCAATTTTGCGTGCATATTTTTTTCCACAGATACAGCCTCAGTCTATAGGAGCAGCCTCTATTTCTCAGGTACTTTGAAGCAGAACATGACCAGAACAGTCTCTGTTTACATTCCTTGCCTTGAAGTATTTTGCACCAAATGATAGCTGTATTAAATTGATGGATGTATTAAATTTGGACAGACCTGAAGCATTCCAGATGCCCCCACCCCAGTCGGGGGGGCTGTGGCTGTGACAAGTCTGTGCCCAGCCAGAGCTGGCTGCTATAATAAGGGCTGTGTGAAAACAGTACCTGAATTTTCACTGCTGTATGCTGACTGCAGTAAACTGGGCTCTCTACAAATTCTTACACATCTTGACTAATATGTACTGGGTTGTATGTAAATGTTTCCTGTTGTTTGTTGTGGGGTTTTTTTAATTCTCCTAATGAACCAGGCCGTCCTAGGAATGTCATTACATGCAGGAGCTCATGATCATCAGNAAATTCTACTAATGGACCAGGAATGTCATTACATGTCCTAGGAATGTCATTGCATGCAGGAGCTCATGATCATCAGCATGCTCTCATTACAAGGCAATGTGGTTTATTTGTACTTGACAATAAGAAGTTTGTACATTAAGCCAAGCATTTCTGTGGTTTAGAGCACCTTTCTGAAAGTCCTTAGCTACAACATTCCTTCCCTCTCTGAAAGCTGAAGAGCAAGGCCACCCAACCATTCCATGCTCCTGGCAAGAGGGACATCAGAACATCTCAGGGCAAGACAATAGTATTTCATAAAAGAAAGAACACTTTTCAGTCACAGTCCTCTCACACAGTGGAAATGAGGACAGGCAGCATCAGAGGACTCACAAGATGAGAGAAGGATGAAGAGCATCAGTAAATCATTCTCTTGCCAAGCCCTGACATTTGTAAAGTATGCAGAGAAATAGTGCACCTCATCTTATGCTTCGTGGTTACCCTTCTTGGACCAAAAGCTGCAGCTGTAGCACAGTAAACACAGGAAGTTTGGATCAGATTGGCCAGGGAGAAGATAAATTCCTGTTGGATGACTGCATCTTGCAATGGGAGCACATTTTCACTCATGGCATATTCCAACCTGTATGCCCAGAACAGTGCCTATTAGAGTACTGCTGGCAGGAAACTTTTCTCAGGAAGAATGACAGTAAAGGTGGGGAGAAATTGTTTGTAAAAGATTAAGTGCGGAGGAATGAAAAAGCTAAGGAAAAAGCAATTTAGTATTTTATGGCTTGTTAAAACAACAAAGAGGGTTTAGGGTCATAGAGCTGGAGGATTAGGAGGATCAGGAATCCAAATCTGGGATGGGACCTTCTGAACACAAAAAGTGTTGAAAATGGTACATGGAAAACAGAGACCACTAATAAGAGAAACATAAACATAGCTGGAAATTGGTAGAGTGTTGTAAGAGAAACAGAGGTAAAATGAGAAGCAAGAAAGTAGTAATTCTGAAGATGAAAACTGAATGAAATTATAGCCTATGTTAACTGCCCAACCTTCCCTTTCTCCCTTAATCACTTTTGGATTCATTGCCCTATGTGACACAGCATAATTAGGGGTAATTATAGCAATACAGATTTCATGAAAATTAGCTGCATGAAGAAAGACCTCTACAGCATCTCTACTACACGTAGAAAAGGCAGACACAATACTTTTTTCCATTTAGCAGAAGTCAGCTGGCCATCAGCTCCCATCTACTCCCAGACCCTGCCCAGCCGTGGTGTGGTGAACAGAGAAGGTAAAGGATTTATGCTTTGGAGGTCAGGTTTCATTTTTTCTCTTGTTCATGGAAACATCGTGATGTTCTGTTTAAATCTGAAGACTTTCAAGTAAATTATGAGTTGAGAGCTTTACTTCACATGCAAACAATAATGAGAGCTCGTTTGTTTATCACTAGAATTCTAATTATTCTAATGATCTGCTTTTTAGTTTACTATTGCAGACTAGAGATTATGAAAGGGAATTTACTCTTGATTAAGATGAGAATGAGAGAACATATTCTCAATGATTTATGTGCTTGCAAAGTTTGACAGAGTACAAATTTACTGGTTTCCATGAAATTGCAGTGTAAGTTTTAGAATTCAAGGTAATAGTGTGAAGTCTCACTTAGAAATTAACTAATTCTTCATTTAATTACAAAACCTGAAAAAAGTAAAATTCCTCTACATTCTTAGCTTTCTCCCTATGCAATTAAAAAAAAAAGTATCAGTAGTGTCTAAAAATTACTCATAAACCCAAATCTAACCAATCCTGAAGGAGCAGTCTTACATAAGAACAAGCTGAGCTCTTAAAAAGCCCATGATTAACAGCACAAAAACATGTGCAAAGATAGGAGACACATTTTTTTCTACTCAAAATATAGCATATGCCATTTCTAGTGACAATGTTTGCATATTATCAGAAGTCAAAGCAATTAAGAAATTTTTCAAGATCACTACTACGTACAGAATTAAATTTATATTGGAATGTATTTAAGACACCATTCTAACAATATCTTGAATTTTTCACTGAAAGATCAGCTGGTACATTTTGTCCACACCCAGAAAATCATAGGTCAATTAGGATCTGAATTCAAGTTGGGAAATTCTCAAGCATTGCCTTTTGATATGTGATAAAAAGTCAATAAAGAAGACAGACAACCATTCATGGGGGGCAAGAAACACAGGCTTAACCATAACATGATATCTCATGCATGGACATACTGTGTTCTGAGTTACTATAAGTAAAATGAACGGTATGGAATATGCTTTGCAGTTAGATTGCTTGGTGAGCAAAACTTCTTGCCATTCACATACATAAGTAGGAGCTTTTCACCATGGTTCAGATGTAAAAGAGGAAATTAAGGGCAAAAATATTTGGTACATCCATAATGCAAACTCAGGCATCACATAGTTTTGCTGGACAGATGAGGTTTTAGTCATTTAAATTAGTGAGACATACACTGATTATAAATTTAGAAGTTAGCTGTTCAAATTTATAGATATTTTAGAAAGAAGGGCACATCAAAAATCATTATTCCAGCACAGAGGCTCCCTGTCTGTAGCTCTGGCTGGTTGGTGAGCAGCTGAAGAGAAAAGAAGGAGTTTACATCAGAGCTACCCATAGATCTCAGTTGTTTACAGAAGAGATGATCCTCCCAGGTAACTGCCTGCACTCTCTATTTGAAATACATCTCCACTGGTAGAGCAACAGATTGAGTTTGATGGATATTCTTGTTGCATTCTGAGGTGTGAAGAAAAGGCCTGAACTGTGCATATGCTATAGAAGACAGTTTTCGCTATTACTTCTGGTGGCTCATTGTAGCTGTTACTGCTTTGTTCACAACCTTTGCACTCCGTGATGTCTCTTGAAAATACAGCATTTATTTCACTGGTTGCCTTCAATTAAAGTGGCATTTCTGCTTTGAAGTAAAATCTGCAAAATGCCATTTGACTAAAGGGTTTTTTTTGTGACTCCCAAAAGAATGTGTTCATTTCATATATGTAAATGTGAACGCCAGCTACACGGGCACAACCTGAGAGTGAGCTGGTTCTTTTCTTCATCCTGTCTCTGTGACTGTGCCCTTAACTAATTCCTGGGCTGCCTCAGTGTAATTGCTTGTACACAGATGTGCAGAAGGTGCAAAGAATGGATATAATCAATCTTGCCCTACCTTAGTGGTTTTGTATCTGCACTTAAACAGGAACATAAACAAGTTAAAAATAAAAAGTTTGTTGGTTTTTTTTTTTGTTNAGTTAGTTATGCAGGAACACATACACCTAGATGAAGGCTGTACTAAAACAGTATTTGCATGACAGGTTTTAAAAAGTTGAATTTCATTTTAAAGTTAGGAAGAAACACGGAGTTCATGAGAAGGTTGTCCATGAGTGTGAGACAGGGATTTATTTTCTTTTTTTAACTTTTATGAATAGTAAAAATACAGCAATACTCCCTCATACTGCAGATAGAAACAACTGCAAGCACCACTTGGTATAAGGAATCTGAAAGCAACTTAAGGCAGAGATAATGGATAAAAACTGCATACAGTTACATCTGTATAAAAGGCAGATTTGATCTTAAGTCCTCCAGAACATCTTCCTTTTCTTTCTAGTGCCAGTTTTTCCCTGAGCAAAGAGCATTTCTGAAGAAAATCCCATCTAACCAGGACTGATACTTATCTTCACATTAATCAGTTGTGAAGAGATCATCCCACTTGGATGGCATGATAAATACATCTTAAAATGAAAAAATCCAGTAGGAGTTAGAAAGGACAGCTTTTACATTTCTGATGCTTTCCCACACAAGCATGGAGAATCTTTATACAGAACTGTATTCAGTATCAGAATTTCTCAAAACCTAAACATGCTGACTTTATTTATTAGAAAAAACAGGGGGGTTTTAGAGCTGGTTTAAGGGTTTGATAATCATGGGAGAATGGGAATAGTAAGTTTATTTGAACTTCCTATTCATACCCTCATAAAAGACAGTCTGTAGAAATGAAGAATACTCATTCAATTGAAAAGCTATTCATGGTAGAAATAATTAAAAACAGAAGTAGGAAAAAAATGGGCAGCATTGCACATACTACAGATACCTAGTACTGTGTGATATTAATTGTTAATTTTTCTCAGACACACATAATTTCAATATTTAAGAACAGAGTATTCAGTCTTCCAGTCTTTCACAATACGGCTTTTAGGAAAATTGGTGAGGTACATGTTTTGTAAGTCTGAATCTAGACTTGGTTATTTTGGCATTCATGTACTCCGTGCCAACTGACACTAAATCTCTTTAGCCTCATAGGTCAGTAACTTTCCCCTGTTTCTTATACATGCATTTTTATGTCTCTCCTACAATTTCCTTTATAGGTGAGCAAGACAAACCTGGCTGCCTGGAATATTGCTCAATGTGTATTGAGATTACAATAATTCAGTTAAGCACAGGTCCATATATCTACCATAGGATGTTCTTCCGGATGTGCTTGTATTACTTTCCCATATAGCAATTAAAGCAGCTTTAGGAATAGCTCGTCATATATTTACCTTGAATGGACTGCATTCTAATAGAGGTCGGCTGAAGCCATGAATTTTATGCCCACTGTATGAAAGAGCAATATCAGTCCATCTATGCTGGCTGAAACACTCCTGCTGAGCAGATGGCTGATTCACTGTCTTGTAGATT
The DNA here is from genome assembly GCA_013397055.1 of Pachycephala philippinensis. Classification (NCBI taxonomy): domain Eukaryota; kingdom Metazoa; phylum Chordata; class Aves; order Passeriformes; genus Pachycephala; species Pachycephala philippinensis. The sequence goes on from VWZT01011228.1 coordinate 121,662, forward strand.
CTTCATGGCCAACTTTTAAGCACAGCAACTTGCCACTAATAAGACAGTGGTGGTGCTGCTATAGAAGAACATGATGTTCTTTTGTGTTTCAAAACAACATTTCCACTCTGAAAAAATACCAGTAAACAGTCTCTGAGATGTTCAAAAAGAATATCAGCTGATCCAGAGGATTCAGCAACAGCAGTGTAGGATAGCTTTTGCTGTAATTCCCATAAGGATTTTAATTATACTGTTTTGTCTTTTCAGTTGGAGACAGCATTTCCTATTGAACTGCTATTATGGTATTGACAACTCAGGTGTTCAGCTTTATTCTTTTGTACTGAGCAAGCAAATTACTTCATATTTATATTCTGAACTAATGTTTCAAGAAGCTGTGAATGGATTGATGCTGTTGAGGATATGTTACCAACCCCTAGCACTTTGCTGTTAAATGTAATACTAACCAAAACCAGCAGCTGCCATTCATTTTCTGAGCTGCTTTAAGAATTAAATACATTCTCAAGGAATTTTTTAAATATCAATTACTATTATTTTGTCACATTAGAAAGCATTTTAGAGCAGGATTCGTCTGCCCAAATATAGATGAAGCCATCTGCACCTGAGCTACTTGTGAGGGCTCCCTTTATAGTCCGTGGAGAGAAACAGACACTTTTAGAGTGCAATTGATCTTCTCTTAAGATTGACAGCTACACTGTAGACATCTAAAGTTGGATGAGATTAATAGTGTCCCCAACATTTGTTAAATTATGCAAGATTCTATATAAATAGAAGACAAAGTCTCTTCCCTAAAGAGCTTTCATCTTCAGTCAATACATTTCCAGAACTGAGCATCTAAATTGCTTGTCTTTGTCAAGCGCCTCCCTTTGATGTTATTCCATAAGGTGTTCTCTGGTTTTCCTGGACAACCACAGCACTCACTTGAGAGAGCAATACATTCAGGACAGGGAGCAGAGGAATTACCAAGAGCAGCTCTGAGAGATATTTTTCCAGAATAGTGATGGGTAACTTTTTGAAAAGTTTTTATTTATCTTTTTAGAAGTGAGTTGTATTTTGTCAATTTTTACTGACAAGCTGGCAAGGCAAGTACTTCAAAGTAGAATGAAGAACAGTGTTTGCCTTCAAGAGCCCACTCTTCCCACATATGCTGATTCCTCTGGGAAGGCAGCAAAGTGAATTAGTGGCTTCCTCCTCTTCACTACTCTGTGACATGCATGCACGTACACAAGCACAGAGAAATATGGGAATTAGGAATATTTTCCAGGCCTTGGACAGAGCACTGAAGAGGTAGGAATCCATGGGCAATACAGACCTGGGAGTAAACTAAAGCTGAACATTATCAGCACTCTTTTTGTTAACAAAATTGCAGCTCAAGGGGAGGGAAAAATTTGACTTTTCTGAGGTAACTGGCTGATTTTAGAAGAGAAGAACAGCATCTACACTCACATGGAACACACAAATAAAATATTGGAAAACTAAGTTTTTTGGTGCCTTGCTTTGTTATAACAAAAGGAAAGGACATCTCTGGGTATGTGTAACAAGCAAACTTGTACAACCAAGTTTCTAAGACAAAATCATATTTTATGTATTGCCATAATAGGAGATCAAGGTGCTCAAATGAAGTGAAACCTAAATTCTGAATTGCAGCTCTGCACCACTAAAGTGCATATGAATATGGGAGATACTTATGTTAGATTTTCATTAAATAAATACTAAAATGCAGCCATCTATGTTCATATTTCTATGGAGTACATGAATGACTACAGGAATCATTATAATTAATACTAACAGGTGAGATGAAGAACTCATAATGCTTCTATGTAAGGATCAAAGAAAGGAAAATATTCCCAGGTCCAGTAAAAAAAAACCAACAAAACAAAACCAAAAACCAACCAATTAAACGTTTGCCTGTCTGCTCCTAAGTGATCAATCTCATTAGTCTACAAAAATTTAACAGTGTGCAACTACTTCAATAAGATTTCTAATACACTACTCCCATTACAGTAGGACATCACTTTCAAACCAACACCAGACACAAGCTGTCCTTTTACAAACAACTAAATGGTTTCACAACAGTCACCATTTTTTCTCTCACGTTATTCCCATGCTCACCTCAATAAAGCTAAGCACAACTTACTTCAGAAGCTTTTCATAAAATTTTTGTGAATTCCAAAAATTAAAATGTTGCATTCTATAACTTACCCTGCTGAGCAGGTGCATTAAAAGCCTATTAATGTTCTGTCTATAACAGTCATGAAGGACATACTTTTTAATTCAAAAAACTTCCTTTCTGATAGACATCTGAACCAGATTGGCAGTTTCCCCATGAGTTATGTACAGCAGACTGAAGTCTAACCTGTGGCTCACAGAAGAGGAGTAACTTTGTCCAGAAGCACATCAGGTTTGTCAAGTCAATGCAGGACAGATGTAAATTGCTGAGCTGGACACTAGGAGAAGTTGAAAGCTGATTATTCTACGGAATATGAGATATCATAACTAAAATAAACAACTCAATAATTATAGTATCTACAGTAACAACAGCAGGATAACATGTGTATTTATACTTGTCAGTAAACAAGCTAAACCAAAGCCCCAGAATTTTTAAAGAATTTTTCCTACCTCTTATATTCTGTCGCTGGGTAACTAGTCTAAAGAGAACATTCTTGTTCAATGCCCATAATCTCTTCGATGCATATTTAACTATTCAAATTTAGCTAACATACTATTTTTACTAAAATATAAAGCAAAACAAGATCTCAGTCACAGCCACAAAATCTTTTTTAATGTATTCCTTGTGCTACTTCTGAATATTAATAAAAATTAATAATTAATTTTGCCTTTGGCATTGCAAGATATACTAGTTTTAATTAGTGTACTGTACTCCTATACAATTAAAAAATAATTGATGTCCACACTTATTGGCGGTCTCTGTGATCTCTTTTCCTGTTGTTGTCAACAAATGCCTCAAAAAACAAGTTCAAGAATGTTTTGCTGTCCACTTGATTTACACACCAAAAGTAACAGACAAATCTTTTATGATGAAACAGAACAGTTTTCTGTTTAAATTATACACAAGTATATTAACTAGAAAGAGAAAATTAAAAGCTGATGGCTCAAAGAAATAATGGAAAGACTATCAAAATGTTTAGTCTATCAACAAATTTGCCTGGAATGTATCAGCAGATGACAGTACTTTAACTTAAATGCAGTGGCCATCTTGTATTTGTTACGTCAATCCTATTGAGCATTTAATGCTGATGTCCCTCTCGATCAGTTTCAGTTATTCAAATTCAGCATATCATATTGCTGTTCTCCTACATCACATTAATTGTACCATGAATTATTTTATTATATAACACTAAGGTCTCTCTTTCTCTCAAGAACAAGTCAAAGAATTAAAGTATAAATTCCCACAGGGAAAAAAACTAACTTCCCTTCAATGTATTTGCATCAGGATCTTGAATAAATATATGTGGGTTTTTTATTACAGACACTGAAACAAAGACATGGAATCCCAGATGTAAATTCTCCAGTGCAGTTATGAAACAGAACAAAAAAACTCATACGGCAAAGAAAACCCCAATCTGACTATTCCTTATCTAAGCCAGAAGTCCATGCTTGCAATTTGAATCTGGGTCAGAAAATGTATCCAGAAGAGTCATTTTGGGGCATGACAAAAAGCTAAATAAAAACTGCTGAGCTTATTTTTTCAGTATCACAGGAATACACACCTCAGAGTTAGACACAGGACAAGGGCCAGATAAACAAATAAGCAGAAGAGCAAAAAAGAATTAGACAACACAGGAGTATTTTTTTTTCTTCATCTAATCCACATGCTTATAGAGTAGTGAACATGAAAAATCAGCAAATCAGATATTTATTTAATTAATGCTTTTATAATGATTAATGATCTCAGTAGTCATTTTAACTAAAAATGGATAGCAATTCATGTAACGCATTTAAACAAATATCACCGGAGAACTGAGAGCATTGCAAAGCACATTCTTATTTCTGAGGATTTTTCAAAGTTATTCCTCAACAACTTCTCGGTCAAGGCACACAGAAGTCAATGGCCTAAATGAGGGTAATTCAAGTGTTTCTTTGTGTGATAGGAGCAATGTGAAACCAGTGAAGCCCCTCTGAGGTGTGAGCTCTGGGAGGGACCCCCGACTCCCACTGCTGCCGTGCTCCCAGCATGGACAGCCTGGAGAAGCCGGGGCTGGAACTGGATGATCTTTAAGGTTCTTTCCAACTCCAGCCTAGTTATGAGTCTGTGAGGCACAAACCACCAGGCTTGCTGCTCCTCCTGAAGGTGTGAATGACTCCATTACCACCAAAAAACTCCAGGAGCTGCTTCTTTTGGAGCAGAAATCTGCAACAGATTTAGCAGCAAATTTTATTACTGAAGTAAAACAAAGAAAACATCATAAACCAATAGATCAGAGAAACACAGACATCCTACTTCAGGGAAAGACTGAGAAGGGTGATGTTCCTCACCGCTGCTGGGAGGGCAAACATGCTGCCAAGCAGTTGTGGTTTGCTGTGGGAAATGTGCAACACCTCGAGACTTGCAGGGCCCAGGAGCAGCAGGAACCTCCTGCCCCTCTGTCCCTGGATCCCCAGCCCTGCACTGCCCAGGGATGTCCAGCACTGCCCAGGGGCTCAGGCTGGCACTCAGCTCCATGGGCACCCCCGCCTGCCGCCGCCTGAGGGGGAGGCTCTGCTCCCTGCAGCTCCCCAACACATCTCTTCACAAAACACCAACGCTGCAGGAGCCTTTTGCCTTTTACACAAGTTCAAGCTCCTGCCTGATTGGGGCTTTTCCCCTTTTAATGTAGCTATCCTGGTAACAAATCCCCGAAATCATCACAGCGCCTCCTGGTTCTCACAGCTCCATTGCCTGCTCACAACACCTGGCCATTTGTAGGGGCCCTTCGCACAGCACAGGAGAGCTTGGGCTCCCCTCACTCACCCACCTAACCACCTTCAGCTAAAGGCTTGTGGTGCCTGATATGGCAAAATGAAACTACATAAAAGCTTTGCACATTTTCATTAAAAGCAGCACAGAGACCACAGAAAACCCCCTGGCCATGACGACACCAGCACGCCATGGGCCAGCTACCACCACCTCTGCAAGCATCCTGATCACTGCTGCAAACTTGAAAAGACTTAATGCTGTTTCATTACGTGGATTTGTGCTAAAACAGAGTAAGTGGGGGGTATTGCTTCCAAAATTCCACTTTCTATATGAATGCCTAGGGTCTCAACATATAGCTTAGTAATTCTGGCACTGTTTCTGATCTCAGTTACAGCCACAGGTACTGCAGAGCAACTTTATCAGGGAGCAACTAAACAGCATGAGTGGGAGTCAGATGTTTTTATCAAGTTTGCTTGCACTTCCAAAATTCATCAGAAATTTCAGCTGGCTAAAAAGATTGAAGAAACATGGATAAGAGTCACTAATTCACATCTGACCAGATAAAGTCGATAAAGTGGTAAACTGAAGACACTTAAATTCTGCTTAACATTAACACTTACATTCCTTAGAAATTTTCATAGTCTATGTATAGTTTTTAATTATTTTTCAACAATTTCAAATTTCAGATTTTGTAAGTTCTGGTTGTATCATAGTGTCACAATTACAACTAGTGCAATTCTGAACAATGAGCCCATAAGCACTAACAATAAACTCGCCTTTTAACCTTCCCCATTATCCTCAGTTCAGGGCAGACAAAGTAACAAATGTAATCCAAAGACAACTACTGCAGAAGGTCTCAGTATCCCAGCCAGGGCTCCAGAGGCCTACTCCTAGAAGTTTTGATTATAAAACTCTTCTCTCCCTCTCATCATATATTTCTTCCCAACCCTCCCATAGAGGCAGTCCTGAACTGGATGCTTTTCCCTTTTTATTTATGTGAATTCTCATGACATGTCATGCACCACATTCACAGCAATCACTGGCAGATAGTTAAAGTTTCTAACTGGCTACAGGGGAAACCATTTTCCACCAACTGTTCTCCTACATGCCAGGATAAAATATATCTTGTGGACTAAATCTCTTCCCACTTGTATCCTGCCAAAAAGTATGGGTTTTGTTTTTTAAAAGAGGCTTGAATGAAATTCCATTAGCTATTCCTGAGCCATGGCAGAATAACTATTCCAGCATTAAAAAAAAAAGAAAAAAAGAAAAATCTAACTACAGATAATTGAACTTGTCTCAAACATGAGTTGTTTTCTGGAAACATGACATGGGAATAGACTTTAGTATAATGGCAAAGTTATTTGTTTTGTACAATCTTCATTGAATCAAAACCAGTTAAAGACCACTTGAAACCATAAGGTATGTCAGTATCTTAGAAAAATATTTTAGATCAGCTGGGATGCTTTAACCATAGAAGTCTTCTTCATGGATGGATGACTACATCCATTAGCTTGCATGCTTTACAATCCATCAGAACTCAGAAGTTATTCCAGAATTGCTATCATCACTTTTTAATTTGTGATATGCCTTTTCAGTATGAGAAACAAAAATATTTAAAAATAAAATCAAAAGCAACATTGTTTTATCCACATTATGTTTTTGTGATGTTTTATACTATTTCTTTTGGTTTTGAATGCTACATCAATGCAAGCACTGAGGAGTGAGAGATTTTATATTTAATTTGCTGTAGATAATCAATGTAACTAGACTATATATGTTTTCACCCAGACATGGTGAGAATTACAGTGTATTTCTTCTAAGCACTGAACACACAAAAAATTTAGCCTTTTAATTGCTCTTGAATTGAGTTTAAGCTTCGAACTGCTGAGAAAAAATGAGGAATTTTAACCTGGCCACAGTAAATCCAAACTTTGTTGATGTTTGTTCTTGATGCATCCAAAGGTATATTCAGCATTCCAGTCTTCATGAACCCTGGAAGATCACAGCTCATGGTTTCCTACATGGTTCACTTTAATTCCTCACATATTTTTGCTACAGATACAATACCGGGAGCTGGGAAAGACGGGGGTAGCAGCCTCAGCCTCCATACTTAACCATTGCAGATGACTCTGGGAAGAACAAAAAACACATGGATAACCACCCTACTACCCAAATTCTGCTCTGATCCCCCCTTCCCATAGCTTGGAAAGAAAACTGGATTTTCTCCAAGGCTAGACAGGTGGCAGGGAAATATTTTTTGGTTAATTACCCCAGAATGCTGGGAAAGGTGTGCTGCTACCTCATGTCTGCATTGCGCTGCCTCACACTGGTAATTAAGCTGATCAGTACTGGTACATCTACCCACCAATCAAAGCTGGATATAAGGGATATTTTGAGGAGACAAAGCATAAAACAGCATTGAATTAAGAGTTTGGGTAATCAAGATGGCACATGTTCTACTTGAAAAATAAGGCCAATCCTTCCAAAAGAGGGACAGCTGGCATGCTGAAAGTCAATCTTAACCACAAGAAATGTATTTCTTGCTTTAAGAGTCACAGTTGGGGCCTCTGTGCAGGCTTGTAGCTAATGAGTTGATAATGTCTCCTTCAGGAGAAGGGAAAAAGGCCACTACTCAAATTTCTCCTTGATTCCTCTTCATTTGGGATCCTGGCAAATCAAGGTTAGTTATAATATTTTTATAATGACCAGTCTTGCCAATAGTGGACTTAGTGACAAGCACACTCAACCCAGCCTTAAATTAAACACAGCTTTATAAATGAAAAATTGGAGACTACACAGAAGTGGTTTAACTGAAATTAGGAAAGCTACGTGCTTTTACACAGCATGCATGTTTTCAGCATTGCAAATGTCTCACTGTTTCAGAACACTGGACTCACCCCTCACGTTGTAACACTCTTGAACACATACAAATTTAACCACCATTATTTTTAATGCACTGTTTTCTGTGGGGAATACCATAGCAAAGTCGATTTTGTATCATTAACGACAGAAAGATTTTCTGCTATCAGTGCTGCCAAAAAATGCAGCCTCATGGATTTCTGTAAAGATAAGTATGAGGGATGTTCTCTGTATTTCTTAGAGTAAATAATGTGCTACCCTGCAGAATCCATGCAAACGTAAAAGCAAGCACAAAGATGCAGAGTTAGTGACTTTCTTAACATTTTCCAGAAGCTGAATAATTTGGCCTAGGCAGATACATGTGTGTAGCACCTAATGCTACCTTTACCTGCAATTTGCTGCAAGTATCTGTGGAAGTATGTGTGACATGAGAGGAGCCACTTTAGTTTCCAGGCCTCACAGAGGACCAAGTTACATATTTTCAGTAACTTTTTTTTCTATAGTTTCCATACATAAAATTAACTAATTACATAAAATTAGGCACACAATTAAGCATGCATGTTTTTATAAAACTGTTATTTAACTTCACCTAACCTGACAATGCCTTGACTCACACATAACTTACTATGCAAGATATTTCTACAACCATATTTCCAAGGGGCATAAAATGCAAAATGCAGCAGAACTTGAGACTAGTAAGCAGTATTAATTGAAGTATTCATGGGAATTTTCAAGACATTAATCAAATGAATAAATTGCACAATTTCTAAACTATTACTCCCAACAAACTTTCCTCTAGAAAAAAAATAATTGCTTACACTGCTTTTTAAAGACACATTCCTGCCAAGTCTGAGTTAGGAACCAGTCTGAATTCTAAAAAAATAAGTAACTTCAGCATTTTTTGAATTTAACTCTTAATTTAAAAATGGTAAAAAAGTAATATAAGTTTTAAGATGGCAAGTTTAGATCAGAGCCCAATTCTCACATGCAAAGGTGATACAACTTGAAACGTTGCTAGGCCGATTTTCTAATAAAAATGAACAATACAATCAAATAAATTATATGAGGTCATTAAAACTATTAAAGTCATTCATCAAACAGAAAACAGATCTTTTGATTTCAGGGAAATGCAAAGACTCCAAACATCCCTCTGCAAACTCTTTCATCATTTCAGTAATTTTCAACATGAGTCCATCCTCGTCTGATTCTGCCGTGTGCTGCCTCCTGCTCCTCCCCCACTTCTCCTCTAATAGTGTTCAGAGAGAACTTCAAGATGTGGGCTAATGGAGCTGGCATGGGTTGGAGTTTAATATTGCATGTGCTTAACTTTTTGTGCAACTGACCAACATGACATGTCTAACTGTATAAATGGAAGTTTTATGGTGATAAGATCAGTAGTTACTGAGATATTTATGTGACATGCTGACAGATATAAAACTACAAAGCTTGCTTTTATGCCTTACATCCTCTAGAAAAAAAAAATAAATACTAAGATGATGGGTCACTTTGAAGAGAATTTATTATCTAAATTACCTAATACCTGGCTAAGTTCTAATATGCAAGATGAGGTCTCAAAAATGCTATTAAAGCTATGGACTTTAATTTCAGAGGATCTTAGTATTCTCTGCCAAATGGGGCAGAGTACAGCCAGTTTGCTTGTCTCACTCTCTCTCTAGATCACAGTGCTGTCATCCAACCAAAAAGGAGAACGATGACAAAAACCAGAAAAAGGCACAAGATAATCTCTCTCCCGTTTTTACACTCCATAGGTTTAGGTCTCTCAGGGAGATTCCCATCGCTGCTAAGGTGGAGGAGGAAGACTATCTGAGAAGAAGAGAAGGTCAAGATTAAAGAAAATATATTATTTGTGTGTGTGTATATGAATTTATATACACACACATATATAAGTATAATCTCTGGATGAAGTGGAGTCTCTTTTACATTTTGATCTGGGGAAAACCAACCTCAGAAATTCTTACAGAACAAGAAGACAATGTTTCCTGCTGCTAGAAAGCAGCTCCCCCCAGCTGTGCCCACAGCTGAAGTTAAAAGCCTGCTCTACTTCCTTCTTTATTTGATGTGAATGGTGCTACACACACTGAGAAGGCAGCAGCCGCAGCAGTAGGTAGAAGAAGGGGGAATAACCTAGTGGCAGCAAAGAAGGGAGAAAAATAAAAATATTTTTAAAAAGGCTTGAAGGCCTGTAGGAAAACAGAAGGCCAGAAGAAAAGCAAAACTTCACTTCAGAAGACACAAGTATCTGGCAGTATGCAAAGATTACTGACCCTGAGAACAAGATAACTCAGAGGACAAAAGAATCAGCAGACTGGGGAAATGCAAAATATTTGGCTGTGCTGTTACTTTCCCGCGAGCTCAGACCCGTCCACAACTGAGAGGATTTTCAGTGCCCTTTTTGCCCACCTGAGATGCCTCTTACCCCAATTTGTTATTGCACACACTTCCCAGAGGGATGGTGAGAGAAAGCCAAATACCCCTTTAGTGCCTCAGGGATCCCCTATAATCACCCCCAGAGCCACCCACACCCCCGTGACACTCACTCCTGCTGTGCCTCCCACCTCCCACACCAGACATCAGAAGGAAGATACACACACTCCCCCACACATCTGCCACAAACATCCATGCTTTGTCTATCTCCAGACGTGACAGAGAGAACAGTTAATCTCGGGTAGAGAAGATGTGTTTTATTTAGTTAATCCACAACTTTTGTTTTCTAGTTTCCCACCAATCTCTCCATTTTCTCTGTAAACCTTTCTGCCACAGCCTTCTCTTTAGCAGGTATTTTAAATCTTTGGCCTGCTTCTGGTCATGCCCAAAACATCTGGTGGGAAGGAAGGAAAGCAGCAGTGGGATCCAAAGTGGAGTTTGGAATAGAGACACGGAAGGGCACTGATTGTTCCTGTGCCCATAACAAGTGCACAGGATCACCACATCTGTGTGTAAACCAGCAGGACATGTGAAGGTTCAGGACATGTTGGGAGAGGGACACTCAGCCCAGGCTTTGCCATTTAGAGTTACTATGTTGGGAAAAAAGAGCTGGATCTTTTTTGGCAGGGGAATACACTTACAAATCTTGTTAGACATATGGTATACGTGGCATTTTTTTCATCAGTTTATCTGCACCATTTCGGAGGTCAGACTGAATTATCCCCTCAGCTCTAAAGCACCTATGCTTCTATTGGAAGAACAAAATGGGAATTCTTCTAAGAATATTTAGCCTTTGTTTAAAATTTAACAGTGTCTAATGGCAAATCTCCCTGTTAATCACCCATCTCAAAACTCTTCTTCAGATAAATCAGTGTCGTTGTAAAAGCTCCATAGTGATTTTTCTGGCACCATTATTTCAAGTTTATTTTGGATAGTGTTAGAGGGACTTTGTTGGTTGTGCCAGCTGACCATGATGATTAATATATAATTAAGATTCTTGACCATTCCTCTTGTGTCAGCAGGAACACATCAATTCCTTTGTCTTCAGCCGATGCACACACCCAGGGCTGATTGCCCAGATATTGTTGGTGGCTCACATATGAACTATCACCTAATGATTAGATAGAGCTGACAGAAATCAAATTCTAATAATTGCAAGATAACCTCATATTTTAATTCAAGCAAAAGCACTAAAAATATTGTTCGGTAGTCTTTGGGCTGTCATATCTCCAATCAAACCCCAAAAGCTGGTGGTGGCCCCTAAGAACAAGACATCATATTAACTACAATCTAATCTCATAACAGAGATAAAGTAATGGAAAAACAGTGCTGCTGTCGTTGGAGAAATGTTGGTGTGAACAGGAGAGCAGAATCCGAGCATTAGCACCATCTACATGGTGTACACCAAATATACCTCAGCTTAAACTGACTTACTGAAGAGAAAAACAGCAAAACAAGCACACAGAAAATCCCCAACCAAACAGAAGCTATCTGGCCTTTTCCTCTCCTATCCAACATCTTTCCTGCTCATTGCACAGCACAATCTTCCTTCTTTAGAACACTTTTGCAGCTTTGCCAGACAACAGGATATCTAAATGTGATTTTGTTTAGGGGACATTAAGGATGCATGTGACAAAAGACTAGCAGCATATCAGCCACGAATTAAAATCCGTTACTGTATTTTAGTTTATTGATCTACTGTAAGCTTCTCAGCATTGTCTAATTTAAATAAAACTTCAATTTGTAACAATACTATAAATAGAAGGCAATATTGATCAGAGTGCCACCAGCCTGCTGAACTTTTGTTATCACTGAAGCCTGACCAGTTAATGTTGAATGTTACAATTTATTACACTGCAAAGTACAATACAACACAATAGCATTTAGATTTATAAACAAAGATATGCTGAACTACTGAAAGCAAGTTCAGTCAGCTCAGAACAAGAAGAGCATTCTGATTTACTGGTGCACTACAGCACTATTTCCCTACCTGAGGCAATATTTCATTACCTTTCTGATATGAACACCTGTTAACTCTTCTGAAGATTGAATAATTTTATTTCTTTTAGACTCTTTAAAACCCCGGAAAAAACATGTGATGTCCATCAGCAAAGATTCATTGCTGCTGTGGTCGTTTTTTGGAGTTTTTGAGGAACATTACCAGTTAAGATGGGCAAACAATGTCCTAGGAGACAGAACCTTCATAACAAATAGCAGCAGATACCACACTCCTAAGGTTACTTCTTACCTTCCCCTCTTCCCTTTCACAGGAGTAAAAACTGAAGTAAATGGATGTAAAACAGCACACTTATAGGCAAATTCCACCAGGGGCTCTTGTTAGGCAGCAAGCAATAAAGCATTCTCTAGACAAAGTATATTTCATTGCAGATCTTGCACTCCTGCAGGTACCTTGTTCCAGGGAAATTACTGAATTGCCTTAAAGCAAGCTCAGTGTCTCTGCCTCATCACCAGGAAAGCACAGGTGCTGCCAGTCAGAAGGCATGTGCTCACTTTCCATGCTAGGTGCAGAAGAGAAGGCTTTTTGTACTCTCCTCTTCTTCAAGAGTAAGGCCACTGGGATAGCCTGCAAGACAGAAAAACTTCAAAGAAAACAGTTCTCTTGGTTTTGCTTCAGAACAGAGGAAAATCAACTTTCCCAGCCAGGGCATCTCTACCCCAGAGCTGTAAATATAATTTAAAAAAACTCCACAATCCAGTGAAAAACATTTATCAGCTGTGCCTGGATGCAGCATTGCTTAGTGAAACACAGTGCTCACCTGCACCTGGGCAAGAGCAGTTCATAACCAGCAAGGTATGGCACAATGTAGAGTGCTCAGGCACTCCAGGAGGGAATTCCTGGGGCAGGGTTATAACAGAGGAGAGCCTCTGTCTCAAGGGTGGCAATCAATACTAATGTGAAGGGCCACTTCCCTGTGCAAATCCCAGCAATATAATCTGCCACTTATTCCACTCAAACTCCTGTATGATGCAGATGGGTGAAACTCTCATGTAAATCTGCCTGTGTGTGTTAAAATGGGCACCAAAGCAGGGCTGTGAACTCACAAGTGCTGCACACAAACCTGCCCCAAAGGAGGGACCCTTAGACAAGGCCTCTCATCCCCTTTGTCCTTCCAGGCAGATCTCTTCCTGTGCCTCCCTCTGACCAGCAACTTCTAACAATCTCCTGCAACTCCTCCTCCCCACTGTCTGTCACACTCTGCAGAGAAGAGGTTCTTTCCCTGCCATCCCAGCAGTGTCCTCTCAGGAGGCTGAAATCTGTCCTGTGCCCTTGACTCTGCACTCACACAGCAACACCAGGGACTGGCTGCAACCCAGGCAAAATAACACAAGGAAAACCACCTGTGCTACAGAACAACACACCAACATCAGCCTGAGAGCATCCATCCATGCATCCATCCATGCATCCATGCATCCATGCATCCATGCATCCATCCATCCATCCATCCATCCATCCATCCATCCATCCAGGCCCAGCTTTCTCCAGGCAGAGCTAAGGCAGAGAGTGCTGGGGAAGCAGCACCAGCCCTTTCAGAGAGGCAGCCACGAGCTGCCCGTGTCCCCAACACGGGGGACAGGCAGAAATGCCCCAAAACCTGCTGAGGCCACAGCTGCTGTCAGGGTCTGCAAGAGCTTCAGCTACAAAGCCACACAGGGAAATCATGTACATAGCACCAATAGCAGTGCTCCTATTTGAATTAGCAAACAATAATGTAAATAAAGTAATGTTAGTATGCACATTTCCTGGGAGAATTTTCTCTCTAGAGCTCGACGTCTATTAGCCTTCAGCCAAAATAAAGGTCACCAGACAGAAGATTCTTTCTTGTTTCCTTTAACAAAGAATGTAATCCAGTCTGATGCCTTCAGACTGGGGAATTAATTTTTTAATTGGGAGCTGTAACTAAAACACTGTTATCATAGAAACAATGTAAGGGTTTTAATTTTACTTATTTAAAACAAGATCAGGCATTTTGAAGCGGTTTCAGGTGAAGGGGACATGATTTAACCAGGGGTTTTTGGACAGAGCATGCAATTATCAGATTTGCCTTTTAGTCTTTCATTCAAAATTCAGCCTGTCTCTAGGTATTTTTGATATTGTCAGGATAGGGGGAACAGAGTCTTGATATGTTTGCTATTTACAGGTGCATGTGCTCCTCCTGAGCCCTGACCCACAGAAATGTGCTGACACTCGCCGTGCAGGCAATCCTGCAAACGTGGTGCATCCCTCCTCAGTAAAGCAGCACAGCAAAGAAAACCCAAAACTCAACTTAGTCAGATACTTAAAGCTTTATTTTTGGTTAGCACAGATGCAAGGTACCAAACTTAGAGAGAGCAGGCAGTCTGCAAATTAGTAAGGTTACTTGTTCAGGAATTTTAGAGGAATTTGGCAAAAATAACTGACATTTGGTCCATTCCGACTTAAAATGTCATTTGATGTGATAATATTTGGCAGATCTTTAAATCTTTCTAGAAAAAACAAATTCCAACTTCAAATCACACCTTAAATTAAATTTCAATTCCCTAACTATAATTATGAATTTTTAATTTTATACTGATGAAGTCTCCAATCTGCACAATTCCTAAATCTGTAATCCACCCAAGCCAGAAATTCAAATAATAACATTTTATATCCTTGAAAATGCCCAAGACAGTACGAAGCATGGTTCCTTGCATAAACTGTTACAAACATATCAGGAATATGTTCAAATAAAATTCATAAATAATATTAACTAGATAAAATACAGAATGTCTCAATCTGTTGCAGGAAACTTTGAAAGCAGAAGAGGTTACAGTCAATGAATGTTTTGTTCATTAAAAAGTATTCACACCAGTCTAATCAAAAGTTTGGCTTTTGCATCCCCCTTTTCCTTTTCCAGCTGTCAGGTTCTGGTCTGAACACCACATTTGTTGACTTCTTCTGCCAAAGCCTTGTTTAGTTTATGGATTCACAACTGGACAGAAGGAAAAAAGGAGGCCTGAGACAGCCTGAAAGATAGACAAGAGCAGAGTTGAATAAAGCCAGATCAGGTGAAAAGGAAATGAGATCTGGAAAAAATCAAAAGGCAGGAGGCCTAGGGAAGGACAAGAGCACATATGGGAGAGGATTTGCAGATTGAAGGATATAATAATGGGGAACGGCAGCTAAGAGACAATGAAACCAGCAAACAGATGGAAAGAAAAAGGACAAGGAAAGAGAAATAAAGTTCAAAAGTGCCAGAAATAGAGCAGGAGCTATTTAACAGTGAATCAGGCAGCGAGAAGGAAAGAAAGACACAGAATGGAAAAGATCTGACTATTAAAAAAAGCCCCTATATTAAAATCTTTACCACACTGGGTTCTGCAGCAGGAAGATATATCTATTTTTTTCCAAGAAAGTCCAATATTTGGAACAGTTTTAATGCAAAGGTAAAACTAGTTAAAAAAGAAGTGTATAACTGAACTTTTAGTGCTAATAGTAACCATATCTATTTTAAATAATCCTACAAGTACTAACCGGATCCTTCAGAGCTGTCCTCTCCGTTTCTCTGTATATAAACAGAAAGAATTCCATAAGGCAAATAAACACCTCTTGCCATCTGCTGAGAAGCAAGCACTAAGAGTCTTTACGAGTTCATTTTAATGAAAAACTTTTCAGAGATGCCTGGTATGTAACATGATCCATCAATGTTTCAGTTTCACAGCCCTTATTAAGATAGTCACATACAAAATGTGGCAGATTCTCTGCTTTCCGAGAATGATATATGAATTACAGAACACTCTAAAAATGCATATTAATTTCTATAAACCTCACTTAAAATACCTCGGCAGTTAGTATGGACCAATGTATACGCATTTTAATATAAAACCTCACATATTTCAAAAATTTACAGATTGCAATAGCTATTTTAGGGGTTTTTTTTTACATAAATATGGTACATGCTAAGATATTTTAAAAACACATAGATTAAACCGTATGGGTTATTCAATTTTGTTTGCTCTTATTACTACCAAGGAAATACATATTTAGGTGAAAAAAGCGATCTGTGGAAAATATTACTGGTTGTTTGCATAGAAAGACAACTTTAATCTCTAATTTCTTGCCATTAACTGAAAGAAGACTGGATAATCTCTGAAAACAAATGCAGATTAATAATAATTGCATTGATAGCTCAGTTTCTTTCCTGAATATAAAGGTAAAGCACAGGCCTTTATCCTGCAAGCAAGAATAAAAGAATGTTTACACATACCAGCCCTTAGCTCCTAAAATCAGCAAAGGCCCTTACACCCAGGAATGTCAGAACAGCACAGAAAGTCTAAAGATTTGTCTCAGTGAAATCACTTTACCTGAACTGAAGGGATCTGAAAGTCCTTTGCCATATCCCAAGGAATGCTCATGCACAATTGCAGTACTTCTGTATCCACTAAATAAAATGGGATTGTCCTTCCTTCACCTTTCCTGAAAAGGAAAAATTTCTTATTTTCATTTGAGAAGGAAAAAACCCTCCAGAAGTGTAAATTCCTCTGTGAGGGGGCTTACATGGGTACAGGTCTACCACACACGCTCTTTACAATCATCACATCATTTACCACGTAGCTGGTACCCAATTTCTGAGTAGTTTGGGCATGAGGCACCTAAAAGTGGACCTCTTATACACAGCCAAGGATATTTCAGAAATAAAGAAGTGGTTAAATATTTAAGCAGCGTTATACCTGCTTGATAAATCACATCATTTTTTTAAATAAAAATAGCCATTGCCTGTGTGTCAAACAAGTCAACTCCTCACTTTATTTGGGTTCTTTGTTGGTTTTTGGGTTCTGGGACTGGGGTATATTTTTACGTATATCTGGCTTAAAATAAAGCCCCAGATCAGTCTTGGTGTAATTTTTTTAGCTAGTCAAGTTATGAACCCCTGAAAAAAGGTGTTTTTAATGGAAGGGCTGACAATCCCTTAAGTGAAGTGCTGTGAATGATGGCACCTTGATCAGAGTTGGAGAAAACGTTCAATGTGATATAAGCTACTGAACTAAGTTGTAAAATGACAAGGACTGAGTGAACAGTTTTTAATACAGATAATATTGTTCATGTAGTCTATAAATATAGAATTAAATGTTGACCTCTATCTCCCATGTCAAAAGTCAAAGTCAGTGTCAGCACATATTGTTTTTATTTGTTTCAAGAGAAAAATAGATCAACAACATTAACCTCACAATGAACAGAGAATTGAATGAATTAAAAAGCAGTACCCCATAAATCCCCTTCCTTTTATTGGCACAGTGATAAAAATGCCTAGGGCTTAGAGGAAAAGGGTAGTCTCAGACACTCGTCTGAGCTGCTCAATGTACACAGAGCTGTACATCACATGCTAAAACAGAGGAGCAGAGATATTAAGATTTGTACAGTCTCATATAATACATAATATCCATCAAATTGCATCATAGCATCCTGCAAACCAGGGCATGTCAGATATCCCTAAGACAAGTAGATTATCAGTAGAGTACTTTAAAGCAACTTTAGCCTTCCACCTACCTTTGAAAAAGATTTCACAAAAGATATTAAATACACGAAAAGAAGACTTTATTCAATACCATCCATACTTGCGGTTTACCAATATTTTAAGACATCACCTGAAAAAACTCTATTGTGCTTAGAGAGGTACAAGCTTCACTGGTCGGGTAGATCTTCAAATTCTTGGCTCATTGGGATAGGACTGAGGGATATGACATTTTTCTCCTGTTTAAAAAGTAATTTTTTCCAAAACACCTCATAATAATAAAGGCTCCTATTTCACAACGCCATAGTAAATTTGACAGTTAACTAAAATGAGCAGTTTCAATTGCAAATTCAGTTTAATTGCAATTTTTAGTGCTGCATAATTAAACTGAAAATGTTCTAAAAAGATTCACGCAGTCAAAACTAGGACAGAAACAAGAGCATTTTCACAACATTGGTTTAGGGGTTTCTAATCAATTTCTAGAGAAACTGACAAAAAGTAACATTTAAAAACAAATCAGTTTAACAAAAGAAAAAGCATGGTATCATCTGAAAAATTCAGCTGTTAGTTTTTGTTTACATTTTCTTATCCTCCTGCAGCTTGTAGGATATACACAAATTCTTTTGGTTTACTGCTCCAGTGATTATCTGCTGGCAATGTTGCATCATGTGAAAAACATTTTACAGCATTTGCACTGTGTACTAAACACACAAAAGCAACTAATTACAACGTTTGTCAAATCTGCAGTGTGTTCTGTGGACGCTTACTGGAACCAAATGCCATTTTTCTTCTTGAAATGGGCTGGCTGACTTTGAGTTTCACCAGTAAAGTGTAGGCTTGGAGTGAAATCTTGACTCATACACACTGCTGAAGGCTGGTATGCTGAAGCTCATCTATATCTTGGTGAGAAAAGCCTTCTCAGGCTTGAACATTCACAGGGCTTGAAAGAATTTTACAGCTGGCTATAAAGAGCAACTTTTCTGCTCCACATGTATTCATGCAGCTTCTGGGCAGAACCAGTCATGGTGCTTTTCATAGCTGGATGATCAGAAGACTTCTCTATAACTTCTAGTAAAGAAGCAAAGACGTGTATTTTATTATACTAAAGGGTTATTGGTGTGTAGGGCAATACTGAAGAGCTGTGTAAAGCAAATCATTTAAGGCCTTGCTAAGCCTGTAAACTCAGTCATAGCTTCACACAGAGGAATAATGTTCAAACAGGGAGGGTACTTTCTAAGACACATGGCTGATAAAATTAACTTCAACCTTGGTTTTAAAAAGACCCGTGTGTGATTCGAAGAATACTGTCTACTGCATGAAAAGAATGATGAATGTGCTACAAGGGCCTAAAAAAAGAAATATAATACTTTGTCCCTCTTTTTATGATTTGAGTCCTTATCCCATTAAGCCAATTTGCATATTGGGAATGTTATAATATTGTAAGTTTAAGGTTTAGCTGCTACAACAGTCAAGTAACAGACGCATCAGCTCTCCAGCAAGAATATGTGAGTTTATGGTTGGTGGTGGTTCTCCACTGAGAAACAAAAATGAGGTTTTGCCTTCTGAGCTGTGCCAAGGGGCCCAGCAGCAGCCTGGCCACAGACAGAGGCCAGGCTGCATCAGAGACTACCAGGATGGACTGCAGAGATGAATCTTTGCAGAAAGAGAAGGGAAAAGAGTCACAGAGCTACAGCAGCTGGATCTTCAGGAATATCCCTGGAGACTGCACTGACTGGAGCTCTCAGGCAGGAGCTCAGCAGCACAAGAAATGTTTGAACAATGCAGCAGCCTCCTCTCATTCCATAAGAGCCATCCTTTAACTCGAGCTTCTCTCCGGGCACCGAGAGAGTGTTCTGAAGTTTATTGGTCTCCAATGTCATACAGAAATAAGATCACTGAGTAAAAATATCCGGTTTTCCATATATTTATAAAACAATGATCGCATTTGTTAAACAGGCAACCATATTGCTTAACATTATTCCGACACTAAAAAGACACAAAACACAGACGACTTAAAACATTAACAGATTCAAGCATATGAACAGGAAATACAACGATTGACAGTGACTGTTGATAACTAACTGATAAAAACTAAGTTTATTTGTAAATACCAGTACCCCAACTCATAATAATTTACATTTTAAGAAATTCAGCGCTCAAGCCTGTAATACGAATTTCCTGTTTGTCATTTTCTCCCACAATTTGAAAGCTTTCTTATGCTTGTTGTACAACTGGGAAAATTCGTCAACGTCTTCAACATCACCCAAGAAGTTTGGCATCAAATCTAGCACGATAGGTTGCACAGATATATTAACTGAGATAAATGAATCAGCTCAAGTCCTGGTGCAGATACTGTTATAGATTATAAATATCTATATGTTAGGAGTGTCTATGGTTATCAGCACTTCTTATTCTGTTTTGAAATATGTAGATACCTATTCAAAAGCACAGCATTAAAAAACTCACAGAGGCTTTTTTTCTGACTAGCCTTTGGTGGTAAATGACAATACTCTATCAAAATAATAAAGATGTGTTCAGCTTATGCAATGTTCTCCTACTTTAGTTGAGTGAACACATAAAAAGAAAGTTACTGTGTTTACTATTATTTATTATTATTACTATCATTATTTCAATAACAGTGAAACGCAGATAAGTATTTGGCTAGTTAAAATTTTAGCATCAGCTCCAAAAATTTCACACATATTTGGCATAGTGATTCCAGACATGGAGAAACAAATTAGCAGATAAGTATAGTGGTAATCATTAGTTAAAATTCTCCAATACAAGCTAGTGTCAGCTTCCACTTTCAGAGCCAAGGAAAATATTCATAAGCTTTTACTTCCTCTAATAGAGAATTCACTGTTAACTAGGATTCAGATCCCAAGTGTTCAGTCTCCCTACAAACACGAGTCTTCTCTTAGGGATTCTATCAAAAAGCTCTCACTGGTAACAAAAAAATAATAAAAATACACCATGATAAAATGCCTATAATCAGAAGGACCTAAAGGTATTGAAACCTGCAACAGCAGCGGCAAAAAAAAAAAAAAAAAAAAAAAAAAAAAAAAAAAAAAAAAAAAAAAAAAAAAAAAAAAAAAAAAAAAAAAAAAAAAAAAACAAAAAAAAAAAAAAAAAAAAAAAAAAAAAAAAAAAAAAAAAAAAAAAAAAAAAAACCCAAAAAAAACCAAACAGAAGTACAGCTAGCCTTCATTTCCCGAAACCACAGCCAACTGAGAGAATATTATTTTCTGTTAAAATATAAACCACACATTTATTGATTCTTCCTGCATGTTTCTTACATCTTCTATAACACACATTTAAACACACCTATATTTTTAAACTTTCCATTAAAATAATAGTTAGATGATAACAAGGTAAGGTAGACCAATTTAAAACCTTGTAAGGCCATTAAGAACTTACTACTAGAAAAATCGAAGTTAACAGAAGAAATTATGCACCACATTTTCACATCTGGGCTTGCAAAAGTAGCTTTTGCAAATCTTATGCTTCTCTCTATACCTGTGCTCTTATTGTCAGCCTTTTGATCTGTTTGAAGAGAAATAAGGACAAGTACAGAGCTACAGGTGTCACCCAAAGACACAAAGATGCTCGGTGGTGTCCTGGAACCCTAAATCAGAGCAGTGACTCGCCAACAGAGGAAGGTGAGGGGCTCCTTCATCCTGCAGAGAAAAGCTACAAACCACTCCAGGATTTGTCCTTGCTCTGTGCACTCTGGTACATTTGGGGGTCTGGTTTGCCACAGATCACCTGGGAGACAAGAAAGGGACTCCAGAGCAATAAAAAAGTGCCAAATGAACAAAGTGCTCACAACTTGCTTTGCTGACACCGGAGAAGAGAGTGGATGGGATTTGTCACAGTCCGATGTCCCCCAAATGTTCCTGCTGCACTAGTTCTGCCCTTTCAGTGCAATCTGGAAAAAAAATTTATATACAATACTTAGTACATCGACAAGCCAAAGATTTTTATTATTATTTTCTTTTTTTATCTATTTATGGTGGCAAATTAATGAAATTACATGAGACTGAAGCCAATGACAACTGCTAATCTGTAAGCAACAAGCAAGGAAAAGCTGATAGGAGTACAGCTGTTTTATTTTAATTGAGGAATGATTTTATGTTGGAAGCACTCAATATTCACAGCAAATTAAAAATAATGAAGTGAATTGATACCAATGATATTTTTTTTACCTACTATCCCTTTGTAAATCTATTTCTTCACACAAATTGACATGTCTAATTGATACATACGCTATTATTCCTCATTAGTAGGCTGAATAAAATAATTCTTGATTAAATTTATTGCAATTTACAATCCAGCATAATGCTTGCAAGCTATAAAAGTCAATCAACAGGAAACAGAAAAAAACCAGATGACATTATTACTTCTTATATATACACAACAATCTCATGTGTTTCGTGGAACCTCCCTAAGCATTTCATTGCTCCTCAGGAGCTACAGGCTGTCTCCAGCAGGTCACTTCATTTTTCATATGGCCATAAATATATTTCACTGCTTACATTCTTCTGAGTTTTTCTGATAAATATCACCTCTTATAAGCAAATTATTTGCGTATTTAGCAATCTGTTAGAAGTTGTCTGGAAGAGTTAGTCTTCTACTTACACTCAAACAAAATTATGCAGAAGAGCTGATGATTTACTTTGTGTGGATTAGGGAGTTTGATTTATATTGTGTTATCACTGCGTCAAAAAAGTTCAACAAGTAGCAAAAATTCTGAATTTCAATGAAACAAAGAAAGTCAATAGTAAACCTGACAAGCACAATATATATTCTGTGATGCAAAATTTCCAGCTAAAAAGAAAATGGAATCAATGGCAGGTCAGTCTGTCCTTTATAATTTTAACTTATTCCACATCTTGCCCTGGCCTCCACTATTCTGTAGAAAATTTTTTGGTGTTCTGAACCTAGCAGAGCAGCTATTATGTTACTCTCTTCTCTAATGGCAAGAAAAGTATGTTATGATCAGACTCTTTCTGCGGCCTATTGCTCCTATTTCTCTGGAGAATGCTAGCAGCTGGCACAGGATTGCTGCCCTTGCTGATGCTGGGCTTCAGACTTGAGAAATAATTTACCCAGAAATGCAGTATATATGCTATAACTAGTAACAGGCACAGAATAGATATCCTACTTTTGTTTTCTTAACTTAATACAATTTCTTTTTGATGAAGAGCCTCTGATGCCCTGAGTGTGTGTCTGCCCTGATTGTAGTCTGTGTCTCAACTTGTCCAGATAAGCAGAAGAAATTGCTCAAAAAATCAGACATTGTTGTATAGGACCACAGGATCAGAATTAAAACCTAAACTGTATTGGGAATGTTTTCCATTCATATTACATATCATGTTCTTTGTAAGACATTAGATAAAATCTCATTTTAAAAAATTAATTTCTAGTTCAAATCCAAGTTCTATTTATAGAACTAATGAATTAGAAAAGAGAAATACAGAGGTCTACAGATGTAACTGAAATTAAGGTACAGATTCTAAGGGTGTAATATGACAGTCTCCACTGAAAAATGATCTGGATTTTATTCTAGAGCTATTTTAGATTCACAATTGCATTTTTATACAACATAATTCCAGTAATTAATTTTTTTGTTGTTGGTACTTGCAAATTTTGATCAAATCTTTGTAAAAGGTGATATCTTTTAATTCAGAAAGATCCCTGACATTTCAAAATCAAACCCTACATTTCAAAAAGTAGGAGGAAGAGGTACTATCAGCAGCAAACCCAGCTGTTTCAGGATTCAGCTACTATTTGATATGTGTTACTCAGCACAGTAAACAACCGATCTGCCAGCGGCAAAAAATCAAAGAGCTCTGTGCCGGCTGAGCAGCATCTTTTAAAGAACTGAGGAAGTGCCCCCAAAAAGCAGCCCTTAGAGGCAGGCAGAGGTTTCTGGTGTTCTGGGGGACCCTGCCATTTCAGCAAGTGCTGTCACCCAGACCTGCACCGTGCTCCATGTGTGAGATTCTCTTTCAGGGTGACCAAAGGTATTTCCAACAACAAAACTATCCACAGCAGGGCAAGAATAATCAGGAGCTATGGCCTTATCAAAATGGAATTCTAATGTAGGTCCTCCACATGCGTTTAGCCCCAATTGACTTAATTCATTAAACCTTTCCAGCCTTGTTCTCTGGACAGTAGATAAAACCAGCATGGATGTGCAGCTCGTTCATTCTGCCCCAGGGTGCTCTTCTGGTCTGCACACACCCAGAGAGGGTAAAGGACCCTCAGCTGTGCCAGGCCATGGAAAAAGAGCCAGAGCAGGGCTGCAGGGACTGTGTGGCTGGAACATCCCCCAGAGCAGCTCAGCTGGTCACAGCAGGGTGCTGATAACACCCAGGGTGTGGGTTCAAAATATCCCTGTATGGGCCATTTACTTAAGAGTTGGACTTGATGATCCCTGTGGGTCCCTTCCAGCTGAGAATATTCTGAGTCACAAGTGACGTGATTTCCCAGGGGGCCAGCTCAGCCTCCCCCTTCCAGCAGCAGAGCCACAAAGCAAAGACCTTTATATTTCAACAGGCATTATCTTGTCATCGCTTTTAATCTAGAAAAACCATATTAAGAAAAACATGATGGCAAAGATTATGATCAGCCTTAAATACACCATTTTCATTCAGCTCCAACAAACTCAATAGGAAGACTATTTCATGAAAGAGCCCAACAGATTGAAATTCAATAGTTCAGTTAATCCAAGCATATTGAAATAAAATTATACATATATATACACACACGTGTGTGTGTGTGCACAGTGAGGGAGAAGCTACTGCTTTCACATACGTACAATTCCTATTATAAAGCTTGAATAAGAAATGCGATATCACAGCTCTTTAAAGTTTAAGGGTATTCTACTCAGAATACTTCTAGCTGCAAACATAAAAACAAACCAATACGTCCATGACAGATTTGAAATTTTTAAATCTTAATAACTTGTGAAATTAATTAAAAAAATTCACTCACGTTATTATATTCCTCACCACAGAAGACAAAGGTATTATCCAGTTGAATCTATACCAAAAAGAAACACACACATTAATATCTGCGATTTGATACACATTCCAAACACAAGAAGTAACAAATTTGGTGACAAAGCTGTCAAAATATGTTCTGCAAATACATTGGCAAGAGATCTGGACATACTAAAGAAATTCAGTGAAACAAAATAGGTGCCAAATGGGGATGTTTGACAGAGTGTTCAAAAATACATTTAGACCAAAGCAGGAACACATCCAACAGAGAGATTCTCTACATAAATTATCATGAAACTATTAGAAATAATTGGCCAGTGATTTCAAAATATTACATATACTTTTAATGTTATCAAAGAGCTGTGTTGTGAACCATGTGTGATTTCTTGGCGATTGAATTTTTGGCCGCACAACAGCGCTTTTAGGCACAAGTGAAAATACTATATCCCATACTGTAAGTCAATCTGCAGGCTTTGAAACTGCGTCGAGCTTCCAAGTGCTTTGAAAGGCTGTTGGGGGAAATACTATAAAGTTTGGATACTCTGAGAGGCTGCAGAGCACAACCCTCACAAGGGCTCTGCTGGACAGATGCCTTCCCCAAGGCTGAAGGGAGCCCACATGATGAAGATGTCACTGCCAGCCTCTCCAGGCAGCATGGAGGTGTCTGTGGTCACAGTGTCACCAGGTCAGTGTAGCCCTGGTCCCTGCAGCAGGCACCACAGTGCTGACACAGGCCAGGGCTGGAGGTAAAGAGGCACAGCAGGAGGCACCCGTACATCTCCACCAGGCTGATAAAGCAGATTAATTTAATACTGTGCTGTATTACTGGCATTTCTCAATAAAATGAAGCCATCCAAATGTTTCCAAATACTTCTGTGAATGCTGATAACCCCTGCAGAGATACTTGCAGGAACAGCAGCCCCTGCTCTGCACTTTGGTGGGATGCCTTGGTGAATGAAGGGGGTCAGGGGTTCAGCCCTGCAGAGCTACCTGCTCACACCATTCACAGGCATGAAATTCAAACCAAAATTGTTTAATGGTTTTGGAGAAATACAGGCCTTATAACAGAATAAAAGTGAGGAAGTCAAAGTAGACTACCCAGAAAGCAGACAGAGTGCCAGGGCAGCTTCCTTCAGCCCCCATGTGCAGCTGAGCTAAGTGCTTACATCTTGAGCATGCACTGAAATTTATGGAGTTTGCTCAGATCTTTAGGCTCAGAGTATCTGGGGTTAAAATCTGGCCTCCCTGAAGTGTATGGAAATCTATTCCCTGACTTCACCAGGACCTGTTATAATCTACAAAGGTTTCAACAGCGCATTGATCTGGGCCTCCCATTAGGGCATTGAGCCAAGTGAATTACATTTGTCATATGTTCAGTCTCAAAAATTTGTGGTTGATTTTTAGGAAAACATTTTTATATACACGTTGTGGAGTTCCCTCATTATTATCCTACATCAAAGAAACGCACTCTGAATTTGAGGTAGTACAAGGTAAGATTTGTGTTAACTTCTGGCAAGTTCCTTCCTTACACTTGAAATGAGCCTCTGAGAAAGCCCTCTCCTGCACAGACAAGCTTTTTCCTACTCCAGAAAGATCAATTTTCCTGAACAACCACAAAGAAAAAGGCACAGATGTAACTCAAGTAGCCCATAACTCCATTTATTCCACTGAGATGAGAACTTTCCAGAAAAGTCTCCTCCAGTGCTTGCTATCATTTCTCCTTACTCATTTTGACATCCTCAAGGGCTGCCTCCAGCTTCCTACATCCCTCCCAGTGCTGCCCCAGGCTGTTGGTGGGCTCCTGTGGGTTTGGGAGCAGGGCAAGGAAAAGCTCTGACTTCTGCTGGAGCAGAAACTGGCAGGAGTTTTGTGGCTGCCTTTAGTCCTGAGCAAAACATTCCAGTTTTGGACAACAACCTGAAAAAATATGTGCCAGCACAGAAAGGTTTTTTATTTCATATTGTAAGCACTGTTCTGTCAACAGATTGTGGGTTTTACCTGTGAGCTACACGTTTTGGAACTGGTTACAGAGTTTTCAGATAGGCATTTTTTGTTGGACAAATTTACTAAAAAAAATTATTATCAGCAAAGCAGACTGAGTTACCTAAACAGGCATTTTTTTCCTTCTGTGTGAGCTCTTTAAATTCAACATGCCTTTAAGCAGTATTAACTTTTAAGTTACCATAAAATCAAATAATTGTATTTATTAATTTGTTTTAATTACCAAGCACAGATAAGCATATGTCCTACTTAGCCTGGGAAAATCTGAACGCACACCTGCTCCAACAAGCAGTCTGTAAAATGAGACGTGAGGAAAATATTTGAATTACATTTCCCTGTTCCAACATACCATTTTTAAAAAGCACTTTCAACACTGAACTAGGCCTTTACAGTTAAGGCATTTTACAAGATGATACTGAGCTATGTTTCCTGTCTATGAAGAAGGCACCAGCATATAAAATGGTAGTGAATTTGCATTACCTCCAATCCATCATTCTTTGAGTGCACAGGAAAAACTGTGAGACCTGCTGCAACAAAGCACAGCCTTGTGTTGACAGATTCTTATTTAAGTGACTGTGAATACAACAATTCCACAAATAATTTGTCAAGTGTGTGGCTGAACTAGCTCTGAACCCTGATAAATACCAACTCTCCTCACTGCTACAAAGGCATGATGTTCTGTGTGCGGGCAGTGAGTAA
Organism: Pachycephala philippinensis; assembly: GCA_013397055.1. NCBI lineage: Eukaryota > Metazoa > Chordata > Aves > Passeriformes > Pachycephala > Pachycephala philippinensis. The sequence continues at coordinate 149,081 of VWZT01011228.1, forward strand.
CAAGCACCAGGATTTAACAATCGATGCTACTATATTTCTCTTTTCTTTGTGGTTAAAAAAGCCTTGAAGGGTGGCTCTTTCAGCAGTGTTAAGTACTAGTGGTGGCTATGCCTTGCAAATCTAAGTAATACACTGCAGGCTGAGGTGAAAGGAAATAGCACACTGCATCCATTTTTAGCTGCATTTAAAACACATGGTTTATGTTCTCTGGTGAAAAACAGTCTTTACTGTATAGTTAGCAGACTCTTGTTTAATACAGGCTATTATTAAATGGACCTCTTTCAAGTTATGATAATAGGACATCTACTTTGCTGCTTTTTGCATCCTAAGGCGTACATTTGGGCTGGGGTAATTCAAGAGAAGAGTCTCTTTTAGGAAAAATAACTCAAACTCTAGGGGAACACATGTACATATTAACAGGGGGAAAAAATACTCCTTCCAGGTATTCAATTGAAATCAAGATTGCATTTTTCTATCATGCAGTGCATTCTAAAGGCATCATGGATGTACGAGAAAAAAAATCATTTTTAAAGAAATGTAAATCTAATCAGTCTTGAAGCTAGCAATATATACATAAATGTCTCTTGCAGACATAATTTAGTATGCATTATTAATTTATTTTTCATAAAGCTTTCCAGCTACAAAAAGGATAAGTGGAAATGTGCACCCACATTGACGATAATGCTCATTTGTCAGGCAGGAGTGAACATATTAACAAATTTCCCCCCCTCCCCGAAATACCAACCTAAAGGATGTTCAGAAGCTTCTTTGCAGAAAGACCAGACATGCTTATTGCAAACATTATTCCAGGCATTATAATAAAATACCAGACTTTAATGGGACCTGAACTTCAGCAGGGTATTTGCAAGGCAAAACTGTTACAAACTCTGGACAGCAAAATACTGTATCATATAAGTCAATTATATTTATACTTTTGACCGTAAAATACCAGTGCCTATAGAAATAACTAGATGTGTGATACTATTAACTAGTCCTGAGGTAAAACACTAATTATTTATTGTTTATAAAGCAATTTCAAATAAAGCAGAACTCATACACTAGTGCCATCATGATTTTCCAGTCATTAACTTAACCAGAATTTGCATTTTGGGACTATAGCCAGTGACTTACATGCACTACTTAAGTCATTTTTCAAACACCCTGTCCCATCTTAATCTATTCATCATTAATCACATTTGGTCACTTCACACACAGAACACTATTCAGATAAAAGATAAAAGAAATACATTAATAAAATTAAAGCTAGAGTACTTCAAAATATAAAGGTAGTGGACGGATATGGTTATCAAAGCAATTTGTACCCTATGCCCATTAAAACAGACTTGTTTGAGTAAAACTTCTGAGAGTGTGTGAAGGTTTTTTTCCAGCAATGGAAAGGGTACTTAGAAAGCCACCCTTGTACTTTATCCCTCCC
>VWZT01011228.1:153015-185515 GCA_013397055.1 Pachycephala philippinensis
GCCAAAATATAACTTTACCTGTGTACAGAAACATGCCCACAGAACAGAAAAGATGTTTCTTAATGTGGTGAAATGCTGCTTTTAAAATGACACCCTTTCTTATTTCCAGAGTGAAGTTCATCTATCATTCATAGTTTCCCACCCCAGAATCCTGTCTCTTTGTTCACTATTTTCACATTGTTCACTAACAGTTTCACAATATTTCTGGCAGTTTCTGCTTCTAATTTTTTTGTACAGATAAATACTTAACGTGTAAGTTTGCCTTCAAAAAAATAAAGAAAAAAAAAAAGAAAAATATTAACCAGCTGGGCTCAAATATTTCTTGCTATAGGAGTGTCATTATCCTGGAATTGGTTTTCAAAGCAAAATTAAGGAGCTATCAGCACCAATGCAGTCAGTAATCCACTCAGTGTTTATACAGCAGGATGAGGGTGGGCATTACCAAGAGATGCTGCACAGCACCAGTGGTCTTAATCACCAGCCCTGCCAAGCTGCTCTCGGGGTCTCTACCCACCAAAAGCACTCACTGGCTGCAGTAAAACTCCTTTGTATTTCTTATGCCCAATCCTTGTATTGCAAAGGCACTAATAATTCTGTAAAGAGCATTACTGAGTCTGTCAATATGAATGGAGAAATCCTGCAGTTTATTTGATATAAAACATAATCACGTTTGGGCAGCAGGATCTTTTTTTGACAGAACTGTGTCAAAGAGTTCTGGGATTTTGTTGTTTCAGTTTTGGTGGTGACTTTTTTTTTTTTTTTTTTAAAGCCTCTTCATTATGTAGTTTTCAGCCTCAACAGCAAAATAGTTAATTGCATCTATGCCAGGTGTTTCATTAATCCGGTTAGCTGTTAGACAAACCCTGCAGGAAAACAGAAGACAACAGCCTCTCTGCTTACCCTCCTCCCCAGCCCATGCTCGCCTCCCCCTCCATTCCCCTATAGGAACTGACTGATGGCAGAGCCACTTTGCTCAACTTGAAAGCTGAAACTATAGAAAATTCCATGCTTAGTCAGGAAATGTGGGAAATCAGCAGAGGTAAGTATGAACTGTATTTCTCCTGCGGAGACTTAAGGCGAAATGTCCAAATCTCTGGGATTTGGAGCCAATCACTGTGGAAGATGGACTGACCTACCCTAAGCAGATGCACTGGTGAGCATTTGACCTTCACAGGGAGACAAGAGCTGTTAAAGCTGCTAACAGTGGTTATAGGCTGGGATTTTTGGAGAGGGGATAAGGAAAGCAGAAGAAATCAAGGAAAGAAGTTGTACTTCCTCGGGCTTTGTTTGCTGTATTTGATCAGTCTTTTGTGAACTATCTTCGTTCCCATAGAAGGAGCTGAGTAAAGATATTAGAGAGAGATCTTGAAAGCAGGAGAAAGGTGCTCAGCCCATGCAGCACAAGAACCTCTGTCTCCTAACTGCAACCTGGGAAACTGATTTCTGACACCAGAACATTTTGGGTCATTTTGCTCCTCATAAGGTTTTTTTGAACCCTGTTCTTTTCGGTGCTACTGGAGCCTTTGTTTGTTTACAGCATTCCCAGAACCACACATGGCTCAGGTTGGCAGCCACAGCCCAGTGGGTATAACTGCACCCCTCTGGAACCCAGCCTGAATCAAGGCAAATGTTTACACTCAGAGATAAAATCATAGAGAGATAAAGGGAGGCAAAACCTGATAATAATAAAAAAGAAAATTAATAATTTATGATACAGGGACACAAACCTACAGCACAATCTTAGTCCTGGGTATAAAGTTCCAGCAACAGTGTCCTTCCTTTCCAGAGAAGGGACACCTGAGTTTCCTTCATCTGTGCACCACTACACAAACCACTCACTGGACCCACTAAGGGGTGGGATCCACCAGTGTTTGAGAGCCTACCCTCTATGGATGACTAAGAAAAGACTTTTAAAAGAGATTTAGTACAGACCTTAAGAATAATTTTTTCTGAATCTGCAGGTAGAGTAAGACAGGAAGATAGTGTCCAAGACACTCAGGAAAACTTGATTGGCTTTTCCAGCTGAACCAGGAACAAATAAAGAGAATTTCAAGCTCCCAGGACCCTCCTGCTGTACTACACTCTATACCCCACAGAAAATTGGACAGTAGGACAGGCTCAGGTTTCTTTTTCTTTCCTATGTTTGAATATTCTGTCAGCTCCAGTCATTTTGCTCTGCAGCTAAACCCAAGTCTGCAAGGGATGATGAAGGGGATATTATAGCTGCATTGTTTTGTCTTTGCTGGGGATTGAGAATGATGTATTTGGGATTCAGCTGGTGTATTTACAGTAGTTTTAGTGACCCATAAAACATTGGATCTATATTTTGAAATATTTACAAGAGTAGCAGTCAACAGTTCTTTATCTACAATACTTTTTAATACTTCTGTCTCCTCCTCTCCTGTCACCTTTTTTCATGCTGCCTTTTTGTTGGTTTTCAGCTCTGATATTGTTTGCTGATTGTGACATTGTGCTAATGACTGAGTTCCTCTAGATGAAACACAGGGCATTCCTAATTGCACTTTGTTCTTTTTATTTTATTAACAAAAGGAAAAATGAGATGCATCCAAATCACCCACACACCAAATAAATTTCCACATTGAAGGGGAGAGCTCCAAGCTATAACAACATTGTCCATTTGGAGTCTGGTCTATCCATAACTGTGCAACCAAAGACAGGGGGAGCAGAGACCTTACAGGATTTTTTCACTTTTAGCTTGGAATTAACGAACTGGATCAATTACTTTTTCTATCTGAAGCTTTTCTTTAAAAAGACAGATTCCTGGATTAGGAATAAAAGCAACAATCACTGCCCGTCATTCTCTCACCTTCCTCAAGATCCTCTGGTTAGAAATAACATTTATCAATTTTATAAATTTTTGCTGTCTACCTACTTGAACTTGCCTAGGGAAACAAGCCTTAGTTTCCAGCCTAAACAGCATATGGAATAAAATTCCAGGATAAACATCAGGTTAAATAATTCCCTAAAACCAAAAATCAAAGCAGCACTCCATAACCTTCCTATCAGTAGCACTGGAGCAGTTTTCCAGCTCAGACAAGCAGCTAAGGAAGGAGAAGGAAATATAAAGAGAAGGATAGGTTTAACTTAAATTTCAGACATAATTCTCACTCCTTAACCTCAGAGATACAAAAGCAAAAGGCTGCCCAGTAAGAGAAAACAGCAGAACAATTCAGTTCTTTGTTTCACTCACCTTTTTGTTTTTCTCTTCCTGAGCAAGGCAGTCATGGTGGAGGAGTTGGAAGAGAAGGAATCAAAATCCAGCAATGACCAAAGCATTACCAAAAGGTAGGAGCAATGTTCTGTTTGGAATTTTTCCCCTTTTTGAAGATCTTCTAACCTGGAAAGTTGAACCACAAATACATTTCAATTAGAATAATTCAGCATCCAGTCCTAACAGTCTATCTACATCCCCAAGTTAGCCAGTCCTAGTTATTCCCAGGGAATTAAGGTAAATGGAGTTATGGCTGCTTGTACTGGTGACCACAAATTTAAGCAGTTCCTGTACGCCCTTAGGTCCCATTTGTAACAGTACAGATCACACTGAATAAAGGAACAGGAGCTCCTGGAAGAGCAGGGCAGAGCTGCACCAGCCGGGTCCCAGTGCCAACTCCCCCATCCTCACTGCCGGAAGGACTCACGGGATGGGGAGCACCGAGGGGCTGCTGGGTTACACTGTGGGGTGATAGGGTCATAGGCCTTGAAGGCTGCAGAGAGAGCCTCTTTCCTGGGCCCAGAGGTGACCCTGGGACTGCATCCAGGTCACCGGGGATGGGCGGAGAGAGGATTGAGGGTTGTGGACAAAGCTGGNTGTTATATCCTGTTGTGTGTGGGTATTTAGGGAATTGGGGCTGCCTAATAAACGGCTTTGCACTTCCAGCCTGTGTGCAGAGTTATTGCCCACGCGTGAGCACTGCAAGGGGCAGCAGCTCCTGTAGCTGGACCAACAATGGACAAGGTGCAAAACAGGTGAAAAAGGGTTTTGTGACATTCCCTATCCAGCACTGTGTCCAGACACAGCAACAGACACAGACCTTTCCCCCTGCTGCCAGGATCCCTTTCATTCTACATTTTCAAACCTTTGCTAACAAGGAGCCTGAAGCTTGCACCCATTCACCAAGGGGATCTCAGAGCCTCTCCCAGGGTCATGGCTCCAAAGGCGGGCTCCAAGACAGGCAGCAGCTACCACAGGGTTCCCAGTAAAATCGGGAGAGGGAGCAGTCCTGGCTGCGGTGGCTGACAACTGTTTTAAGGCTGTATAATTATTTAGGGCAGGCAAGCCCTCAGGGAATGCCTTGAAGGAATGAAGAATCTTTTGCTCTTGCTTAGAGCTTTTTTCTAAGACAGGAATGCTGAGAAATGGGGAGTTGGGGTATGTTTTACACTTGCAATTTCACTGTCCTGTGCTGCATAGTAAAACTTCTAAGGTTCCTATTAAACATTTTAGCCACAAGACCCTCTTTGTGCCGAGTTAAATTATTTAATTGCACAGCTATCCCCAAATATCTATCAACAAGGATTATTTATTTATAAAACCTGAAAACAATTAAATGTGTTACCTCTATGACAGTCACAGCAAATGTCCGCTTTCAGGCCTAACAACAAACAGCAATATTTATTCAGCACTTTCCAGGTAAGTATCCAAAAAGAGTTTACAAACATTAATGAAATAAACCAAACAAGAGGCAGGAAATTACAGATAAGCAAAAAGATTGAGAAAATCTAAGCAAGTCAGCCATGGCCTCATACAGAATTAGTGACAATGGCCAAAACAGCCTCCACCTCCTGCTCTGCACCACAAGAGCATCTAGAATCAAAACAAGATATTGATTTTGAATACATTTAATGTTTAAAAACCAGAGTAACCTTAATTATTTCGAATCAGTTTTTAAAAGCAAATGTATCTGTAATAATAACAACCATAATAGTTAGAATGAAATTCTGCTGCTGAAATGCATAAGCAAAAGAAAGCTCAGGATTGTATACACCGGTATTTGTAGGAATTAGGTTCCAAGGTGATCTCTGCATTTTATCAGGGATGCCTGTTGGATGCAGTGTAGGAGAACACAAAGAGCAAAAACACCACGGCCAGAAAAGTTTGCATATATGCAAACCCGAATAAACAGGAGGGATTGGCAAGTCATTGTAAAGGCAGCCTCTGTGTGTTCTATTACTAATTCTTCGTGTTACCTTCCTTTTTAAAAGCTAGATAAAATCCAAAAGATTTACCACAAAAGATTATGGCAGCTCTGGACTTGAACAATGCTACAGCATCCCTTTTAAAGTTAAATCATACTTGACTATTGTTATAACAGTGTCCATAAAAATACAAACAACATGAGGGTAGTTCAGCTGCTGAATGCCCGCTGATAGTGCTTTTTATTGCATGGACAAGATCACAATTCATACACTAACCCCATTTTCCCAATTCCCCAAGTTTCATTCTGTCAGGATTTGGAAATGTTGTGGAATTTATACTTACAGCTGTAACGGGAGGAGGGAAACTGCAAGGGCTGCCAGTACCAAATGCTTAAAGAATCTGAGCACTGCGGTGGAGCAGGACCTATCAATGGGAAACACCTGGTGGAGGCATTTTGTTTTGCTCCAGCAGGTGCAGCCAATCTGCAGGGCCAAACCCTGATTATGAAATTACTGCCCTTGGTTTTTGGAGAAGTCAGGATTTGCATCAGCAGCTTGGCATATCCTGCTTTCAAACCAAAGGACACATAAGGAGAAGGATGAAGAAAAAAGTCAGATGCCAAGGCTGGAAAAATGTGGATAACCAGCCAAATTAACACTATTGGAGCTTTTAATGAATAGAAAGATATACTTGGGATATAACACAGCAATCAACATATCTTTAGGGTACAGAATGTTATAGATAACGATCTATGGAAAGATTATTATCATTTCTATATAGCATAACTAAGAAGCAAAATAACACTCTTATAGAAGGTCTAGAAATATTTCCTTATTTTCATATTTTCCTGATTTGGGGGATGCAGTTCCCAACATAAAAATCCAGTAAGGTTTATTTATTAATTTTGCTTTCAGCCTGTGAGGAACATAAGTGCAAATAGGAGCAGTGCATTGCAGTCAGCTCCAGGCACCTGATGATTTTACGGCAGAAGAGTTGGAAGATGGGGAGGAGAGAGGGAGCTGAAGGTGTTGGAGTGGAGGGGACAGGAAATGAGGTTATTGCCTTGGGGAGGGGTGCAAAAGAGACAAGACACAAATCTGTAGATCACAGATTGGATAATTTTTTATGCTTATAGAACAACTTTTTTGTGTATTTGCCCAAACATTAGCCAGGAGCAAAATTGCTATGACAAAGTTATATAATAATAGTAGTAAAATAGCATAAATAAGAAAAAAATGGATAAAATAAGAGAAACAACAAAATGTGATTTTTAGAACAGACAAAAAGTGCAATTTATACAAACTTTCAAAACACTCACCGTTGGAGAGAAACACAAGTTTTCTTTTGTCTAATATTTTCCTTTCCTCTTCTGTAAAAGTGATGGTATATCAATAATATACTCTAAGAGAGAACAAAGAAAAAAAATAATCTCCAAATATGTTGAGAATGTGTTCATTCTCTATTATTAAACAGTTCAAGGGCAGATTCAGCTGAGCTTTAAATGCAATAAAGAAATTATTTCAAAGCAACACTATGAGCATCATACAGTAATTGAGAGTAGAAAAACAAGGGTGATAAAACTGTCCCATGTTATTGATGTTAGAGTTCATATATGATGCATTTCTGTGACGGGATTATCAGAGCACTTATGACAACGTGTACTTACTTATCAAACTAAACAAGGTGTCTCAAAAAGGAGAAATATTAAATTATGTGCTATCAGCCAGCTATACTATTCAGCAAAACTGTGTGTATGTAGTATCTGTTCCATACATCTGCATTTCTGCACGTGACCCTCACTAAAGTACTCTGTCTCTCTACAGTGTTTGCATAAAGAAAATCCTTTGATCTTATAAGAAAAGTTTCAAAATGGACCCATCTTAGCAATAAATTAAATTGCATTTAAAAAAGGTAGAATAGTCTTGTGCAGGTTATCAGCCTTTCTCCCACAATACTTATTCTCTCTTCTTGTCACAGATTTGTTTTATTTTGCTACAGCAATACATTATTACAACTTAAAATTCACATTCACCTGAAGAAAGCTGTGACATGCCTACCAAAAGAGACATACACTGCTTAACCTAAATTGACCCTTTTTTCCTTCTATTCTAATAGATCTTTTTTCTTTTTGTCACTCAAAATGAGTGTCTGATGTATGAGCATAAATTGTTAAAAGCAGTTTTAGGTAAAGGAAGAGAGAGTGAAGTGGAGTTTTCTCACAAAAGCCAACCTCAATTTATGTCAAAGAGGGTTAAAAGACCTTGGGATTAAAGCAATAAACTTGCTGCTGTCAAAGCTAAAACCCGCTAACAATTTAGTGCCAAACGCATGTTGTTCAATATCATTTCATATTATATTATGTCACAAGTAAGTGACAGTTCCGCATCAGACTGACAGGGCTGATTTACTCTGAAGAATTCATCGACATTTTGCGGAGTCAAAGCTGACTTCATTTTGTTTGGATGCAGGGTGGGAAATCTCTCCCTGAGTTGGAATATTTGGCTGAATAACTCGGTCCCCCCAGACTCTCATGGCACAGACCCCTCGGGCACGACCTGCCCAGCCCAGGGCTCCTCACCTTCCCCTGCCCTAAAGCACCTCCAGCCCTGCCCTCTGTGCAGCTCCACTTCTCTGTCTGGTGCAATTTTTAAAGTATCCAGATGTCCTGGTCAATATTTGGATATTTTTTTCTTTCTGAATTCAAGCTTTTATGTTTCTCTGAAATATACCTATTGTCAAGGGTTGAGATAAAAGGCTATGTTAAGAAAATACTACTGGCACCTGCTTATATTTTAAGCAGGCAGTAATAACAGCTATTTTTCCAGGATGTTAATTAGATCCCAAGGTCATGTGTGATGAGACCCTTCTAAGGCCAATGGCAAAAATACCATTTCTTTATATATAGATGTCTTGTGCAAGATATTCCCAGATGGCTTTTTTAATATGGGTTCCAATTCAAATTTCTCCCAAGGCTCTGAGACAATTCTGAATAAACATATTCTTTGTTTTGTCTCACGAAAATCTAATTAATTTGACTTCTCTGTCAAGGTTTCAAAGCTTATTTATAAAGGGTGTCCTTTCTCCAAATATTCTTCTACAGTCATTTGCATCCTTTTGTGATGTTCATTTCCTTCTCTTGTTGGCTACTGCTATAAATCTGGAATTGCAACTCAGCTCCTGAAGCTGAGGAACCAAGTAGAACTGTGCTACACTCAAAGTAGTCCTCTTATATGTGGAAAAAGGAATATCCCTGACTTCTTTTTGCTTCTTTTTTAATTGTGGAGCAAAATTTCAGTTATCATAGTTCGCTCTTACCTTTATTTCTGAAACAAAGCTAGCAACATTTGGGGTCTTTAAACACACATATCACTGTTTTCTCTATCTAAATACAGGAGTGGGTACATTAGTGCCTGGCCATTAACTTCTGTAAACCACGTGGTGATTCTTCTGTGGGATTCTTTGGACAATGTTTGCTGTTCATCCAGGAAAACATTATTACTGCGTGTAAAATGGTCCCATCATCCAACACTGGTTTGTTTTTGCTGACCATCTGCTGGACAACGCCCAGGCAGCAAAGGGGTTACCTTGTCTATTATGCCAGGGAGCAGGACTTCTAGTGAATTGTTAGATGGGTTAGCAGATGGTTAATCTTATTTGACATTTAAAGCACTTGGAGGTAAATTTAGTGTTCACCTGCCCTGGAGTGTACAGCATGAATATGCTCCTACATATCTATTCCTGTTTAAACTAGTAGCTCTAACGGCTGGAGGACATGCAATGCCTGGCATGAAGAGATATTTCAGGGAAAATGGGAAAAAAAAGAACAGGTAAACACATCCTGGCTTTAAACCTTTACAGTTTTCTCACGTTGAAACACAAATTCTATTATTTTTGGATGACCATCTCATCCTGACACAGACGTACTCTTGCTAACTTGCACATTCTGCTAGTAGATCAAATTCTAATCTATTTTGTATATTAATATTTCTGTGCTCTGTTTTCCACTGCCCCATCAGTTATGGACATGACAGACAAATACACACATGGATACATGTTTCACTGAGTGCAAAGCCAAAGGTATCCTGTGATCCAGCGAGAATCCTAAACGAGAATAAAGATTTCTGCAGCCTTTTCCTCACCGAGTGCCCCTCAAACCCACTGTGGTGCACACCAAAGTCAAACCATCAAAGACTCAATGAATCGCAGCTGCAGAAAAGGGATGAACACAGAGCTGTGACGCAGCCTGAGACTGCATTTGCTCTCTGCTGTGAGGGGCACAGGGGTGGTGAGGGCACGAGGGGCACGGGGTGAGGCTTCCAGTCCCTTTTGCTGAGCTCCAGCTGAGCGCAGTCTCCCCTTCACTTCTCTGTACCTCTATGACAGAGATCAAAATGAATTGTCATGTCTCTTTTAAGAGGAAAATACCACAGCCTCTCTCAATACAGGCTGTGACCTTTCAATTTATGCTATCAGTTTACTCAGTGCTTGCTCTGTGGTTCATGATTAACTTGAAAGAGTTAGATCACACTCTCTCCAGGTCCTCAAGAAGGAACTTCTGTTGACTGTTAGAAATCCCTCATGCAATAAAGTGCACATAGTATGGCTGTATAAGCTATCCTTCAAAGTTACTGCAGTTCAGTAATGAGGTATCAATTCTTATCAAAAAGCTCCTAAAAAATATTTCTCCTCCCTTTTTTTTTTTCTTTAAGGTACTGTTTATGAGAAGACAAGGTGAAAAACAGCCACCTGGTTATTAATAAATACATCTGCTTTCATAAATTCCTTACAAAGGCTCACACAGCTCTCGCACATTAATTAAACATTCTATGTAGATCAAAAAGGATGGTTTCAATTCTAACTATAAAGGGTAAACTGAGATAAAGAGATAGTTACTCACACCTTCCTGCTGAGCCACAGAAATCTTCTCCCTCCTCCTGTAACCGTGGTTGTGCTGATGCCCCAATGTGTTCCAGAAAACAGAGCAAAGAAACTTCATAAACATTTTCTTTTCAAAGCTCACCCATAGAGTTTCTCTAATTCTTTTTAGAAAAAATCTACATTGGCAATTCTCTTAATCTTCACTAGTAGGTACCCTAGAAGGTGGGGTGGCTTGTGGAGCAAACATTGGACTGAGGAGTTGCATCTCCTGCTGCCACTGGCAGAGCAGTGTCTGCTCAGGTCAGAAACATGGGGATTCTTTTTGTTATTTATTATTATCCACCCCTCTGTACTTAAAACCTGCTTGTTGAGGGTAAGGAGATTCTTTCAGGTGTTGTTTTAGTTATTCACAGCTGTACATTTCCCTTCATTTAGCAATGAATATCGGGCAATGATGGGAAAATCCCTCCTTTGCTTCAATACATGACTCCCCCAAATCAATTTTAGACACTCAAGTTTCCAATGGAGTAGCAGCTCAAGCTCATTTTAGCAAAATCAAATAGATTCTATTATATTACTTGTATTACACCTTTCCATAAGGAAAGGGTGGAAATGCAGAGGTATTTAAATAGATAAACCAAACTAGTTTTTAAGAACAAAGACCGAGACTGTCACAAATAAGAACCTTCCTTACCAAGATGTATCTCAGGACCTTACAGTTTCTCACTGACATTACGAGCCTGGCCTTCTGCTCACTTCACTGTAGTAAGACCTGGCATAATTGCTCACACTGTACTCCTTGCTTTGTTTTATTCTCAAGAGAAATCCCTTTTTATCGCTCTGCATTCAGCTCTTTGAGGCCCCTTTGTCTGTGGTCCGTTATCCCTGGTATCACTGAGGGGTGCTCGAGCCCAGTTCACCCCTTTAGGGTAACGAAGTGAAGCTTTTGAGCCTCACTGGCCCTGTTTCTTCTGTCTTTGACTTTTCCAGAGTGTTTAAAATTCCTCCTATAACCTGAAAGTCATGTGGGAATAAAGGTGTGCCTGCTGAGGTGTCTGTATGTCCCCAGAGGTGGGGACAGGATGGCATCAAAAAACAGTCCCAGTTGGCATCACTTGAGGTGTCACTAAAGCAGAATGAAAAGTGTACACCAAACACAGGTGTTGACCATGCACCACAAACCTGGAAGAAAGGAGGGATCAGTCCTCTATATCAGAAAACAAATGAATTTCAGAGTTTGCTGGAATTCAGGGACAGGAAAGTTCACCTAAAATGACCTTGATGATTATACCCCAATTTAAGCATTGCAGTGGTCAGCAAAGTACTCAGATTTTTAATTTATTATTTTAAATGAAGTATCTTCATGGATAATCCTTCATTTAGAAAAAGGATAGGTGTTATTCAGTGACATGACTCACCTGAAAAACAATACTTTCAGTGTTTGCATTTCCATGTGAAATTTCAGAAGCTGAAGAAATTACTTTATGCATTTGGAGCGTTACTATTGTCCTCACTTTTGAGTTTTTCTTTTTATAATAACAGCCATCTACTGCTATTACTGTAGCTTCTTGTCCAGACCTCCCTTTGGAGACTTTCTGACTACTTAACACCATTTTTCAATTTCTCTACTTATGCATATACATCTTCAGTCCAGATACGAGAATTTGCTAATGGACTGCAACTTTTTTTCCAAGATTCCCATGTGTAGAATTTTACATAGGCTGATCCAAAATCTAAACTCTGCTTGCCAATGCCTTGTGCTAGGAATATGCATAGGATAATGAACCCCAGAATTATGCTACCATTTTGAAGTACTAATTTAATTTGAGTACAAAAGAGAGCAAAAAGTGTCAGATGGTATATTTACAATAACATTAAGGTGTACACGTTGTCAAATGGGCAAAAAAAAAAACAAACTGGTGTGCATGAAAATGTGGCCCCTTCCTGCATTGTGTACATTTTTAGCTGCAGATTAAAGAATAAATGGCACTGGTTAGAAAATGGAAAACATGTAGGCAGGCACAGCTATCTCCTGTTCCTGAGGTCACACCACTTTGCATTTTACCTACAACAAAGCAGATAATGCATCCATTTGGCTTTTTTCACTCACTGAAATAACTCTGTGACACTCTCTAGTGGAAGGCAGACATACACCACCTCAGCCACGCTCTGTGCACGGAGCAGTCACGGGGAAGCGACACCACGAGAAGGGAAACTGGCTGAAACGGAGCTTGGGCACTGTTGCATGTGTTTTGCTGCACTCTTATTTTTTAACACCACAACCAAAACACTTACAGACAGGTCCCTTCTGTTTGAAGCCCAGAGGATAACGTGGTACTGAAGCATAAATAAAGAGTGCCACTAGCAAGGAGTAACTGGCAGCAGACAAAGCCCAAGCCAGCAAACTGTCACGATTGCTCTAGAGGGTTTATAAGCTTTATCAAATCTGTGCTAGCTAATTCACTTGCAGAAGTGTACTGATAACACTGCTTCTTTTTTTTCTCTTGCTTTTATTATGAACAAAAAGATAGACAGGTCCTAAGGACAGATCCTTTTCACAGCTCTGCTCTCTTCTGCCAGCACATGCCCTTCCACTCACAGATTACCAGGTTTAACGAGGGATGTCTTTGAGCCAGAAGCATTTATTGCAATAAAACCCAATATATTTCCAAAAAAGAAAAGCTTCCCCCTCCTTTCTAACACTTACATTGTGGTTGGAAGCAACATTTAAAAAAAAAAATACAGCTCCAATCTGGTGTTCCTTGTCTCACTGAATTTGCAAGTAGCTGTTGTNCTGGGTGGAGCCCTTGGCTGCTTTCCCTGCTTCCCCCTCGCCAAGTTCAGATGCAGTTTTTTGCATATTGTTAAACCAATGCTAGTTTATCAACAGCTATTGTTGAACAACAACTGCTATTAATCTAAATGACATAAATTAATACCACCTGCTGTAAATGCAGAGGAAGTTTGGCTTATAATTTTAACTGCAGCTTTTGAAGTATCCAGGACAGTATGCAGGTAGATCTGTGGATCTCTATAATTTCCTCACTCCATCCATGTGACTGCTCAAAATGATGCCTTTGGGGTGGAAAGGTTTGCAGAAGGGATGCCCAGTTTGAGCTCGTTGCCTTGCTCTGTCATTCTCCTCCATGTCTGGTTCCTCATCTCTGAAGGCTCCCTCAAAGCCTTCTGGTGATCCTCCCAAGGAGCTCCATGCACAGCAGCCTGTGGGAAGCTGACAAAACACTGGAAAATTCTGCCAAATAATAAACAAACCAACCCCATGGTTTTTTCCAAACATGTTTCCATGAATAACTGAGAAGGCACACTTGCTAATTTACTGCATGTTTATCTTTATGGAGTATTTTTAAAATAAAATATTTCACCCCCTCCTGCCTCTTCTTAATTTGTCCTGTCATTCAATTTCTGTAACTAATTTGAGGAGAATTCTCTAATGTTTCACCACACTGCCAAAGCATAGTTTTTGCTTGAATGTAATGCAGAACTATTTTAATTACAGGGAACATCAAAAATTACTCCATAACATGGGCTTATTCCTTGTACTAATTTCTACAAGCCCAAAGTGTAGACGTGACTGAATTCAGATTCCTGTTTCACACAAACACAAAGGGGAAAAATCTGCCTGGTCTCTGTTCAACACAGACATTCATAGAGTATCTCCATGCTAAGTTTTAAATGAAATTTGGGTCAGTATTTTTTTCTGAGGAAAGTTCACTAAACAGTTTTGAGGTCAACTATCACGAAACATGAACAGAGCCTTCACAGAGCTCGGCTTTGTGCACCTGGCTGGGTCAGTTCATTTCTAGACTGGAGTGAGTGGAGAGAAAGATCCTCTTGCAGATGCTACAGAACAGGATCTGAATGCAGGTTCTCCCAGTTATTTTCTGCAGGAGCTCCTTCCTCTATTGACCACAGGTGGTGCTGGGGGAGACCAGGAGCAGGTTCAGATATGAGAGTAGGGATCTACAACAAAAACAGCTTTTCACAAGAAAAAAAACCAAAAAGCTTCTCAGGGTAGAAGTGTTGCCAGTTTACAAACTGGAAGTACAAGGATCCTCAGGAAGCTCCTGTCAATGATTTAAATCCTGTGATATTGTACCTGGGGGAAAAAAAGGACACCAAGATCTGCCTTCTGCCTTTGGAAGACACAAAATCAGTGCAGTGATGTGGAGGCAGAGATGCTGTCACAGGGTCATCACATCACTAAGCAGAACTAAGCTTTGTCACTTTAAAAATTCAAACCTTAAGACATTTTCAGTTACTTATTTCAGGTGCACATGTAAGGAGCAATTAGGGCATTACCTTCACTTTGAGTTTTCTTCTCAGTCTCTCTAAAACATTTAATATTTTCAGAAGATATGAAGGCTTTCCAGAGACAATATTCTTGCTGTAGCGGACCACGCTTACTATGGAAATTCCAGAAAATAAGACCTAATTTATAGTTAAAGGGATAAAATTCTGAATAATCTGTTTTTCTAACAGGAAACAACTGAAAATAGGATTCAAAACTTCTGATATTCTGCATGAACAAACACACAAACTGTATTCACTTTCACCTAACTCCCTAATTATTTTACCTGTAAGAAGAATATCTCTAATTTTCACTGCTGTAAAATCATCAGGATTTAAGTGCTGTAAACAATATAATAAAACTTATACAGTACTTTTTACACTATAATGTCTCATGACTTTTACACACAATGAAATATTAAATCACAAAACATTAATGAAAAACTACTAGAAGAGATAGTTTAACATTTTCACTGCTGAAATTTAGAATTTCTAATAACTGAAGATGACAAGAGGCACAATTGAAAAGAGGAATAATAGAAGACTAAAATTAGAGGCTTTAAAACTGCTCTGCAGTCAGTTATTCTAACACATAGACTGTGATCTTAGGCAACTGTTTAACAAACCTTGACAAAGGAACAACTTGGTTACTCCGACAACAGTGAGAGGGGGAAATACCCCAAAAAAACGTGGTTACACTTGCCAAAATTTGGTTCAGTCTCTCTTTGGTCCAGAACAGCATTACATGAAGCAAGATAAGAAAATAAAAAAAGGCCACCTATTGTTTTAAACCCCAATATTAATTTTAAAAGATAGGAAACAATCAGAAATAAGAGTTTTAAAACCTAGTCTTACTCTCCTGGAGTGGGAATTTTTCTATGACTTCACAAAAATTAGGTCTACAATTTACCTCTCATTCTGAATTTTAGCAGTTTGATGAACATCAAGACAGTTGTGAAAATATGTAGAACTAAATAACTACTCAGATATCCACTCACTTTGGTCCCACCTCAAAGAAGAAATTCTGTCTTACTCTCATGTTTACAGCTCAGTGTACAAGACCATAAATACCTGCAGTAACCAAAAATGTATAATTACAAAAAACCCAATTCCCACGTGAATGTGGTTCATACTAAGAGATCTGTAAAAGTTCTAAATCTGACTATAGAAGAGCTTACAGATATAAGCTATGATGGCATCTTTAATATAAATCTAAGTATCTTCTCTGCTTTTAGAAGAGAAATTAAAATTAAGACAAAAGCTTTAAGCAGTTCAGGTGATCTCCACACAGAGAAAGAAGCGGGTGGAAGCAGGAGAGAAAGTGTGCACGTGCCTTCATGTGTAAAAGATCCAAGAGAGTTCAAGTAAAATGCAGCCAGGCTAAGCAGAGGGAGTGTCACCAGAGATTTCTGCTTTGAGTAGTCAAAGTGCAGCAGTGAGTCTGAACTTCTAAGTGAAACCTGTCAGGCACAGCATTTGTATTAAGATAAATCTTGAAGGGAGAGCATAATTTACTTCTGGGATAATTTGGGAGATAATTCTCGTATAGACACCCACCCAAACCAGATAACCACGAGAGGAAAAAGAATTCCCCACAGTTCTCCCACAAACAATAATTCTGTACGCAGGGAAACACACCCACACATGGCACACAAAAAAAGCCCTACACCTCCTTCTCACATGCATTTCTACTCTTCAAAGCTACACTGTTCAAATGAAGAGTATTTCCTATAAATCCATGTTTAATAAAGAGGATTTAATGTGAATCTTTCTCAGTTAAGAACCAAAAATACTCAACTTCATGGGCCATCTGGGAATGCTTCCCAAATCCAAATTTAGGGTCCAGTAACAAGTGCTACATATAGCATTCTTGTGTGAACACTTACCCTTCCTGTGTTGAATTTCCCTGAACTGGAGCCAATATGACTCTGCACATGAAGGAGACTCTGGGGGGGATCAGAAACCTGGCACAGCCAAATGCCAGAGCTGGAGGGACCCAGCCACTCTGCTCCACACCCTTTCTCTGTGGAGACTCTTCATCCACTCTCATGGATGCTCATCTGCTCTAAACCTATGGGGCGACAGGGGGAAGGTGTGTTAAGAGCTTTCTTTAAAAAACATCAAAGCTGAAAACTTTATGGTTTCAGGATTTGTTGAAAAACAAAATTTGGCCGCTCAAGTAAGGGCTCTTAAAAAGATAAAAAGCAATCAATGTAGCATTTGCTTCCCATCCCACCACTGTATCAACTGTCAAACACTCTTGGAAATACAAGCAGGAAACATTTCATTTTCTGTTTCCTCAGGAATAAAGCATCTTTGCATCAACTTTAAAATTTTGACAAAAATTTCTAGGAATAACGCAGGAGTAATTTAATTACAGGGTAAGTTATTCAGAACCCTTTTAGGGAGCCCAAGACTAAAGTCTTGAAAAACTGAGACCTAAGCAAATTTTTTCAACTTCCTGAGGAAGAAAGTTGTTCTGAATTGTGAACATATGAAGTTGTTTCTCTCTTCAGTGCAAGCCCCAAGTGTGTTTAATGGTTTTGCTAAATATGATTGAAAGAAAACCATGCCTGAGGGAAATGATCCTTTGCTGGATATGTATAAGGGTTGAAGCAGCTTGGTCAAGGAGTGACCATAGCATATGAATCTAAAACTAATCTCAAAGAGCCTGAGGGCACCCAAAGCTAACCTAGTCAAGTAGTTATTTTTTCATTTGCTCTGAGCTAAATACACTGTCTATAAAAGACTCCCTGTACACCTCACAGCAAGTGTTTTGTTTTCCTCACATTAAAAAAGAAAAGTTTTAAATGAGATATTGTACTGTGTGCATTACAGCAAATTAAAAATAATTACATAAAAGAACAAGCAGTCTCTTAGTTGTCACTAAAATGAGATAGTTCTGCAAATTGCTGAGAAAAAAAATTTGCCATGAGACAACTTCAGAGCTTAGATCTATCCCACATCATCTCAGATCCACCCTCAGAACATCTTGGGGGGTGACCTGCCAGTTTGTGATTCCCCACATGGAATCCATGGTCCACCACACCCTGGCTGCTGCCCTTGGTCCTCCTGTCTCAAACAAGAGATGGGTGAGGCACTGCTGCCCTCTTGTCTCACCAGTGCAGGCACCCTCTCTTTGAAACTGCATAATGCCACCTCAAAATATCAACCAATCTTTACAAAACTAAAGAGAAATTTTCAAAAATAATCCATATTACCTAAAACATTAGGAAATGTATGAAACTGATTATTTTTGAGGAAAATATGGTAATGAACAAATCCGGTTACACTTCACAGTAAAGCTGCATGAGACAGATCAACTGCTCTGTAAACAAGGGCAAGGGATGGGGTGAGAAAATCACTGAAAAATATTAAGTCCCCTGAGCACCACAGGATGTGCAATTTTCATTGTGCTTTGAGACGTACTTGTGTGGCCTTGTTGCTTCTATTGATCATGTAGGTCTTTCCTAATAGAGTTACAAGGCATTTTCAGTTGCAGACTTAGAAACCTGTGGGAAATGGGATCCAATCATCCTGCTGCTACGTTCCTGTAAGGCCAGCTCTGTCTTGCTGCTACTGCTCTGCTGGGCTTTAAACACAATACCAGCACATCTCGGGCTCTGAAGCAGAGAGCAGGGATTGTGCCAGCACAGGTTATGAATTTCTGTGAAGCAAGAACCAAGTCAATGTGGTACCATTTACAAAGTCCAGTTAATTGTTAATTTTCTTCTTTTTATTTTCTTTTTTTCGTTATGAAACTGCATGTCTGATTTTCAACAGGGATGTAAATGCAGGAAGTAAGTGGGAATCATTAAGAGGTATTTTATGCCCTTTCTGCACCCCAATAGGTATCGTAATGAATGAACAAAGAGAACTTTTTAATGTTATGCTGAGGCAGAAGGTATTGGAAATACTCAAATCTCAGTGAAAATAAATGTTACTTGAAACAAGAAACCCTAGCCACAGGGAATCTCAGTAAAATAATCTATATTTTGGGTTCTTGCTTCAAAAAAAAAAAAAAGACATTTGTGTTTTTACTTATCAGAGCTGCAATCAAAGATAATCAGAAAACAAGGGGAAACTTGTGCATTTGAAAATTTTGTACTGAAAACATTACACAAACAAGTTACCCTATACAATCTGTAATTTAGAAGCTGAAGCCTGTAATAAGATACAATCCCCTTTTCTCATGTAATATTAGTAATGGCAATTTAAGATGTTGATTTATTTAAAAAAAAAAAAAAAAGTCTGGGTAAAATTCAAGGCAAAATCTATCCAGCCAAGCTGCTGAAAAATTTCAGCTTACGTTGATGTGACAAAGTTTATGGAGACAACACATTTCAGAATCAGGCCCACAGCTGCTCTCTCCAAGCCTTTCAGAAGAAGGACTCCTGGAGGCCCAGGGGAATCAGCTCAGGGCTCCCACAAGAGAGGTGTCAGTGGGTCACAAACGTGGGAGAGGGCAAAGGGACTCCGTTACATGCACAATTATGTTTATAGACTGCTGATATTATAAATACCCCAACAACAACAAAACCCAAGAGGTTTTACGGCAGAGTTTCTCTTCTCAAGAACACGTCAGTGGCCACAAGGACAAAACACAGGCTCATCAATGAAGAGCACTACAGAGGATCTGCTCTCCCCTTGTTTCAGTTCTGTTCCCATCTGCAATGTGCATCTTTCACCACATCAGCATGACGTCTCTGAGATTAGTGGTACCCTGGAAGGCTAAAACACTTCCACGTTTGATATCCTGAAAAACTAAAACACTTCCACGTTTGATATCCTGAAAAACTAAAACACTTCCGTGTTTGAGTTCATAGTCAAAATTTCTTTACCTTCATAGCGTAGACATAAGTATTTTATCATGGTCTGGAGACCCTTCCCAGGAAACAACACAATGCAGGCAAATTTATATGCCTAGAAGCTGAAAACTGCTCTTGATTGCACCACTTTTACTAAATGATTACACTGGCTTTGGTGGAGTTCACCAAGATGAGGGGAAACAGAGGGTTCTGTGCTATGCATTCCCCTCTGCAAGACCTCATCTAAAGAGACTGTACAAGAAGAGAGTGTGGGGGGGAAAAACATCACTCCAAACTGAATAAGGATGAAACACAGCACAAAAGTCCATGCGAACATTTAACAGCCCAAAGAGGATGATATGGTCCATGAAGACCTGCCCTCATAACCTCAGGAAATACAAATCAATCTGTGTTTCATCATCTGAAACTTGAACTTCTAGCTAGTAGCTCTGTGCTCTTCCCCTGCCTTCTTCAAAAACTCCTCCTTGAGCTGATTTACACTATTTGCTTCTACTGCTGACTTCGGCAGTTTGTTCCAGACTGTATTTCAACTACCCTTTGTGTAAAACTGTTCTGTCTGAATATATCGGAGTCCCTAAATTCTGGTACACATATTGGAGTGGTTACAGGAGTAATTTTAGTGTGTCTGGCAGCTGGCCTAACTCGTGCTCTGATCTCTCCTCCCCTCCCTCCACTGCACAGTTAATACTTCGCCATCAAAGTCAGGCAGCTACAAAGAGAGCTGCTCCAGCCAAGTGCCCAGAGGGACAGCACCTGAACTTGTCACACTTTGGCAGGACACTGTGGCCAGAGCAGCCTTCCTAACCTTTAGAAGGGGACCAAAGCAGTGAAGAGCAAAGAGTAAGCAAATAGAGAGGAGCAGGACTCTATGTCTTACTGCGTTGAAGAATTTGATCCAATTCACTGACCCTTTGTCTACTTTCCACAAACATTTCCACAGGTTAAAGGCAAAACAAAACAAAATATTGATACAAACAAACTAAAATAAACTTGAATATAAATATTTGTGAAAACTGAGCTTTATTCTTTGTTTTTACTATATTTTGGATGAAAGAAGATACAAAATTTATTGGGATCTCCACTGCAGCTGTACGTTGACAATTATGTGGCTGGAAAGAAATGGGAGAGTGAATAGCAGCCTCCAGATCCTGAATAAATTGTCAGTTGATTTTAAACAGGAAGTACAGGATTCTTAGTTTTGACTTCTGAGGATCTGCATTTTCTGAAAGATGATTACTTGCAATTGTATTTTTAAATCCACTTTTGTTCATGAACTAAGCTTAGGAAAGAGGCAGATAATCTATCAAGTGCGCCATAACTTTTAAATGAAGGTGACATATTTTTCCCAGTCTGAACAACTTTCATCAGGAATATTTTTGGAAATTTAGAAAATCTCTTTGATGTCTAAAAACTGTTCTCACATTCTTTTGAAGCAGACAAAAGGTCAATGTTAATTGCAATATGTTGTAAATCATATAGATTACTTTCAAGAAAATATTTAAGGGAGATATCTTATATGTGACATTCATTCTTCAGCCAGCCAGACACGGATGATGTTTAATTTATAAAGATTTAAAATGGAAGGATGGAAGTCTCTTGCAAAATACAGAATTTAATGAAATTCTTCTGATTTTGTTACCAATTCACAGATATCATCTCTTCTTATTTATGGAGAGAAGTGTATTAATCATCACATGCAGAGTTGCAGATTCAGCAGAAACATAAATTATCAGTCCTAAACCTCAAATTCTTTCAAAGGATCTGTAAAACTAAAAGTTTTGAATAGCCTGGATAGAACAAATGGACAAGAAAAGATAATGCATCTTTTGAAACACAAACCTGCAGAGATGTTATGCTCAATTACTCTGACAAAAGATTTGGAAACCAACAATATCCCCTGTGGAATACCACTGCTAAACTGGAATGCTAAATCAAAAGCTCAAAGTTAAGCAAGAATAATATAGCATAAGCCACATTAAATGTGTGTCATCCCTAAAGCTAGAACACACTTGGATATTTATTAGATAACTATTTCTACCTTTGGGGGATGGGGGAAGGCAAGGGAAAGAGTTCAGATGAGTAAAATATTAGTAAAAGTACCACTCTGGATTTTGCAAGGAGGAATGGTGGGGCTGGGCAGGCTGCATCCCCCACTGCAAGTCCTCTGGTGACCAGCCAGAGAGTTCAAAGCTTGTTTTAGCACCTAAACCAAGGCTCAGAACACAGTCCTTGCTTATCTTCAGAGACAACAAAAAACCCTACTAGAACCTGAGGCAGGGAGAAGCTGCTTGGAAGGGTTTTGGAGGAAGGAGCAATGACAGCTGTGGTGGCCAACAATCAGCCACTGGGTGCAACTGGGGACTTGCAGCAAGAAAAAGATGCTGCAGGAACCTCAGCACTGCCATGCTGCAGTGGGGTATGGAAACATGCTCGTTTTATTTCCAGGGAACGCTTTCAGCCAAGCCACACGAGGAGCGGGGTTCACATACAAGCAAAAGCTTCCATCTGCCAGGAGAAACGGGGACACATCCAGGCACCTTCTGTGGGATCAGGGCAGGGGCACAGTGGGGAGAGAGCTGGTGTTATCAGCAGTGCTCATCACCCCTGCATCGCTGTGGATGTTTGGGAAGCTGCTGCATTTGGGACACGTCTATCCCGACGCTGATGTTGAGTAACAAGGAATGGAATGTGGGCTGTTTCTGAGGGACAGGAACGACGTTGCCAAAAATGCACTAAGAATACAAGTCCAATTTAGGCCAGTCAGTTCTTATTATCTTCACTGGGATGGCAAGTCCATAATTTTGGCTGCACAGAAAAAAAGGGATCATCTTTCTGGACTACAGGCCTGACATGCAGAGCTGCTGCACACGCAGCTGGGGGAGGTGAGGGTCTGGAGGGGCCTCAGAACACAGCAGGTGGGGATTGGAAATCTTGAGTTCATGTACTAGGACATAAGTGATAGGATTACAAACAAGTTAAAAAACCTAGAAAAATTTAGGTGAATTATGGTATAATTTTAACCTACCTGTTTTGGATGTTTCTCTTGAATATCCAAGGTCTGTGCCCTAGATAAAAGGGGTGCTGCAGGATCAGCTCTGCTACACTCCTTGTTCTCCACACAGATATGCCAGTCAGCAGGGGATCATTATTCACATGGAAAAGGATGAATTTGTTGATTGATGTTAAAAGCTGATAGAGAAGTTGAAAGGACAACAAACAAGAAGAAATACAGAGCACACAACTGTGGTTTTAAAGTTAATGGGTTTTTCCCATCAGGTAATGCTGCATATGAAATAATAATGGTGCTAACTAAAACATTAGTTACTACTTGATGATGACACTTTACATCTTTCTGTAAACCTCTTATTGACACTAGCAGAATCTCCTGTGAATAAGGGAGAATAATGTCCTACATCAATATCTGGCATATGTAATGTGTTTATATAATCCAGTCCTCTTCACGGAATTAATTTGATCTGTCTGGTTCGGAGCATGTACTGCTGGTTACTCGTGTTCCTTGTGTGCTTTTATTTCTTGAAGATGCAGCTTGTTCTGTTTTTCTGGCATCTTGGCTGCCTATTGAATGGGGGTAAGAGCACAGACTTAATGGCAATCTACTGACAATCACTGTTGCCAAACCAGAGCTGTGTTCATGTGGGATGCAAACAACAGCCACTCATCCTTCAATTTCTGAACACCAAATTGACAGGTAGCTCTTAGAGAAGTTTCACTTCTAAATTATTAAGTAAAAGAGAAAGAAAGAGGGGGGAAAAAAAGGCTAAGAAATTAGAGACACTTACTGAATTACTCCAGTGAACAATATTGATTGACAAATCCAGTCCTAAAAATCAGAATTAAAATTAACTGCACTTATCTCACCAGTCAGTCACATTGCAGAGTTTGAAAGTCTGGCATAAAAGATGAACAAATGCTGTGAAAGATAAAACCAAAATGCAATTACAATTTAAAAAATATTTGCCAGTTATATTTTATACAGGAGTAACAAACACATCCTCGCAAGTTTGAAAACTTTGCGTTACCCAGAGGGAGTGAGTAATTGCTTATCTTGAAACTTTTTCAAAAAGTTCTGATGCAAGGGGTTTAGCTATCAATCAAAATCAAATTAAAAGGGTTTACGGAAAAGGAATCAAAGCAATACAATTTTATTTTTCTGATGAGATTTATTTACATAGTGAGATTAAAAATGTCTCAGATTTATGCACCCACTCCAGGAACATGAATTTCCCAGATTTGAAACCTTTAATGCAATAACCTTTACCCTTCTTTGAGATAAGCCTATGTCAGCATTTATAAAGTAAGGTCTTTCTAGCTGTTTGGTCCAGTATAATAAACCACTTCCTCCTCCTGTGTTAAATGATGCTTTTACTCCTTTAAGGCCCCTTTCCTTTAATCCAGCATTTCCATTCCATTCTCCTCCTCTACCTCCAGATCTAGAGGAATTCCAGGAAACTTTCCCAAGAGATTCCTCTAAGATAAACAAGAATATACGTCTAGAAACACTTTGAGGACTAAAAGGCTTGTCTGTAGTAAAATCAGTGGTAGCTCTGCCTGGGATTACACTGGAGATTCAAAAGATCCACAGCTTTACTTTTAGTGCTGTTGCACCATCAGGTGCACCCTTCCAAGGAAGAACATTGTACCAAAGGACAAATTTGTGCTTCTCGTACACACATGGAGTAACAAATGCACAGAGAAGAGTATTTTCTTTGCTGGCTTCTGTCATTAAGACCACCTTCCTGGATTTAATTACTGAGCACATCAAAATATCAATCCTAATCAGCCATCTCATTTACTGCCTACCTTTCAATTAACTTCATTTTTTTCAGACTTTGACCCAAAAACATTATCAGTTTTCCCTTAAGAGCAGCCATGGAAGTTTTATTTCTTACCAGCCTTCAAAAACTCATATATGTTGTTCCTTCTTTTTTTAAAGTGCATTACCAAAAAGATACAAAGAGACCAAATACAGCTAGGTTAGAGTACTACAGAAAGGACCCGTGTGATATTTTCCACAAATTTTTAGAACTGTACAGTTGCCCAGGATTGGGAAGCTGCTGAGCTGTGCTCAGTGTTCTTCTACAAATAAAATAGGTGCCCAAGACACAGAAAAAGCATGTTATTCTTCATGGTGCATCTTAAGCACTGTGGCAGTTTCCCTGTGAAAACCTGAGAGGAGGAATTATTATCAGGGCAGTGAAGGGACATGCTCAGTTAGTTAACAAACAAGGCACACTTTCTTCGTTAGGCCATGCCACACATGGATACCTGCTTCCTGCATCTCCATAATCACAGTGACAAGGAGCAGGACTTCTTCTGCTTGCTACGAGGCTTTCTGGATCACTGGAGATGATTTTCAGAGCCTTGCTGCACAGATTCTGCCAATTTCTGTTCAGGCTCTTCTACAGGCTGGAACAAGCAGTCAACCAGGCACCTGGCACAGAAGAGGAGTCTGAGTGCCCAGGCTGCACAGCACCTATAGCAAAGTACAAATAATCAATAACCAGAGTCTGGGTGCCCAGGCTGCACAGCACCTATGGTACAGTACAAATAATCAATAACCAGAGTCTGGGTGCCCGGGCTGCACAGCACCTACAGCAAAGTACAAATAATCAATAACCAGAGTCTGGGTGCCCAGGCTGCACAGCACCTATAGCAAAGTACAAATAATCAATAACCAGAGTCCAAGTGCCCAGGCTGCACAGCACCTATAGCAAAGTACAAATAATCAATAACCAGAGTCTGGGTGCCCAGGCTGCACAGCACCTATAGCAAAGTACAAATAATCAATAACCAGAGTCCGGGTGCCCAGGCTGCACAGCACCTACAGCAAAGTACAAATAATCAATAACCAGAGTCCGGGTGCCCAGGCTGCACAGCACCTATAGCAAAGTACAAATAATCAATAACCAGAGTCTGGGTGCCCAGGCTGCACAGCACCCATAGCAAAGTACAAATAATCAATAACCAGAGTCCGGGTGCCCAGGCTGCACAGCACCTACAGCAAAGTACAAATAATCAATAACCAGAGTCTGGGTGCCCAGGCTGCACAGCACCTATAGCAAAGTACAAATAATCAATAACCAGAGTCTGAGTGCCCAGGCTGCACAGCAGCCATAGCAAAGTACAAATAATCAATACCCAAACTCCCCATAATTTACCGTAGTGCCAAACAACCAAATCAAGTTACCAATACTGCTGACCTAATGGTGGCCAGGGGAGAGCTGTGCTTGTTAAAACTTTCCATAGGTTTATTCTTTGATCCTTTGTTTAATCTTCTTGCTCATCCTATTTTGTTCCCTCTCATACAAACCAAGTTCTTGTGACATGCAAAAAAAAGGAGCTGTGTAAGACAGGTGCCAGATTACAGCCTCAGGCACCATGCAGCTGTCCAGGTAGGATATGGCATTTGGCCCAGGTCCCATTCCCACTGACCCTTTTCATCCAGGGCACTGGGAATACCAGGGACAGCCAGCAGCAGCACTTGCTCTCAGGTGCTGTTTTTCTCTGCTCTTCCCATGTCACGAGCCCCGGGCTCACACAGAACTGATGGGCTGTGCACAAATGTCACACGTGCCACATGTGCCGTGCAAATCTGCTGCTCTTGGGTGGGGCAGCACAGCTCCACCAGCTCAGGACACTGCATCCAAGGATGAACAAAAGGCTGGCGTGTCCAGTATGTCCTGGATTTTGGAAGTGCTGGTGAGCTGTCCTTGGCACACCTCACTTTACAGGTATTTCAGGGGGGGCTGTGTATGAAACAATGAATTTGATGAAGGCACAAGCTCTTCTGCAACAAGTGAGGTGAGACAGGGTGTGGCAATACCTTGAGATCAAAAGAAGGTAAATAGCCCAGTTAGCAATAAAGGTTGACCACTACAGTCCAAATAATTCAATTTAAAATACTGCAAATCTACTCCTGCAGCATATAATATCATCATGAGCGCGTCTATTCTAACCCACTGATGACCTCAGGGAGTTTTCAAGAATATTACTTCTATTTTCTGTCCTTTCATCCCTAATGTATACAGGCAGACTTAGCTCTGTCTGCAACAAGAGAAGCCATTATGTCTTAAGAAAAAAAATGACCACTCCCATTATCTGAATGCCAAATTTCATATATTCAATTCACCAATAACCCACACCAGCCTTTCAGCTCAGCAAAATGACGTGGGCTCAGATCTCTAAAATCACCAGGATAGAAGCAACATTTTTGTCAACTGCAACATGAAACCATAGCAAGAAAAACACAGCTGACATGCTAAAATATGAAAAACTGCCATTATATTTAAGATGTTTCTAAGAGAGAATATTACATTTATTCTTGTGAATAAATTCACAGATTTACTATATATCAGACATTAGGCTTTATTTTTCTGTATAAAATAAATATAGCAGGAGTATAAGATTATGACTTCACTATTATTTTGTAAAACCATTTAATTTAAACAGAGATGCCTATTCACCTGATATCATAAAACCGGAAACAGAACCATCAAATTATTGTACAGCACAAGCACATTGTACATGAAGACAACATAGGTAGACTTTCTTGTGAAACTGCTGGCTTTTATCACTGTTTAATGATTTGTTGCACTATTTATAGGATAAACAATAAATCTAACATGATTCATCATATTAGCCAATAAATCATGAGACAAATCATTAGGCAGAGTGATAAAATCAAGTGTTTTAGAAATAAGTTAATCTATGATGCCAATGCCTAATCTAAATAGTTGCTTAAAAACCCTATTTGCTAATCATTTTTACATAAAGAAAGACTAATGATTATGTAGATTAAATGTGTACTTATTCCTATAATCACATGTTCTGTGCTGGTCTGTTTAGAAAGAAAAAAAAGATTAAAAACATTCACTGGAAAAAAAACTAGCATAATTTTGACTGTATTTGTATATTTATGAAGGGCTTTATGCACCACTTTTGAGTCTGCCTCTGATTTTGGAGAAGAACTGGTTAATTAAAACATGCTGCAGGGTTGCTGGACAGATATTATCTTCAGCTACGAATTCCATAATATCCTAATTAACAATTTCATTAAGATGTGATGGCTGGTTCTAATGCTTCTTCATTCTTCAGCCTGAATATAACCCTGTAGACTTTCTCATTTGTGACAACTGTGTTTATAGCTTCTCTACCCATAGAGCTTCATGGCACTTCGAATTATGCTCAAGAGTATATGGGCATCACGTCACATTTGTGTGCCTGATATCATACATGACTCGCTGCGCTCCAGCCAGGGTCCTTAATGTACATTCTACAGATGGACTACCCTCTGAATGCTTAGCCAGATATTAAGTTAAATCTTTTTGGAGTCAAGCTTGTTTCACATCAGTTATACAAACATATTGGTTCCTTTAAAAGGACAAATGCACTGAGAGTAAGACAGGGAATCTAGGTCGGAAATCTAGGAAAATCATTTTAAATTTCAGTTTAGCCTTTAAATTTGAGAATCTCTTCTGTGGGAATTATTGTTATCTGTGGAGGGTTTGTTTTCATTTACTTAATCCCGAAGTGAAGTAGCTGAGCAATATTTATCAAGTAGGTAAGCAGCATAGTTGGCTTAACATGAAAGAAACAAACAGCAAGGCAACCTCCTTCCCTCTCACTTTCTATTTTATATTAAAATGCAACAAACCTGAAAAGATAGTGACAAACCAACATGATATTTTCTAGTTCAGGATTTTTCCTCAAAAAAAAAAAAAAAAAGTTTACATTTGCTTGCCAGTGCCTGTCTATCTATCTATTTATCACATTGGGACTATGTCATACCTACTGTACCTTCTTGATAAGGCTAATCTTGAGAGCAAGGTATTTTCCTCTAACTGAAAGAATATGTTTGAGTAAAAAAAAAAAAAAAAAAAAAAAAAAAAAAAAAAAAAAGCATCTGTAATTAGGGCTGTGACCAACTGTTTACTTGTCACACGGAGTCGGGTGAACAAACCCCTCCAGCTCACCAAGTATGCTGGGGAAAGGAAGGGAAGAGGAGGGAGGGGCAAGCCTGGCCCTGAGAGGGGGGGCTGTGTCACAGAGGCTGAAGGGAGCAGAGGGGATATTGTTGGGTTTGTTGTTTTCTCGCTTTTTATCTCAATCCATACAGCATGTTTTGTAAAAGATGTCTGAGACACGACTGGAGAAGTGAGAGCAATCTGATGCTCTGTGCAGTACAGGAGGGGATGGTTTGTTTGTATCTTTGTTTGGTTTATAATGTGCAGACACCCCACACATATAAAATGTAATAACCAGGAACACGCCAGGATCATATGCCTGCAGTCCCTTGTTATTCTTTTAGAACCTGCTTATCTTTTGCTTCACTTTTTCCTGATGACACTTAAGGTCAGATTTTTAAAGGCACTTAGATGCCTCACTTTATTGAAATCAATGGGAGCTAGGTGCTTAAACACCTTTGAAGAACTAGCCCTTTAATGTTTATTAACAATGCCTCAGATGAGGGTACATCCCAGAAAACATAATAATTGCCTTCCTTTATTAACTGTGGTGTGTCAAGATAAGACAGAATCAAGTCCTCAGACTCATCTCCTCTCAATGATTTCCTAAATGAGATCAGTTCCCACTTACATCCTGAATGACCAAGGGTGACTAAATCAGAGCAATGAAGTATGTTTACGTCCTTGAAACTCAAATAATCTTGCAGTCACTTCTCCCAGTGTCTCTGATTCACGTATTATCAAGTCTTAAAAAGTTTGTTGTTTTTCTCCAACACTCAGCTATAACCATTTTAACTTTTCTTCAAGAGAATATATCCTTTTTCTCTTTAGGTAAAAATGAATCTTTTTTTTTCCCCTCTGGAGTTTAGACTGTCACATGTGACCAGTGGAACTATTATTTCTTTGTATTCTTGTCCTCACAATTTTAGTCTGGTGGATTCACATATACCTTGTTCATCAATGCATGGCACAAAGCAGACATCTCCAAGTCAGCCACAAGGATACATCTCACATCTTTGGATAACAAGTCAGGAAAAAAACATTTCTAAGAGAGGCTTTTAGATGACTTTTGGTAAGGGGAAAGTAGGGAAGAGAAAAGGGGGGACTGTTTTCCTGACAGACCTTCAGTGTCAATGGACAATCTTTTCAACCACTAGAACAAGCTTTGGATGAAGCCCTGAGCTGAAGCTCCTGAAGCTCAAGCTAGGACATTTCAGCATTCCCCCTTGTTCCTGTAAAGGCAGATTTCCATCAGCACTCATTCCTACCTTCTGCTTAACTATGGGCAGCCCTGGAGACTGCATTCCTGGTGGCAACCTTCCTCCATTTTTGTCTCCTACAAGCACAGCAGTCACGTTTCACCTCTGGAAATCTCTCCTGAGGGTTATGTACCTCAGAACTAAGAGGTGCCCAAGATTTCACAAGAAAGTCACACCTGTGCCTCTAAAGTCATACAAATCTATTTTTTACTGCTGTGATTCTCTTTTTCACCACTGTCTCTCTATTTTACTCTTCCTGTTTAATCCCCCCATAATGAGCAGACCAGCACTCTGGGCAGTGAGCAGCGTATTAGTGCACCGTGAGATGTATTTAAAGCATCTGCCAGAATGGTGAAAGGTTTGAGTGCAGCCTTAATTAACTGCAAGAGACCCTCCCAACTTCTCATGCTATTTCCCTCTAATCACCAAAACCACAACAAACCCAAACAACCAACCAACAAACACATTTTGGGAGTTTTTACCTAATTTGATTTTCTCTTTGTTGACAATCAGGTGATTTCTTGGAATTCTCAGTCTGCACCTGAGATACCTGAAACATTATTTTTTAATCTGTCCAGAACTGCTAGGGATTATTTTTTAGTCTGTCCAGAACTGGTAGGGAGAAGACTGGATTTGTGTTATGTTTCTGCAGAAGCAGGTGACTCCTGGCCACGCCACCTCTTCCAGGGTAACTGCTTCTAAAGCCTGCTAAATCAATTTCAACACTCTGCTGTTTAATAACAGCATAAAGCACAGCCCTTGCACGGATTTAATTAGAGCCATGCAATCGACATAGAGTGTACAGAACAGTGCTGCATTGAAAGAAACCCACTCGTTAGCTCAATAAATTCAAGACTGACTGGACAGGCGCTTCTTAAAAATTAAATTTTCGAGGTGTTATGATCAGTGAAACTACCCCAACAGTCATTCACAGATAAAATTGTAATATTTCAAGTACCTCCCCTACCTACAACATCTGTTGATGTCAGCAGACACCCTGTGTCCATTTATGTGCAGGGCCAGGGCTATTTCATACATCAGCACTGAGATACTTTTTCCTGTCGCTAGTCAACCCAGATGTTTTCAAAGTGATGATTGGTCATGTGGGAACTGCATGGCTAAAAAACTGAGTAGTGAAACTGTATTCCTGTAAATTTTTTTGTGTATCTAGATTTTAGAGTCAGGGATTAAGAGATTCTTATCTAAGACGTCCAAAATTATTTCTAAAGTAATACTGCAAAAACATTTTACAGTGAATTGCTTTTTAAAACATATTTTAAACAGAAACACATCACCATATTTTCTGTGGGCTTGGAAGCTTATGTTAAGTTTCCAAATAAGTCAATTCTATAAAGATAACATCTTTTCTTTAAAAAAAAAATGTGTTGCAAGCTAATACTGTACATAACAAATAAGCTTTAATTAAAAATTTAAATTGAAATCTGTATTGGCTAATCACTCCTGAACGAGAAATATTTTAAGACAAGGTTTTCAAAAGCTCTCTGGTCAAATGTTCCAGTGTTTAGTACCTATAATTAGGGTAAAAATGTCAAATTCTTCTGTTCACCAAAGTCTAAGTGAGATTTACTAAAGTGCTTGATGTCCATCTGTTCCCACTGTGACATTTACAGCTGAATTGCTACACAAGCTCAGCACCCAAAACGCTGCAGTCCTCTGGGAATCTGGATGTGTTTTAACAGTATCTGAGCCCAGGTAGAATCTCTGCTGGTTTAAATTCTAGTTCCAGCTGCAGAGGATAGACTGTGCTGCAAATCTGTCCTGTAACCATCAGCATCACAGTGCCATGTGCCTTTTCTCTCACCCAGCTTTTCTGAAGGGTGCTGTAGTGCACAGAATACTTGCATTAGTATAAAAACTGCATTTTTTTTAAGTTCATGCACAACTAATTTCCTGATTATGTAGTTACATATCTGACAAGTGTCCTACATACAGGGACACTCAAATCACTTAGGCCACATGCAAAAGTCAGTTCCAGATGAAGAGTGAGGGAAACCCACCCCGAGAGATCAGTGTCCAGTAGGATTTGCTGACCCATGAGACTGTTCATTACCAATGGAGGTAAACAGCTGTAAGATTATTAACAGTGAGACCTGACACAATCATAAAGCCCTGCCTAAGGTGATTTGAGATATCACCCTATACTTTTAACCCATTACAAATAAATCAATAAAAGCCAAAGTAAGCACAGTGAATACGTATCATATTTAAATCTAATTATAGGTTAGTTTTGCACAGATCTCGAGTAGTCTTCAGTAGGGGTAATTTCATCTTCCAGTCATATCTTCCTGCACATACCAACACTACATACTACTGCAGGCACGCAGCTGACTTCCAAAATGGTCTCTCAAAGAAAATTACTCTTTTTATTGTGTTTTTATGGTATTTTGATTCATATTTTATAATAAAGTAACTTTTAAAGTTCCCCAAATGCAACATTATTTCTATGTTTCCCCAAAAACAAAAAAGATGGGTATGGTCTTAAAAAAAAAAAATTCTTTTCATAAGCCAACATTTATATTTTCTATTGAAAACGTGCTACTGCAATAAAGTGGTTTATGTTAATATATTTAAAAAAAAAAAAAAAGCTGTCAAAACCTGCATGAGTTGTTTAAGCACTAGAAATGAAAACCAGCAACAATGAAGATGTGCTGCCTTCTTATTTGGCCAAGTGCCACAACTCTAAAGAGGAGTCCATCTAGAACATGCACTGCATTACCCTGTTGAGCGAGCTATTGACGCTTTTTTTTTCCCCCTAAAGTAAAACATTTTTGACAAGCAACTCATCTATAGCCATTTCACACAGCTTTTCTTTCATTTGCATTCTCATTAGAAAAATGAGATTATATAAAAGCGAACGTGGAAGTGCTCACCACGGAGTGGAAACAGGGAACCCCGCATCCGAGGTGATAATCCAAACCGAGCTGACAGCGGATAGGATGCGAGATCCATGATTGGCAATTTAAGCAACACCAAGTGAAATGTGAGCAGCAACATCACATCACAAATCATTGAAACAAAGGGACTCAACCTTTTTCAGGTTAACTTAATAGGGGCTGGACAAAA
>VWZT01011228.1:193015-288015 GCA_013397055.1 Pachycephala philippinensis
CCACAAGAAAAAGGAAAGGCAAATCCGTGGTTTCTTTTGTTGCCTTTCCTAAACAATCATTTATTTCCTATGACCCTGAACCTGAAATAACAAGTTAAACAGATATGCTATGAGAGATATTGAACCAACACACCTAATTTTATGTATCATAGTAGCTATAGTGAACTCAGAAAAAAAAAGAAAAAAAAAGGAAAAAAGTACATAACTGCTACTTAACTTATTTATCTTTCCCCAACTTTCACTTATTTATGGCTCAGGGATTTTCTGATTAAGAGCTGCCATGTTTTTATTTAATAGCTTTAAGTGGATTTCCCTTCCATGAACTTGTTTGTTTCAGTTTTTAATCTATGTCAACTTTCAGCACCCTTAACGACCTCTGAAATGGAGTTCCATTACTTAACATGTGAGTATGAAAAAAATATTCCTTTGTTTTGAACTGCCCTGTAAGTTTCACTTGATGCTCACTTACACGTGAAGAAGATATAGTCATTTTCCACTTACCTTTTTCATGTCATTCCCATTCCTGTAGATCTCTATCAATTTCTCTGTCAGTTGATTCTACTCCAGGCTGAAGATTGTCAAATTTCCTTCATCACATGGAAGCTGCTCCAAAAGTCTCATCACCTTTATCACTTTTCACTATTCACTCTGAAACGGGAGCATGAGAATTACTCATAGCACTGTAGAAGCAGAATGTACCAGAGCTCTACACAGAGTTACGTTTTCCAAATTCTCTCCTAATCTCCTAATGTCTTCTATTTCTCTCCTAATAATTCCTAACTCAGCTTCTGTGTGGGTTTTTTTCTGACCAATTCACCTGAAGTCAATGGAATTGGGAATTACTCAACTTCTGTTATTTAACATTGTGCCCAGTTGTCCCTACAGCAACTACCAACACTGATCATATCAACACTGTGATATCTCTGGTCCTTTTAAAAGACATCACCTGCTATTTGTGATTTTCAACTGTCCAGCTAAGTTTTCAAGACATTATTTTCACATAGAATATGACATCAAACTCTTCTATTTATCCAAAGATGAGCTGTCGACAAGTTCCGTCTATGTTTTCTGTAGGAAATAACAGCAGACTCACAGAAAAGCTTGGCAAGAGTGAAGTTTGCTGTTACCTAGAAAAACTGGGGCTAAAACTACTTACCATGGACAAAGACAAAACCTTTGAGGACCTTGACGTAAGCAAAAATAAATCTGTGCCCTCTCCAGACAAATACACAAAAACTCAAGCAACAGCTGATTTAACACAACTCAAAAATTGGAGAAACTCTGAAACTGAGCGGAAACAGTGACCGAGGCGTTTAGAACCCAGAAAAGTGAAATGGAGATTAGCTTCTCTCACCAGCATGCAAAACCACCAGAAGCAATATGAATTTCACAAAAAGCCCCAACACTGACTCAATCAGCAGGGCAGTTCTACCAGCTGAACTGCAGCATTGTCTCTGATTGTCCAGCTCAGGTAAGATTTTACTGTTACAAGTAAGATTTCTAATATTCGTCACCCCACCTGGGAAAAAAATAAGGTTATACATGTACTACAGAGAATGTAATCTGAATACAATAGAGCTTGTTCTATGCCCATCAATGTCAAAAATCACCTGTAAAATCTTTATAACCAAAAGGGATTTCCAAGAAGGAAAGAACAAATATCACATTTGGTTTCTCACAATCCAGAGTGGATTTTCAAGCACTGAAGAAAAAAAACATTTCTAAGGTAAATAAACAGATTCAGAAATCAGTAAGTCTAAGAAAAAAACATGGCAACACGGTTCTCCATAATCCAGATAGTGAAAACACAAAAAAGTGCTCCAATAATTAATTTTTCAGAAATCAATTAATACAAATTTTAATCAATGGATTATAAACTTCCTTTTATTTCCAGATTTATTTGTAGTCCACAAATGCTTGTCAACAGCAGTACATAAAGACCAGCTAGGACTGGGCAGAGAAAGGAGGCGACAGCTCTTGTTTAGATTCATGAAGGTAACGCTCATATGCTGTAGCTGAATCTCATTTGGAAGCCATTCACAAGAATTAAGGTAGAGGATAGATATTCCATATATATATATTTATAGAACATCAAGATATAGACATAAAATACATAACAAAAAGGCTGACATCAGGACAGATGGCTGGTTCCTACATTTTTGCCAGGATATGGCTTCCTCTCTTCAATTACGATGAGATTTGTCAGGTTCTGATTATATATTGATATAAAATTGTTACATCCAATCACATAATCAAAGTGATGCTACTAATAAGAAAAATTACATTAAAATAATTATAAAATATTCTCGCTACAAATCTTTATGTATTTCTATACGTACCTTCTAAATTTAAAAGCAAGTCAGAAGAGCAGGGTGGGAATCTGTATTTCTTTATATGCATAATCTATGCAATAGACAGACATTCAGCCTGATTTTGAAAAGAGCCAAATTATGATAGAAAAATACACTATGAAATAAAAATACATTTTAAGTAAAAAAGAATATAAAATTATACCAAAGATGAAATGCAAACACACACACCACATAGTTTCAGTAATAAATTGGAAATTACACAACATGAATAATACTATAATTCCTTCATCTGCCACTAATTCCACACTGATTCCACACTGATATTATCTTTATCTAGTGATTATATAGAAGCGTAAATAGAAAATACTATTTTCTTTTCTTCATGTTATATAAGAATAGCAACTATAGAAGTCCTGAAAATGGACTTCACCCTTCTACCACAGCTAAATTTTGTATATTCGAAGAAACATATTTAGGCAATAATAAGGCAGTTTTGAAAAATCTGCAAAGAAACACATAATTGGAACACATTAAATTACTTTGGCAGAGGGGATACCACAGAAGAACTCAAAGGTGGATGTTTTTCTGAAGCTAAGTCACAAAGATGACTAGAAGGCATGAGTATATAGTTAACATTTACTCTTTCCCTGTGAATTTTGTCCTGTATTGTATCAGGAAAGCAAATGATAACATTTTTTTGTTCTGTGTTATACTGCCCTTCTGAAAGCATTCTTCGTATTCGATTGCACCATCTGGTTGGCAATTTGCCTATGTGTCCTTCCTGCTTTCTCGGAAACTAAGTGTGGATGTGCTTAGGAAAGAAATGGGAAACATTGCCACTCAAAGAGTTATCTGCCTGCACCATTTTAATTCTGCTCCCATTCTTGCCCCTATTCTTCCATTCCATCACCATGTTCCCAATTCCTGACCATCCCTGTGGCCATAGACTGGGTTACTTCCAGTAGTGGTGATACCAAATGTTTAAATTTCAAATTGCTTTCTAAAGAAATGCTTCCATGTATTCCCTCCACAAATAAAGGCATTTTAGGGTTGGTTTATGTGGCTGTATTTAAGGTGCACAGCAGCACTGTATTTTAATGTCTTGGTATATCCAGACACATGGGTCTTCTCCCCTCTTTCTCTGTTTTTGAACAACTTATATTTTGTAACTAAGAACTTATTTTCCACGCATTTTTCATTTTTATTTTATCTGTAAGGTCTTGTACCAAAACTCTAGCCATTCAATATAAAGATACCATAATGATAAAACACAAAAAAAACCCACCTTTTAAAATATTTTATTTATATCGTGAAACAGTATCAGCAAAAATGCAGCCCTGCTTCCTCTACAGCACTCCGTCTAAGCGTGAGACAGTTGTGCTGGAGGGCTTTGTACAAATAAGGACCTCGTACTAGGACTACATGAAGTGGATGTAGCTCACAGTACATTGCCCACTCTCTAACAGACCTTGGAAGAACTATTTTCCCTCATCTTAGGCTTGCCATATTAGAGGCAATAACATTATCCAAATATAACAAATGAGAGATATCCAGGACTTCCAGTCTTTTGGAGAATAAACATAATTGGGAGCATGAAAGGTATGATGTGCACATATCTGTTGCCATTTGTGTGGGTCATGTATGGACCATACATGGGCAGATAAACCTTTTCTTCCAGCAGAGGTCAAAAGCTCTAGAAGACTTTGGTCTCAGAAATCACAGATATTAAAGAACTGATTTGACGACTGTATTAATGAGGATCGAGATGCAGAGATTTTGCTGAAATATCTGTGTTTTCTTAGCCTGGAACTAACTGCACATCTGGAAAGTGTTCTCCAGAGTAGCAAGAAGTTGTTTAAAGACTTAAGGTTAAACCCTTAAGCCATTAGAAGTCTTAGATAGGAGACAAGCATCCATACAGAATTCAGATCCTTCAGAATCTCAGCTCAGTTAGCACCTAATCCCACAGTTTATGGGCACGGCTGCCAACGTCACAGCCATCAATGGCTCTTTCATGGAGAGCTCCTTACATACCCGAGGGTTTACATTTGGGCATGCCTGGAAGCACTCCCACTTCTCAATGCTGATAAACTCAATGCTCTGGTTGGACCTTAATCCCCACTTGATTCAAGAGTACTCCCCTGCCTACCACATTGCCTTCAGTGGATGTTCATCATCTATCTAACTGGGTTCCTTACAAAATATGGAATTGGAAGATCATGGGATGGTAGCACACCTTTGTGTTTTGAGCACCTACAAAAGATAACTGCAATATCCCCACCTCAGTGACTAACTAGTGCCAGCTGCTCATTCTGTACACATTGGTCAGCACACCATCCTTCTCCCTGTGCCTCACTTTCTTCCACCCTCACTTCAAGTATTGCAATAAAAGTTGCAACCCACGAGTCATAAATAGAACCTATTCATTCCATTTGCAGCACTGGAAGAATGTGGTGCTCTGTGAGCAGAGCAGTTTATGATGCTGACTTCAGTATGAGTAGGGAAATCCCTGAGATTATACACTTCATCAGAGCAAGGTTTTTTCCCTTTCCTCACAAACGTCATCTTTGACCTCAGCTGTACACATGATACTTCTACATTTCTGCACATCTCGAATCTCCCTGCTTTCCTGCAGAAAAAACTTTGCTGTTACTCTCTAACTGCTGCCTGCCTCAGCAGCAGCAGTCTCTTTTCTTTTCTGAGCTATTTATGACTTAATTTTGGTGCCACAATTTTTGCTGATTACGTCTTTAACTGTCTCCTTGATACCCTGACATAAAATAATCATGCAAATTGGAAAATTTTTAATGGGAAATGCCCCTGGTTTTCTATTAAAATTCTTTTGGTTATGCCAAAGCAATGCAACTATTTGTAACCAATATGTTGAACATTGTTTTGTTACAGTTCTGCCTGTGAAAACTCTTGCAATACTGAAAGAATGTCAGTATTTTAAACAGAATGCAACATCTATATTTACATATGCAATGGGCCTTTAAAGCCTTCTGAGTACAAAGTTTTCAGCATCAAAAACACAAGTATTTACCATAGCTAAGATACCCATAGTGTCTTAAATAGAATCATTATTCTGCGTTCCAACTGTTGAGACATACTGCAGTATCCAATATGCCAGAGCACTGTAACTGTTAGTAAATGATGATTTTTTAATGGGAAACCCTGTACATGTTAAAAATACTACATTGTCCCTAATCCTATGTAACTAAAGATATCCTAAACAGATCATGAAGATTCAGAAACCTCTGAAAAACAGATAGGCCAAGCAACCCACTAAAATGAAGCATATATTGACTTTATTAATTTATACATTGCCCATCTCAAAGCAGAGTCCAGAATCTTGTACAAAATAAACAAAAATTAAACCAAACTGGGCTCAGAGCCGAGAGAAATCAGCTGTACCAATAAAATGGGGAGGGTGAAAGAAAACTATTCCAAAAAGATATATACATGTCTCTAGATACTGTGCTGTCTTAGTGGACACATCATAATATCAATACTGGAAGTAACAGAAATACAATTTACAACAAGGATAGAAATATTCAAGAAAAAAAAGAGAGCAATTATGACAGAGTTAATTTACAGCTATTGAAACCCCCAGTACAGAGGCAATTACAGTGGAGGAAATACAAACTGTGTAAATTTTGAATGAAGATTGAGTGCGTATACTGTCACATAACACCTATAGGATTTCAGCTCCAACTATTGATCTATTGTATTTCATTCTTTGATTGCAATATTTAAACAATAAGAAAACATTGCAACTGCTGTGTGAGAGCTTTTGGGTGGGTATTCCCTCAAATATATGAACTCTTATTATATTACTGTCCTCCTTCCCATATTTTATTTATAACACATCAGGGTTTTTAGTCCTTTTTACAATTTTGATGACTTAGATGAATAATGATGAGGTAGCTGCCTAAATACAGAGCTACTATGAAGAAATGCCTCTGAGATCTAGGGAGAAAAGAGAAGGAAGCAGCATATTTTATGTTCAAAAGACACAAAGACCAGGTCACATAATTAAAATGGCTTTTGGCTGCATATCCTCTCCCGATCTCAGAATGGGTCAGATGGGAAGGGACCACAGTGGGTCATTTGGTCTGACCTTCCTGCTCAGGCAGGGCTGTCCCAGAGCACAAGGCACAGGGCTGTGTCCAGGTGGGGTTTGAATATCTCCAGTGGGGGAGACCCCACGAGCTCTCTGGGCAGTCTGTTCCAGTCACCCAGAAAGCGAAGTTTTTCCTGATATTCAGGTGAAACGAATGTCCTGTGTTCCACTTTCTGCCCATTGCCTCTCATCCTTTTCCTGGGCCCCACAGAGCAGAGCCTGGTCCATCCTCTGACATCTCTCTTTTGACACAGACAGTGTAAGATAAGATCACACAGACAAGATCCCCTCTGAGTCTGCTCTTCTCCAGGTTAAAGAGGCCCAGCTCCCTGAGCCCAGAACTGGATACAGGGCTGAGCAGAGGGTCAGGATCCCCTCCCTGACCTGCCAGCAGTGCCCTTCCGAGTGCACCCCGGGACCCCCGGCCTTGTCCCCCAGGACAGGGGACACCTGACTGTCCACCAGCACCCCCAGGTCCTTCTCGACAGAGCTGCTGCCCAGCAGCTCAGCTCCCAGCCTGGACTGTGGTGAATTCCCGCTGCAATACCCTCTTTTGCCCCAGCACAGACACCTTTTGGCGGGATACCCAGGGTGGGATCCGTTTGGTGGCACTAAGCCTCTGCTAGGCCCAGGGTGGCAGCACTGGCAGGAACATGGAGGCCGCGTGAGGGGAAGAGCCACCGCCGGCGCCTGCTGGCTTTGACTCTTTTTTCATTATTATGTTATTTTACATACCACTGGCAGTGAGCTCTACAAGCATTTTTTTTCTGACATCCCGTCTCCTAGGACAGCCCAGCATCAGCCCTGCTGGTGACACACGGAATTTTACATGTTTATTCACTCAAGACATTTTCAGTGACTCCCCTGCTCTCCAACTTTTTCAGTCTCTGTCTAAACAATCCTCTCCTTATAAAACTAATGAAAACTTTAGCAACAGGTTCAGATTCCCTTACCAAGGGACAAGATTCCAAAGTGAGATTCAACAACCAAATCCCAGTCAGAGAAGAAAAATACTTTTTCTCCATCACTTAGTAGTTTTGAAATATTTATAAATAGAAAAAGTTTTACTGAATGTGAGTGGTACAGTAATACTTCTGAAAATATCAATGATGTTTAAAACCTCTGAGAAAATGTAAACACATTTGAGACATGAAAACAAAATATGCTATAAATAGTTGTAAGGGTGGATAGTAATCAATAATGTGTCGGCCTACCTCAATTAATTAATCTTGTATTGCACATAATACAAATATACTGAGAAACCTTATTCTGGAAAAACTAAAGTTGCTGAAAAACATAATTTTAAAAATATTTTCAATGCCTTTGCACTTCATTTAGCATTTTGAAAATTGCTAGCTAAATTATGTAGCAGTAAGACAAATTAATCTCTTACAAGTATAATATAAAGAAACGTGCCATCTCAAAGTTCTTCTTAACAGTTCTTATAAAAGTGTATTTCAAATTAGTAGATTAAGTCAAAATCCTTGACTGTATTTCATAAAGCACTCACAATTAACTTCATCTCTCATTTTAAATATTTCTATCTATATCTAAATATTTATTTCAAACAATGAGTTTGCCTCCTTAATTGCACATTACATTTTCAGAGGATTGAGCTTCCCCTCATGCCTCTCCAGGCAGGTACCTACATATCCATGAGCAAGAGAAGTATACATACACCTGTACAAACCTTTGTTCCACGGAAAGTTGAGCAGAATATCTCTTTAACACCTATGATTAAAAAACATTTTCCTCTTCATTTTACTAGGAATCTCTTATTGATTTAGATCATAGCTGAAGCCCCCAATCAGCTTTATCAGAAATGAAGCTGTTCATACACAGTTTATTATATTAGTATAACACAGTTTCCATTTGCCCTTTAAGGAATTACAATACATCAGGATACAATTTTCTCTCCTGAGTTTTTGCCTCCAGATTATTAGTACTTCCTGAACGTTGCAGCCAAAACAGCTCATTTCAAAAATGCAACAAAGAGAATAGTGGGTGCTTCGCCAGGGTTAGCAAAATCTGGCAACTCATCCTTTAAATGCTTTTGCACTCCCAAACTTGAGGGCAAAGGTATAAGAAACAGAGGCAGGGAGGGGAAGCTGAAACTGTAAAAGAAGGAAAGTAATGAAGGAAAGAACCTGAAGGACAACTCTCTTCAATAAATTAAATTAGGCAAGTCCAAAACTGGAGAAGAAAAAAAAAAAAAGAAAACCAATTCTCCAATACTTAATGTCAACTTACAGAGCTATAGCAGAGAGCCCCAGCAATGCTCTCACAGAACTGTGGCATCAGTCAGGTTGGAAGGGACCTTGCTGGGTCTATAGTCCAATCTGTTGCTCAAAGCAGGGCCAGTCCAGAATCTGGATCAGATTTTTCATGGCTTTGTCCATTTGGGTGTTGAAAAGCTACGTAAACTGGAGAGTGCACAACTCTGGGCCTGTTCCAAAGCTTAATTACCCTCTCAGCAAATTTATTTTTCCTTGAACCCAGGCAGATCCTCCCCAGTTCCAGTTTGAGCATTACCTTTGTCCTGCCACTGTGAACCTCAGTATGTTTTCAGCCACCTCCTCTTTTGTCTTCCAACTTTTGGAAATAATGCCAAGATCAGACAAGCTGCTGTGGAGAAAAAAAAAAGAAAAAGACATTAAAACTGGATTACTACAGAGACTGGGTGGAGGAATTACATGAAATAAAATGCAGTTACAGCACTCCAATAAACAGCTAAGATGGAAATAGAGTGAAAGAGCATGAGAATTAGGACTCAAATTCTATAGCCTGGTGTCCCCAA
The DNA here is from genome assembly GCA_013397055.1 of Pachycephala philippinensis. Lineage (NCBI taxonomy): Eukaryota > Metazoa > Chordata > Aves > Passeriformes > Pachycephala > Pachycephala philippinensis. Next base: position 202,248 of record VWZT01011228.1, read on the forward strand.
CAAGAAACATGGTGTAGCACTGTATGTACAGACAAAGGAGATAAATTAAGGCTAACTTAATTCTTACCTTAATTAGGTATTTACTAACTTTCCAACTGCAAGGTTTTCTTTTAATGCAGTTTTCTGTATGTAATAATAAACCATGTACCGATTTAACCGCCTTTTAGTACAAGAGAACAACTGATAAATTAGAAGCACAGAGTCATGAAAAGCCCATAGCATACAAGTTGTGATGAGTGCCATGGCATCTGCCATAGTTTTCAGGTCTGAATTGCTCTATAGTAACAATAATTTCCCAATGTGTGACCATTTTTTCCATCACTTTCGGAGATTGGCCATTGTATAAGTAGCTTAAACCTTTTTTCATACAGACCCTTTTCAGAATCTCTTTACTGAAAACAGGAACAGTTCAACGTGATTGAAATCCTTGGACTTTGCAAGTACATCATATTTCTGAATGCATAAAGCTACGACTCAGCATGTACTTAGTTATGTGCATACTAATTGCATACTAATAGTACTTTTGATATCAGTGGAACGGACAATGTTTTTGAAATGGATCATCCACATACCCATAATGCCAAGTAAGAGAAAAAAAGGGACACGAAAGGCCAGAAATATGATAAGCAATGGATATGTTATTATCTAACAGGCATTGCAAAAAGAAGAAAGGAGACAGAAGAATATTAGGAAGTGGTTATGACAACAGTTCAAGAACACATAGTCAAGATGCACAGAAAGCCTATTGAAAGCTTTTCATTCTCTTTTGCCCCAGACTCAGCAAGAACTTTTCTACTTCTAAAGCTGGTAGCTTAGTGGCATGGGGATCTTGCCCTTCAAGCAATTTGTTAGTTAATTAATTAGAGAACGATTCAGCATCAGATCACACTCCTGAAAGAAGCTGAAAGCAGTCAAAGAGGGGATCTGAGATTTGCCTTTTGCTTTTTTGTTAAGGAAGAATAGTGCAACATTTAACCCATGTTCCTTACTGGACGATCTCATGGGAAAGGGAGTTCCAGTTCACACAGAAAAACCACAGCTGAAATCATTCTGACCAATGATGGAGCAAATGCATCAATATAATCCATTGCATAAATGTTGGGACCAAGCCTGCAAAACCTCATTCATGTGAATAATCCCATCAATACAGAGTCTAGATTAAAGGATACACATCAAACCCCAGCGGAGTTCAGGTTTTAAGCTCAGCATTTTAGAGAGAGATAATGTTCATATAAACATCCAAACTTCTGGGACATTCATTAGAATCAAAGTGCAAAGCTCTCAGGCTCTGACCATTAACATGCTGGCAAACAGCAATCTCTGTGAGGCAATCAAACTCTTTTTCAGAATTATATGATCATCCCTATGTATACCCCACTTTTTAAATTTTTCAAAAGCTTTCTAGCTTTTGATTTACTACTTTTCTTCTGGGGTTTATCAACTGCTTTTAGCTTCCTGGCACACTCCCAAACTCATCTGGGTAGTAGCATGAACCCAGTGATCTTGGCATCTGGAATTCTATCTTTAAAAGGCCAAATACCTTTGTTAGTGTCACAGTCGGTTCAAGCTTTCAATACACAACTTGCTCTCTCCTGCAGAGCACACCCAGAGAAATAACCATGCTCCCAATGCAGCCCACACACCGACTACCCAATTGCTTTGTGTTTGCTGTATCACACTTAACCTCAGTGTTTTAAACCTATGTTTCCTATATACAATGGTAATTGGAAATGGCCTTCAACAGCACCTCAAGAACACAATTATATTATATAATGATATCTGAGAATTAGCAAGACACCGTATCACCCTGTTTATCCATAAGTAACAGGGTATGATGAATGAGAAAACCTGATCCTAGCTAATGCCTTCCTGACCACCAAAATTCACTAAATGTATGATTCTAATTGCTTCCCAGTGCTTCTGAAATACCACATTTACAAAACTTTCCTCTTATAATCTATATAGATAGTCCTATTTAAAATAAAATCTACCTGTGTATGCTTCAGGCCTTACTTTAATGAAAGTCTACCCCTATTGTAGATATGGCCACACAGAAACCATGGAAGTGACATTACAGACCAGGATGTTCACTTATGTAAAATGCTTTTTTAATGAAAAATGGACATTTTGCTAAAGTAATCAACCCTGAACTTATCAATAGGTAAAACACTGATCTCTCTTCTGCCAAACCCTGGGAATTACACAACTGTTTAATCTTGTGTAAGTTTTCTTTGAACTATTTTTTAGGTGATTCAAAATATTCACAAACTTTATTTAACACAGGACATATTTTCACCTTTCTCTGTTAGACTTTATTTAGGGGCCCCAAAAAAACAATGAATGCTTTCCCATCTCAAAATCATAGAATGGTTTGGGTTAGAAGGAACTTTAAAGATTATCCAGTTCCAACCCCTCCTATGGGCAGGGACACCTTCCACTAGCCCAGGTTGCTTCAAGCCCTGTCCAACCTGGCCTTGGGCACTGCCAGGAATGGGGCAGCCACAGCTTCTCTGGGCACCCTGTGCCAGGGCCTCCCCACCCTCACAGGGAACAATTTCTTCCCAATATCTAACCTAAACTTCCTCCCTTCTCAGTATGCAAATACAATTTGTAGCTAAGATCCATACTAAAAGGCACTATAAACATTAGTTTTTTAATTCCTTTAACTGATAGAGAAACTGGATATCTTGAGGTTTCCCAGTTCTGATGAGCTCTCCTGTGCCCAGTATTCAGTTCCCAAACAAACTTCCCCCAAATAGCAGTTGGCATGGCTACAGCAGTGCACAGACATAGAAGCACCAGTTTCCAAGATGCTCCATGTTAGTAAATCCACTGCCCTGGTTGTTTTGCTACTCAACCTGTTTTTCCTTGCAAGGATAAAGTCTTCTCCTCTCCTCTGCCTTGAAGATACGTGGATCTAAAACTCTGCTACAAAATGAACATGCCTGTTGCTGCCAAGGTTCAGCAAACATTTGGGCACAGGTGTCAGTTCCCCGTCAGCCTCCAGGGCCAATAAACAGAGTCTCTGCAGCGTAAAATGAGACAATACATTCACAAATGTTTTCCCAGAACATGCTAAGCTCCAAAATAAATGCATTTCAAACACATAACACTCCCGTATTCATAAGGCTCATTACTGTTTTTAATTTTGCTTGCTGCTTATTTACTGTTTACTCTCTTGCTTTACTGCCCTGGTGAAATTGCTGTTAATTGATACCCCAAATGGAAAGAGAAAAAAAAAAAAAAAAAAAAAGGAACACAATTCCAGAAATGTTTGGTCCCTAACTAATCCTGCCACAGACTCGCTACTGCCAAGATGGCACCATATTAAAAGGTTAAAAGAATGTCTTCCAAAATTTCTGTATCCTCTCTAATCTCTCTTGTCAATCTTTTAAAGTGGCTTTTTGGCAGTGAAAGTAACCCTCTCTATTCTGTGACAAAACACTTTCAACAGAAGATGACCTTACAAGCAAATGTCTCTCTGACGACTGCAGCTGTCTTAGCAGGATTTTCACAGGAACAAAGTCCCTCTGAAGAATGAGAAATACCACAACATTTCCCTACAAAAAGATTCTATACCCTCAAAAAGGTAGGACTCCCAGCAGACTCTCACACTTTTCAGAGCTTTTCAGGGAGCCCTTCCCCACAACTCTCTAATAATTTTTGAATAACATTCCCCAGGGACACAGAGTCCCACTCCCCGCATGCAGCACAGGCTCTTGGCTTGGTTTTGTTCTGGTTAATGAATCGTATTCTACTTGGATGGAAAAATCTCTGTTGTCCCTTGAAAATCCCCCTGACTGTCCCTCAAGCTGCCTACCCCTGTGCCACCAGTATCTGCCTCCACTGATAATGGTACCACCTGACATCCATCCAGCTACACAGATGCCAGTTTGCTCTTCAACAAACCCAGTTTGTTCCGTGCATAATTTCACAAGGCTGAACCCATATATCTTATGATGGCTTTAAAACTGCTTATCTAGGCAGTTATCTGCAAATTCTCATAGGCTTTTGTGCGTGCTGCATTGTGAACATTTAATGTTTGCACTCATTTTAGTTCAGACTCATTCCACTGCACAGTATTTGCAAAAACCCCTTTCTGACTGGGAAAATTGTGCAGTAAAACGAGTACAATCAGCTGATAACAATAAAGAATGGTGCACGGTTGTGCATTTCCTTAGCAAAAAACCAATCAATTTAGCAAAGCAACAAAATCAATTAAATATCAGCTATTCCCCAAGCTACTGCTTGCTTTCTCCCATCTGAACTCTGGAGCCTTTCTTTCTGTGATGGCGTAAATGACAACAGGAAGATTGGAAACGATGGTCATGGTGCTCCTTCACCTTTCTTTCAGGAGCAAGACCAGCAGAAAGGATTTCTAGGGGAAATGTCATGCAAAAAACCACTCTTCTGTCTGAGGGAAATTTACATTTGAACCTTATTGATAATAAGAAGGAATGATTAATTTCTTCTGTAAATAGCACACAATAGCTTGGGGTTTGGTACTGTATTTATCCACAGACAGTGGGATAAACCTCTCACTGTGTGCTCTACCAGGCAGCAATCTGATACCATCAGTGGAACTCACAATACTTCATACTGCATATGAAATAATAACTGACTGCTCCATTATGACAGCATTTTTAGCTTTATGATTAAAGACATGAAGTTCTACGTTGCAAAACTCTGCTTTCTTTTGCCTATCAGAAAAAAAAAAAAGCTCTATTAAGCCCAAACCAGATATTTATTACAGAGGCATGGGTAAATACTCACACACAGTCCAGGTGTGTGAAGAAAAGTACAGGCCTACTTCATCTTTACCACGAGCATCCTGGTATAATTTGCTAGGTTAGGTCTTAAAAGAGAGATATATTTATTAAAAGGTACCACATACTTTTATCTGAGATGCATCAGGATTTCTACAACCTGAAACTCCTCAGTTATTTTTCAGTCCACACTACAATCATACCATAATTATCAATTATTATTTTTATTGCTAATAACAGTTATGAATATAATTTAATACAACAGTAATTTATAACAACATCAAATAAATGGCACTTAATAGATTTACCTTTTTCTGAAAATTTTTCTGTTGATATAAGTTGTGATTAAGTCAGTACATTGTTTTAAAAGTACACCGGTGATATCACTAGTAAAACTTATTTTTGCAGTTCTTTTACAATAATTTTCTATCCAAAAAATCCCATCTTTTAGTCATAACCACCAGCTAGCTACAGTTTATGAATGCCTTATTTCTAAGTATTAATACTGCTTTCATCTTTTCAATTGGCTTTTAATTCTATAGCTTTAAGTGAAAAGTCTTTCAGATTAGCTGACAAAAATAACAACCTTTTACAAGTTTAACCCATTCCTTTGGAACCTTTCAGGTTAGTGAAATATGTTCCTTAAGAAATAAAATATAAAGGCTTTCTTCATGAAGACGACTTGCTATGCAAACTGATTGTTCACAGGGCTCAATCCTGCTCCATTAAAGTTCACAGAAATTATTCCTCAGCTGCAATTGGAGCATTTAGAGCAGCTTTCTAAAACATTTTATAAAAGGGTTTAAGCATGAAACTTTGAAAAATCCACATCAATGCTTTCTATGAATCCTTTTAGATTGACAAAAATCACACACTACGCTGCTAAAAACCGTCTGAGAATGTGAGGCAGCAAAGCAATGCTTTTTAACAACACATTTTCAGTTATTACTATAAAATTGTAATTAGATAGTAAATTACAATGTTAATATTCACTTTGAACAAATAAGTGTTTGTAGTTGTAGAACTGGGCATTATTATGGTAGCACAGGGACCTATTCACCAAGTAAGACATAGACTTTCTTCATAAAAGTTATTCTATTCTGTAGTTTTTCCTTATGAACTTGCATGAAATGCTGGCTTTTTATGTGCACTATTTGCTGAAGTCATCTTCGCCAACATCAAAATCTATATTTCTCTTTGGGGAAGTGCCAAAACAAGCATTTCTCTCATCTGGTTCCACTGCTATCCAAAGAATATAAAGACATGAAGGAATCATTCCTCCCTGCACAGAAAAAAATATTATGCAAATGAATTGACAAACTTTAACCAGTTTTACAGGAACTGTAATGTTGCTCTCACCATTGTGAAAAAAAGTTACTCTTATAATGTTTACAGGATATACTTAAAGATAATGAAATATCTAAATATATACATAATATATGAAATTAGACACATGACATAAACATTTGTGATATAAATAATAACAATAACATACTATATTATACTGTAATAGATGTGAATATATATATTATCTAGTATATCTGGAATCTCAATAATAGTTAAACATAGAAAATTCCTACTGTGTTTTAATTATTTTTACTGAGTTTTTCCCTTACCTTTTCCCCTTTCAATAGGGTTTTTTTTTTCTGGTTAGGAAGTTGTTTTGAAACATGTATAAAGTTTTTTTCCCAGTTTGCATACAAAGAGAGATTGAAAAAACACTTTATTTATTATGTCAAAGCATTTGCAATATATTTTGCATAACTGCTGTTTATACAAGTTGAAATTTGGTTTTAGAAAAGCGTCTCAAAGCATGTTAGAGCAGAGCTCAGTGATAAACTTCTGCAAATTATGTCATGGGCATGTAAAATACAATTTAAACTGTGAACCAGAAGAAAGGCTTCATTACACACAGAACTAGCTGGCTCCAGAATAGGCACGCACAGAGATGTCTCATTCCATGTGTATAATAAATACCTCGCAGGAAAAGTGTGAGAAAGCAAAGTCTGCATCCCTTTGGAAGGTCAGGAATCACCACATTCCACAAGCAAAAAGCCATTTTCCATACAATGACCACAGAACTTCTGCACAGAAACCTGTGGGGACTGAAACTGAACACGGCAAATCTCCACCTGGCAAAACGGGGACAAAACATTTCTGGGAGAATTTGATTTTAAAATTTCAGTGATTTATTGACTCTGCTCATAGGTTTCTCCAGAAGTCCCAGGAGAGATGGATGAGCGAGCAGAGAGGAGGTAAAGCTGCCAAAAGGTGCGTGATAAGTACATTTATCACGTGGGTTTGCAATTTATCTTATATGTCTCAAATTTTTCATGTAGCCCCCATTTGTAATCACCATGTGAAAAATTAGGGAGGCATGTGATAAATTAAGTTGTGAATTGTGATTTCTAATAAGTTAATCACTTATCCATGCAATTTAAATTTAACTTCTAATCACATCTAGTCTTTCAGGGCACAAAAGACCAAACAGAGGAAAACACACAAGACCAAAATGAGACAAAGTAAAGACAGAAAATATGTTTCATCAATGTAAATGCATTTTCATAACCTAGTTTCTGATCCATTATTTCTGAAAACAATGATTTCAGCTTGTCAACTGAAAAGATTCCAGAATTTCAGACCACAAGAGGAATTTTGTGACCAAAAATGTAGTACCTCTTAAACCAAACTGCCTTTAGGTAGTACTATGGCATTACTGGCCCATTAATCCATTTCCTCAGGACTTAACACATTCCAAAATGTCTTAGCCGTTTCATTTTAAGGTGCCATCCAATGAAAAGTTTCTTTTTTTTTTTTTTTTTAACCACAGCTATCCTGGAATCCTTAAGAATATATTTATCTCTATCTCAATTTACCTTGTTCTTTACACACTGGTACTAATTGCATTCTAGTAACCCAGTATGTAGCTGAAACGACTGTAAAAAAAAAAAAAAAATACAAGCTAAGTATTTAACTAGTTTGGATGAAATCCATTATTTTCATTAATGGATCTCATTTTTATTTTATTGAGGTTTTTTACTATCAGATTAAAAGCACATTTTTTATTGTTTTTCTTAATGCAATTTTGTGTGATGTGCTCAGAATGAATGGAATAGTTATTGGGTTTTTTTTTTTTCCTTCTTGCTGTTTTATCCTGGTCCTATTCCTATTATTTACTACTTTTCACATTAGTATTATACCATTATATAACATTATTCCATTTACTGTGTACACAAGTGTACATAGACTGAATATGCATATGGATAAACACCTTTACACATATATATGTGCATATATATACAGACAAATAAGTGCTTTTAGAAAACTGCATTCTTTCTACTGTTGGAAAGGAGCAGCTCTAAACAATAAACTGTTACTAAACTCTGATACAAGCTTTTGCAGTATTTACAAATTTTAAACTATCCTTCCCCGCCCTAAATTATTGAGCCAATTTCTTCAGCGAAATTAGGCAAACTCATATTCCAAATCGCAGTAAGAACTTGAACTCCATCCGATACTTAAAAGATGGTAAAATATTAAAACCACTTGTTTAAATATTTGGGTCATGTAAATTCCAGGAGACCTAAGTGTAGAGTTTCCAACATAAATAGTCATGACTGTCATTCTTGTAGGTGAAAGTAACGTGTGGGATGACAGAGAGAAAAATCTTTAGAGCCAGGGACTGCTCTTGATTCCAATGTAATTTTTATGTGAGTATTGCCATTCATTTCTGTGGAAAGATTCAAACATAAGATCTATAAGGTGCAAGGGATATTAATGTAATTCTTGCTTAGTCAAGTAGTTGTTTTGGAATATAAAAGTTTCCTATAATCCTTCTCTGCTGCATCTCCAAAAAGACCTCAGGGTTTTGTCCCTGAGCCTGATACCCAGGTACAGTTGTGAGTTGTGCAGACAATCATTAGTACATAGAGAAAAAACATCTGTAGGGAAAAAAATATCTCAAATTACTGTCTACAAGGGCAAAATCTGGGCTTCAGGAAGGTGGCTATAATTGCACACGAAACATGGAGCAGGGCCAGCCTATGCCAATTAAACATTTGGTCTAAGTTGCTTATAGTAACTTTCCCATGACTACAGTTTATATTTCTCTCGTCATTGTAACTAATTGAGAACAATACTTTGCATTCCACAGATGTAAAAAAAAACCCTCTTAATGAAAGTAAAAGTTGTTATTCACAGCTAATAGAATACTCAGTATCACTAAAGATTAATTACTGCTATTTTGAGGGTTTCTGAAAGACCAAGAAAATGATATGCACTGAGCACATACAAGGAAAACAAAGAATTAAAGATAGAATCAACATATTTACAGGTATTGTGACTCTTCCTATGAAATGGACAAATAATCTCAATCATACCATTGTTTTCTATACAACAGACTCATAACAATGCTTTTCAAAGTTTAACTCTCATGAATTGCTGATAGATCTTTACTTACAATATGCAAGGAATAAACAAGCAGGAAAAAGCAAATTGTTAGTTGTACTTACAGACTGACCACTTTGATAACGTGGTGAATGCACTGTTACTTAAGCAAACAGAAGGTTTTGCCTTTTCTCACAATTTCAGTCTGTATCAGACTGCACACAGTTACATCACAGTATATCACGCTTAGACTTCCAGTATCTGAACTGCCAAAAGAGGTGAGCTGTGGAGCTGTGTAAACAGTAGCCCTCACCCTGTTAGTTTTGTCACCTCAAGGCACCACTTTTTAAAGCCTGGCTCTTTTCCTTAGAGAGAAGCCAGGCTAGAAACTGAGCCTACCACTTGGCTTGCCACAAGGTATTATCTGGAATTCCTTTCTGAACTTGATAGTAGGCAATTCGACCTCCAAAGCTGAACAGTTCTACTTACAAGTTCAGCTTACTGCTCATGCCCGTGAAGCTTGATTTATTTTTACCACATCCCAACCTACCAAAACATGGATTGTTTATTTGACAGGAAGAATAAGGCACTTGCTGTCTGTTCCTGTGCTTCTTAGAAGTTGCAAGCAACGCCATCTGGAGCAGACTATTAGTTGGAAGGGTTCCAAAAGGTACTCCATTAGTTTTCTAGGGAAAGAGGTCTTGAGTCATGCACAAGATGTTTTGGCTGTATGGCAACCAATGAAATAAGATCTTATGAAGCCACAAAGTACTAAAATAAGTGACGGTAGGATTTAAAAAAAAAAAAAAATGCACTATTTACCTCTTTATCCACTAAAGACAAAGGGACTTCTATGACTGACACTACTTTGGCTAATATTGTGTACATCTTGAAAATCTCACCCAAAAGACTTTATTGTACTCTGTTGACAAAACTTAGAATAGAAACAATATTTTGAAGCTCAATTACATCTTTTCTGCTACAAACTGGCAATGGAAACAGGTTTCTTAATATGCTCTGGCAGTAGGAAATCATGATCAGATTTCAACCCATAAAAGTGGTTTCAGGCAAAAGGTTTTAAAAGAAGAGAAATCCTAAGTCAGCATCATGGCTGGTATGGTGACAGATGCTATAGGAAATGCACAGGCTAAGATGTAGATTCAATTTTTTCTTGTTAAATGAAGACAGAAATTATTCTTTCCCCCTAATTTTGGAGATGTAATACAAACCCCATAGGTTTAGGCCTTACCTGAAAACCCAGGTTGTCTTTAGGGACTATTTATCTCTCTTTGGAAATCTCATTTCAGACTCTTTGGCAAGTTTGGGAGCTGTTTTTCAATAGGATTACACTATACATAGTGTAAATCCAGACCTATCTACAGAGCTGTCCCACAAAACCCTCCAGTTCCAAGGAATGTCTGCCCTCAAGCAGCATTGGTTTCCATAGCAGGAAACAAAATACCAGTAACTCTTGTGTTGAAAGTGAAGGGTTGCAGAAATATACAATTAATTTCTTTATCAATTTCTATGTCATGGAAAGGGTTAATCTCTGACAAAGCTTAGAGCTCAGGGAGCTGTGTCACTCTGGCCATAACATTCCAGATACTTTTTCTTTTTTTTCTTTTTTCTTGCTTTTTAACCTGAGGGGAAAAAAAAAGTTCAGTGAGAGCTGATATATTTTTCTTTACCATTGTCAACAGAGGCAATAAAGGAAAAATTTCCTCAGTGTTTGTAAGAATTAATGACACAAGAAATCTGGTTTGCTTTCTCTTATAAGCAAAGCATAAGTATTATAAAGCAGAAGATAACTGTGGATTTATGCAGCAAAAATATGATGTAGAACAATCCTGGTGAATGTACAGGTGTCTGAATATTCTTGCTATGGACTGATCCTCAGTTCTGGGCTGCCAGATGATTCAAGACTGGCAGAAGTTTCATCAGTTTCCTTTACTTGAAAAAGAGAAATTAAAATCACCATGTCTGGTGCCTGGCATGTGGATCTTCTAGCTGTAGGAAGCAGTGACACCAGTCAATTTTACCTTAACTAGTAGCATGCAACTCAGTCATAATCCTACATATAAATGATGGCACCATTTCCATTAAAAACAAAAACCAACACCATCAAAAAATAACCACACCAAACCAACCAAAACGAAACCTGAGTTCATAGTAAGATAATACTGAGGGGGAAAATCCAAATTTAGAAATCAGGAGATACCAGGATTTAGCTTGCATGTGTTGTCTTGCTTCAACTTGATACGTTTGGATACAGCCTTTTATTTTGTGACCTCGTGCTACTGTTCCACACTGTAGAGTGTCCAGGAGGTTGGTTTTATACCAAGTTTGTTATGTGCAAAGTACACATATTACATCTTCATGTTCTACATATTTAATAGCAGTTCTCATCTTCTAAGACATACTCATGGCTGAGTTGTTCATTAAGCAATTTTTAAAGAGTTTTATGGCCCTGTGAACAATAATTTTTTGTGGAAGCAGACTAAATTGTATGCTGTGATAATTACACCAAACTAATTGTAGGCAAAATTAGCGAGGGGTCGGACCAATTTAGTTTCACAAGGAAATATGTGCTTTGCTTACACCTTAAATGATCTTTAGAAAATTAATCACATAAAACTGAATCTCCTTAAATCAACATATATAATTTTCTGTACCTTTGCTGTGAAACAGGAAGTTTTACCATTGCTTTGAAAAATGCAACTTACTAAATGTTTTTTTGATTATCATTTTTGTATAAATTACCAATTAACTTTACCCTAGAGAATCAAACAACGCAAGTCTTTTAGGCTCTACCGGTACATTAAAACCATACCCAAACACAGCATGTAAGGGAGAAACATCAATAATACAAGTACGTTTTTTAAATCTCTTTTACTACCAGCTATAACATCAGCCCAATAATTGTCTCTAATATCATGATACTCACATATAATTCCTTTCAATTTCCTGTCTCCAGACAATGTAAAGTCCATTGTGGAGCTCTTACACAGAAGTTTTTGATGTTTCAAGTACGTCATTTGGGTGGTGTGGGAGAGTCGTTGCTGCCATTTCAGTCACCAGAAGTGCAGCCTGACTCCCAAGCTCTGCTCCAGAGGTTCAGTTCACCCCTAAGACTCTGTGACACTGACCTAACATCCAAGCAGTACTCTCAACTGTACTCTCAACAGGCAAATTTCACACATAATGAGCAATATGCTCCTCATTTTCCTTGTTTGAGATCGTTTCTGGCACTATCCTTACTGACACACATTTGTACTAATTTGAAAGTTTTATCATGTATAAATGGTATTTTATGACTTTACAGAATAACACTTTGTACAGTCAGTGACATATAATTTACATCACTGGTTGCTAAAGAGCTAGGAAACTACTCAATAACTGGCTATTCAATTATTTCAATTGAAAAAAGGGAACTGCAATTGTTACGAAACAACAGTTCATTTGTTTCCTAGTAAAATATTATCCCACCAAAAAAAATCATATGAAGGTATTGTTTCTTCAGCAAACTTACTCTGATTCAAATAGTTTAATATTTTGTAGCATGTGAAATATTGAGTAGCACATATAATACTAGCACTCACTAATTCTAATACTTAGAATGCACTGGAACGACTTGAAACAACTTTGCCAAAACAAAATGGTTGCAGCCAATTATTTTGATGCAGTGTTCCAGCAACATGTAAACTGAATTTAAGTTTTTCCCATAACAAAACCATACATTTGAATTTTTCAGTACAAAAATTATTCCATCAGGTGCTTTTGATCAGCTATAGCAAACACCAGATTTTCCCTAAATTATTTGAAAGGTACTTCCTTTTTACCTCGAGGACTTAAAAGATGAATTTAGCAGAGTTTGTATTTTTTGCTGGCATAAAGTATTCCTTGCATTAACAAACTGTTTTAATATAACTGTCTGCAAATAAAAATACCAAAAATGTCATATTTACAGTGGTCTTTCTGAGGATTAAATGGTTCTTGTCTGTTTCATCACTTTTCAGTGATTTCGGAGCTAAAGCTTTTTATGCCATTCATAAAGAAGCCAATTTTTTTTCTGCAAAAGACAGCAAAGCCAATCTAATCTACATTGTCTTTTGTTGTTGTATGGATGCTTGCATGCCAGTTTATAAAGATATCTCAGGAAGACAAGAGCTGGTTTTTAGGATACTGGACTGGCAGTCAGGAAACGTTACATGACCTTGAGTCCGCAGTCGGATGAGGGTTATTTCCTTACCCTTAGCCCAAGAAGCAAAAGACTCTTTTTAATTAATAATTCTGAGAGGTGCTATTTAACATTTGTGACTGTCAATGAGGTGTACAAGAGACTAAGAAGAGTTCTGTGAAGAGAACTATCCTCTGGTGAAGTCACACGGGTGGGAGACACCAGAACCCTCATCACAGCCACTCTTATCTGCTGTGACAGAGGAGAAACAGGTGGAATTATTTTGCACAGTGGCAAAAAGCAGGTATCTCCTCACTGGAAAGGTCTGAATACATGGATGATAACCATTTAACACTCCTGCTTATTAAGGTCCACACACTCATAACATGGATAACACATTACATCAGCCTGAAATAAAAATGAATCATGGGCAAGGAATATATAGACACAGATCCTGCACATCAAAACACGCCACTTAAAGTTTAAGGAGCAAAGATGATGCCACAAAGACACAAAGCATTTATAAAATCTTTAAACATTAGCTTCAGCAAAGTAGCTACAAGAAATGCCCTCAGAGATAGAATATCTAAGAAAAATAGTACTGGCATCTAATTACAGCAGTAGAGTTTGCTGCTTTTATCTGTAATTGGACTGTATAGTCTTTCATTCTAATTTACTTTACATCCAAACTGTGATAATCAAGACAAGCAGAACAGAATGGCTTGTAACTTGCTATACCACCGACACCAGTTAATGCCTAATTATAACAACTAAATTAAAGAGGGGACTGTAAGGAGGTTGAGTATCAGTTTGAAGCATTTAATTCCGTGGAAAGAAATAGAGATTTTAAATCCTAAGTAAAAAAATCAATATTATGGCTCATTATATTGGTATTGCTAAACAGATTAATGAAATTAAGTATTTTGTTTTTTAAAGAAAAGTTTTATCATGATGTAAAGATAGCTTTTAATGAAAGACCACACTAGAGAAGGAAATTCACATTCCAGACCAATTTATAAACCAATCTAATCTGGAAAAAAACGGTAGGTAGAATTGACTTTCCCAGGATATCTCTAAGAGTTGCAGAACATGTTACATGCTGGTGGAATAACCACAGCATTCTGAAAAAGTGTACATACAGTACAAAACAGCAAGAAAACCCAGGATCCCAGGAAATCTTTTGACATAAATCTATTTTTTTTTTTTTTTTATGCTCTAAATACAAATTAATTATCTTTAAAAGACAGGTTAGCCAAAATGAATATTGTTTCCTTCCATAACCCATGCAAGTAAAGAAAGGGAATCTGGGAATGCTCAGCACTGCTGAGCCGTAGCTAGCATAAATTCTAAACACACTGTTTTAGGAATTACAACATAAATTGGTCATCTACATGTTGAACTGACTGCATAAGAATTCATCTTCTGGGATTTGAAATAGGAGCAAGGGGAATAAAAATGGTTGCTGTTAACGATCTTGCTAAATTGACCCATAATATTCCAATGGTAGGTGGATAAAGAACTAGTTGGCATTCATGGGGCATGTAGCATAATTTGGTCCATTCAGTATCTTCAATAGAAGGCAGTAGAAAATATCGAGAAAAATTAAAATATTCACATAGTTAGGCTTATAAACCCAAAGAAAGTAGAATCTGCTTTCACATGACACTCATAATTATCTTGAGTCTTCATCATCTATAGATGAACCCAAAGCTGGTGATTCTAAAGTTCTAAAACACTTAAAGACTGAATACGTTCATCAGATGGCTCATCTGTCCCTTCACTGCAGCAGAATCCAGGGTGGGGAGGGGGGTGCAACGATCACTTTTTTATCAGATGTAAAATGAGAATAATGGAAATTTCTTTCTAAAGTTTTAGAAATATTTCACTACTTCCTAAACTCTGCAAGGCAGAAATCTCCCTCCTTAAGAAAGCCAGGCTTCTGCAACCACCTCTGCCCATCTTTGACATGCCACTGACCACTTTCAACCAAATTTATAAAGTGGTAGAAGCCCTTCTCATTTCAGCTCTGAGAGAAATGAAATTCAGCATGTTTTAAGAGGAGGATGACTTCTCTGGGTGTCCTCATGAACCCGAGGTAGTTCTAGCTGGCAAATCAACCCACATGTCAGCCAAGAGCTTGAGTCATTCCAGATGGCTCACAGCGTTGTCTCCTGGAGGTTCCCACAGGGCTGATTGCCAGCACAGGCACAACACACTTACTGTCTACAGGGCACAAAACCAGGGGCTCCTACAGCCACACTTTGGCACAGAGGTGCTATCTGACTGGAGAAGGATATGCATTCCTGAAATTAAAGGCATTGTAATCACAAACTAAACAATTTCACGGACCAGAAAATGAAATGTTCTTTGCGTTGTTATTTCTGCTAAGTAGGGAGCTGAACAAAAGGAAGGTATCTGATCTTCAGGACTGCTCCAGATTACTGAATTGCTTTAAACAGAGGAGCAAGAGATGAAGCTTAGATTCCTATTATTTTGATTACTAGCAGGTAGATGAGATCTTTCCATTATCTTCTTTTTTTTGAATTGTACATAAATTACAGAAGTAGTGATGCAAAATTCCCAGATTTTTACATACTTGTGAAATATAAACGACAAAAAGATGGGTACTCTAAAACTGTTCTGAACCACAGCCTGCATTTTCAAGTTTGAGATGATCTCTATTGCATTTAATTACTATCAACAGAGGAAAAAGAACATTCACTTTTGATGTTGTCAGAGCCTGTTGAAAGACTAGTTTTGGTGCTGCAGTAGGAACAGTGAACAATCAGACAAAGTGATATGTCAGAATGTTAAAAACTAAAGGGAAAAACCTTTTACTATGAAGTTAGACATTCTTTTTTCCTCCTCTTCCCTCACAATTTCACCTTTGACTGCACCTGCAGAATTCTGTATCAAGCACAGATGAAAAGACTGAATGAAATTTCATCCGAATTTATTAATGAAGATCGTTCCCAGGTGAATGGTAATATTATCCATCTTTTACAGGCAGGCAGATGCAACAGTTTAAATTACTCAGAAAGAGTGGTTTAAAGACTCTTCTGAATTAAAGGTTTATTAGATTTTGATATAGACCTGGATGTAAGTGCCAACCATTTCACACACCTGAAAAAGCATGTTTAAGTACTTCCATAAATTTGGTAAGCATCTTCCTTTCCTTTGTGTCCAAACAAAACAAAAAAGATTCATCACTGAACTCTGAAGACCCAAGACATTTGCACCAACACTTTCACACTTTAAAGAGCTCATAAACACACCCCCTATTACACCTTTACTTTGAAGATAAAGATTTCCTTGAGAGGAACGGAAGCAGACTGAAATAGAGGATTCCTTCCAAATGCCCAGAAATTTATTTGAAACCTAAAGACAAAAGTGTTTCTAGCAGAAGGTGAGACATCAATGACATTTCCTGAATCATCACACCTGTTCTCCTGCTGTAAGATTGAAACTCTAAGTGTCTGAACCTCACAAATCCTCTGCTCATTTAAACTCAGAGTCCTAAACCCTTTGCACATATCCAGGTCTAGAATGTTAATGAAAGGGAATAGCTTTTTTTCTGTTTGAAAACAAAGCAAAACTTGCTACATGATCAGCTTTGAAGATTCAACCTCTTAAAATCTACAATGTAGAGACAGCACATGCTCCACAGCAGAGGAGTGTGGTGGTTACTGGGCGTTCTTTCAGGCTGAAGTCCTGCAAAGGCAGAATTTGAGCTACGAACAAGCTGCCTCTTCAATACCCAAGGTAATGAAACATCTAAGGAATTCAAACAAGAATTATTACAGAAGGAAAAAAACAGTCACTCGTTTGCTTTTTCATTACTGTTTCAATGTGAATCAGAAAAGTGTGGGAAGAACAAAGTCACATCACCATTTTTCTCCCCACGTATTGTGAATAAATCCATGTTGTTTGACCCCAATGCTAATACTACCCAAATCCTAATATCAGACAAATGTAAACTATCCATTTAATACCACTAGCAAGTGAAACAAACACAAGTTGAAAGCACTAAAAAATTCATCATTTGTTTTCAGTTAAACTTTTGACAAACAAGCTACTAATATTTGCTGCTTCAGACTACTTTCCCACACCAAGCATTATGAGGGTGAATTCGGATACATTTGTTGTGAGCTTAACAGACCAGTTTGGGACAGTGCTACCCACCTCCTTTGTGACAAGAAAGAGATGGAAACATGCTTTGGAAGTTTTAAAGTGCCTGTCTTGTGTCACCGAGCAATGCATGGACCCTCCAACACTCAGTAGTTGTGTGACTGCATGTAGATGGGTGCAAGCAATAGAAATTATATAGAAGAATGCAAACTGACACCTGGGCATAAATACAAACTTCCTATTTTCTAGCAGCACTTTACCACAGCCTTTGTTATCAATAGACTACTCTTAAAATAATACATCACCAGATAAACTTTAGAATTAATGAAACTTGATAAATAAACTATTTTTAGACAATCATACATTATTATCTGTGGGCAAGCAGCCCCAAGCTAAACAAAACTGAGCTGTTGTGGGTGGTAAAACACAAGGCCTAATGCAGAAGAAAAGGATTTACTATGTTATATTGCAAAGGATATACCTGCAAGCTCAAATTTTAGGTAAAACACACACATACACACAGAGTGTTCTACAAGGATTCACTTTTTGAGGTCTCGCAGGTATATTGGTCTCCCAAGCCCCAGAGTGTTCCTGTCCACCCCTAGGACTGTGCTACTCAGCAATCCATCAGCTGAGGCCATGTATCAGAGCTTTGCTTCCTCAGTGGAGAGCACTATCCAGCCAGGAATGAGAAATAAAAGCAGTTTTGACTGCATTGTGCTGGTGGATCTCAACACCTTCCACAGAGACACCTGCTATGGCAACATTTAAGGACCAAGGTCTCTGCAAGACTCATGAATTTCTGCCTATTTCTGCACACGCAGCTTGAGGGAGGTACTGCTGCAGCCAGCTCTGTTTGGGTTCTCCCAGGTTTCCAACAGGCTCCTCAGGTCCTGTCAGGGGCAGCACACCCCGAGCCCCTGAACCACTCTGCACGAGCTCCTGAGGGCTGGACACAGCTAAAACTGGGAGATGCCATTCAGGATTAAAATCTTCTGCTTCTGTTGTAACCTGCAGACCTATTTCACACTCGGATTAACATATAAAACTAAACCAGATATTCCAGCAAGGATCCTGGATACCAGACCCAGAGGTTTCACCACTGCATTGCACCTCTGGAACTGCTGGAGAAGGGGACTCTGCTGGGAGGATGTTCCATGGCAGCTGCTGCACGTGGAAGAGGTAATACTGGCACAACACAAATGCACTCTGTAAAGGACCTTGTGGCTGTCACAGCACCACAGAGCAGCAAGAGGCTGCAGGAAGAACATGGCAGAAAACCCACAACTTCACTTACATTCACCCAGTGCAGGAATTTTTCTGTAGCTTTAGAAACACAAATACACCTCTCTGACATACCAAACAATGCCACTGTACAACATCTTTCCCAAGAGATTTTTTTATATCAGAGGTACCTGTAAAAAGACTTCCCAAGCAGGTGTCAGTCTGGATTAACTTTATGTTGTGGAGGGAATGCCAGATACTTCCAGGTGTCAGCTTTTTTCTTTTTTGACTTCTCTTTTTTTTTTTAGTTTTTTTCCCTTAATTTACATGCTTGAAGAAAATGAATTGTAATGTTTCAGTTTATTCATCAAATGCAGTCTGCCAAGATCTTTTGCTATGTCCTTTGAGGTCCTTGGTTCAAATCACACAAGAATGTCAATACTTTCAAATTTCATGAACCATGCAGCGACTTTTGGGAAAACTACGTCAGTGAAAGTAATGCCAGTAATTTAAACCTGCAACGTCCAAATGGTGGGCTGGAAGTCACTGCATTAGAACCTAACACACCTAACTCTGCTTGCCAAAACATGTCTGGTTTTGACAACTACAAAACTCTGGCTTCTTGGAAATCAGCTGACATTATCATGATCATTTCACTTACCTTCAGCAGGGAAATGTCTTTACTTGAACTGTTGTGATTTCTTCTGTATTCACTAGCAACAAGAAAATAAATATTAAATTTTTGCTTAGACTGACGTTATTTTCTATTATGTATATTTTTACTCACTACAATTTCTCACACAATCTACTTTTTGTCAAATATTCACCAGGAAGCTTTGTGTGAAAACACAAAATAAATAAATCTAATTAGTTTCCAGAACACACTGCTCAGGTTCCCATAAAATGCTTCATTGACTATAAGCGTCCTCAGAACATCAGCACAGGCTTTAACAAATATTCCAATATTTGGTTATGTTTGTATTCCTCCAAACCAGGAATTTTCTCAAGTTCTTGGGAAATAAAATAATTCTAGGGATTCAGGAATGCTAATGGACAGCTTGCTAGCTCTGAGCAAAAGCAAAACAAAATGTATCCTATTAGCTTGAAAGGCTTTTTTATATTAGAGTCTGTCTCTCATTATGGATCTGTAAAGCTGATCAAAATGGGATTTTGTCCCAGTTTTCTGCACGAAAAACAATTTTGTACATGCATTAAATAGAACTAAGGTGCGGCAGCAAAGGTTGACACTGCTGTATAATCCAACCCTAAACCACAGGCAAAGTAAAAAATAAACAAAACCTTGACAGCTGGCAAGAAAACTTTAAAATCCAATGCAATACAGATCTACACATTCACAGCTAGATAAATTGGGGTATATTGTGCCAGATATTTTTGCAAGAAACAACACGTCTTTTGTGTGTAAATTATGTAAAACATGCACAGGTACTATAGAAGAATATAAAACAGTACATACAGAAAAGTCACTCATGTATCCCTAAACTAGGACATTTCAGTTGAGGCAAAAAAATATCAGATTGCAAAGGAGGGGAAAGCCAATGTGAAAAAGAATAAATCACATTTTCCTTTCCTATATAGTTACAATGTTTATACAAAAGACACAGTTCCCTTTGACTCTACGGATTGCCACAAGCAAAATGACTGCAAAACAACAAGCTTTTAACTTGTGTAAAATAACAACACAATCCCTTTGACTGCAAAATTTGCAACAAAAATAATTCTAAAAAGGCAGCATACCTGTAATCCACTTAAAAGTGTTAACAAGGTATAGCAGAGTCTTAGTTGTATTTCCAAACTCTGTTTTAAATATAACCAGAACATAACAGTAAAAATTAACCTAAAGCTTAACGGCTTATGTAAGAATGCTTTAATAAAAAAATGCTGCTAAGGTTATTGAACTGTACAATTAAACCCCTCCCACTAAATACTTTTCAGTGCAATTTCCATCTAAAGCTTATTCAGCAAACCAAAATGCCAATGCATTTCTTCAATTTCCACTTCTTTGAACCTGTTAATGTATGAATAAAAAAAGATTTATTTGTGTTATTAGCTACATATAACCCTCTTGTCTAAAGAGTAGCTTTAAATACAAAATTTCTGAGACACACATGAAACTACAAAATATCTAAAGGATCATTTTGATTTTTTTTCAGCAAGCTATGTTTGATTTACATCAATTAGATCTTTCACATAAGGTATCATATAACAGGAAGGCTAATAACCCAGAAATAACCTCATTAAAAAAGACAGCATATCGGTCTAAGCAGAATGAACTCTAAGCAGAAAAATTAGTGACCTGGAAAGTAGCAGGAAGAGGTAATAGCAATACAGAGAAAAAATACATTCCCATTAGCTAGTCAAAAGTAGAAATCACCAGCAATAAAGTAAAAATACAATAGGAGGATAAGGAGAACACTTAAAAATATTTTTATCTTTTGAAATTCTGCAACAGAAAACATATTTCCCCAAACTAAGATGCTGTCTAAAATTATTTTATTACTATGAATTGGTCCGTGCTTTCTTTTTTTTTTTTTTTCAGATGCTTAAAACAGTCCTTGGCAGAATATTATTAGCAAGTCTAATACATTTATATTAAATTATCAGTGTATGATTCCAGTGTCTGTGGATTCATCTATTTTAAGATTAATGGTTAATAATGGAAACTCAAGTTGGATTTACACAGTCTTTACATAGCCCTTGTCTAATGTTAGCTGCTTAGATTCAAAGTCTAGCCAAACCTTTTAAAATAATTCTTATTAGTGTATTGACAATATTTTCAGAAAGTAATTTTTTACTTTTGATAAAATGACACTTTCTCTAATTTTTTGTCAAATGTTTTGTTAAGTATGTAGGTCCTCCTACCTAATCCAGCTCAAATTTGCCAGTATAAATGAGAACAAAAAGTACTTAAATCACCATTAAATTGCAAAGTTTCTCTTGATTTTATTTGAAAAACTACGTGTAGTTTACTTTAATTTCCAAAGCAAATTAATTCAAATCAAACTATTGGGTACTGCACATAGGACAGATTTCAGTGGTTTTCTTTGCTTTTCAGTTTAATAGGTTTAAACTCTGATGAGAGGAGGAAAAAAATCCCAGCATACATAAAGAAATCTTAATTATAGGCAAACCTCCATTTTTTATTTTCTTTTACTTTACTTCATAATTTTTAATCCAGGAAAATAAACCATTTTTAGACATTGATCTTTGGATTAATTATTCGGCTGCACAAAGACTTAATTTAGAATATTTTACTCCCCAAGCCTGTAGATTGTTTTAGGCCATGATTGCTCATTTTTAGCTCATTGCCTACAGAACCACAGCAATTTTATTTCTACTGTGGCCCTGTTTCCAGCAGCTGCTGTCACCACCAAGGGTAAAGAATTCAGCTGATGCCGGGGAGCCATGAAAAACCTGAAGCCTCTCTGAGCTTGTAGAGCTGGGTTTAGCCAGACTTAGTTCAGAAAATGAGGGGCTCTGGCCTGGTGCTTTCCATCCTTCCTCTGCAGCATAATCCCACAATATGTACCAG
Source organism: Pachycephala philippinensis (assembly GCA_013397055.1). NCBI lineage: Eukaryota > Metazoa > Chordata > Aves > Passeriformes > Pachycephala > Pachycephala philippinensis. The sequence continues at coordinate 224,479 of VWZT01011228.1, forward strand.
GAGACAGTGATGGAAACAGACACGGGACTGTGGGGCAGAAAATTCATCAATGGAGGAGAGGAGCAGAACATTCATGATTTTAATTGTTTTTTGTTTCATTTCCTAGAGCAAACAGTTAACTCCCCTGAACATTTCTAACTGGGGTGGCCTTTCCAGTTTTAGACACCTGGGAGAAACCAGGGTGCCATCTTCAACTTAAGACTTGTCCAAAACTGTTCCCCCTCTCTTTTTGACAACACTGCCTGGCTCCATTACAAACCAGGTGAGAAACCAGAAATTCATGGCATGGGAGAAACACTTCTAAGCATCACCACTGCCCAGAGCTTTCCTTTCCTTTTCCCAAGGCTGATTTCTCCATCTCACTCTGGTAGGAGAGGCCAGCCCATGGAATACATAGCTAAATGTGAAACACTCTACTAAGCAATAATAGACATATCATAACCTGAAATGACCATCTTTACAGTCAAAGAAAATAACACCACTAATTTTGGGGTAATAGATAATTCTTCAATGGCACACAATATTTGACCAGACAAGCAGGAAGTTACAAGCCTGCTCTCATACAGCCACCTCCAAGGGCAAAGCCAGTACCAGGGAAGGGAAAGCACCCTCAGGTTTTGAATGCCAACATGAAAAAACAACACAGTGTCAGGCATTGGCACATCACCAAACAATGATCTTCTCTGGGACAAAAAGCAGAGTGTAACATACCAAATTTCTTGCTCCTAAAATCAAAATACACTCTCAACCACTACTTTTGGAGGCATCTGTGAGAAATCTTCTGGCAGATTTTCTAAGGCATCATCAAAAGTTAATGGGAGCTGGGCACTTAATTCCCCTTTATGATTTTCAAAAAAGATGTGGTCAGCTACTTTTAATTTATTAGGGAGCAGATTTGTAAAGACTCTTTTATTACAGAAGCAGTAAGGGGAGCTATTTTTCCATAAAATATATGTAAATATGATTTATGAAAGACACAAATATTACTGAAGTGAGGGATAAATTGTTTCAAAACTTCATATTCATAAAAGCTAGGTAAAAGTACATATTGCTTCAATATTTTTTCCCTCATACATGTTGGTATCCTTCCCAGGTAACTCAAAGGTGTATTCTCTGTATTCTGCTCACCTTACACTTGTAAGTACAATATCTTTATTGAAGGCACCTGCTATGAAATTACAAAAGGAAGCGAGGCTGGAGCACTTACTATTGCACAGTTACTGATCAGGCTGCTGCTTAAAGATTTAAAAAAAGTATTACCACTGGAAATCAGATTTGCAAACCTTAAAGGAGAATTTACTCCCAAAACCACCAAATCAGCATACAACTGTCATATGTAAGTTATTTCTGAAAGATTTATTAATTTGCTAAATAAAATGCTTCCTAAGAATACCATTGCAGAAATAAATGTAATTTGGGATCTGTTAAGTGTAAAACAATTTACTTGAAATAGTCCTGTTCCATTTTTTTTTCCTTTTTCTCTCTAGACTGACAGGACAGGAAACAGATGAAATTTTACTATTAAGATAAAAGAGTCTGCAGAAAGAGAATTTTGAAAAAGAGAAGAATGCCTTTCTCTCCCTGCACATTATGGCCAAAATGCCAATGAACTCTCTGACAGCTCTTGGTATTAGCTGTACACCAAAATCCAGCGAAAGACTGAGCATCTCAGCTCAGATATTCCAAGGGATTTCAGTTAAGTACCTTAACCCCTTTGAAAGTCTCATTTTAAGAGCTCGGTCAAAGATTATCGTGAAATCACCTTGAACTCCTCTCAGGTTCCTTCAGTTGAATCCAACATTTACACTTCTAATTACACCAATTAGGAGAAAAACAGATACATCTATGAGATGTATCATATCTACTGGGTTTTGTTCTATGGTTCTTACAGTACAAGTTCCAAGAAACAACCAAGACTCTCCACACGAAAAAGAACTCAACACTCATTTTATCTCAAAAAGGCTCTGCTCAACAACACTGGTCTTGGGAAGTGCTGAAAGCAACTTGATGGGTTAATTAGTGACCTACAGTATCACAGTTTGAGTCAAACTAAAGAGTTTGACTAAAAGCTCCAAAACCCAAAAATATTAATGAATGTATCTCAAAACTGAAAGTCTCCAAATACATTGACAAAATTGGTGCAAGAGGCAGCACAGAGACTCAGCACAGGCGTCATGATCTGTATATAAACAGCATACTAGGTTTAAAAAAAAATACCCAAGAGAAGACAGAATCCTTTTTCTGGATGCGCATGAGACTCCACAATGGTGAGCTAAATGACCAACAAACTTCTGCAGTCAGATTTGAACTTGAGAGCTTAATACATCCTGGTCACCCTTGGGTCCTTACATACACTTGGTAGAAGCTTTGAAATAATTAAACTGTGATGAAAACTTTTGAGAAGCCCGTTGAAAATCCACAGTAGAAACTCACAACAGAAAATTTTCAATTGTTCAGTAAAGCAAATGAGAACATGGCCATTACTTTTGCAGCCAGCACTTTGCTTTCACGAGGATTTATTTTGCAGAAGACTCTACGAGACTGTTCTCTGCACTTGCCATGCAGAGCTGCTGGATGTTTACACAGAAGGAATGGGGTCTCTCTAACAAAAAGCACTATGTGCTGTAGTAGCTCCATTAATCTCCCATCACAGTCTTACATAAAACTGTAAAATCTGAGCCCTAACAGTGCTCAGTGGCAGCAGAGCCTTTCCTCTCCTTTCGGGTAGCTCAGCCTCGGAGGGGACCAAGCTGTGCCCATCTGTCCGGGCACTGGAATTGGGCAGTGGCTGCTGGGGCAGCACAGGGCTGGGGGTACAGACTGGACAATTCCCCTGGATAAGTGCTTGTGCAGCCGAGCTGCTGCCCTCAGAATATTTTTCACATGTATTGTCTTGCGTAAAACAAGGCTTGATCATCAACCTGAGGTGTTCATGTCTGCTGTTTATGCAGTAAAGCAGTTCCTTCAAACACAGGCAGAGCTGTATTATTAAAAAGGGGGGAAAAAAAGGCTTTGGTGTGACTGATGACAGCAGATGATGGAGCACTTTCTAACCATGACCTGGTATGTCTAAAGAAGATTTAAGAATATTTTTCTCACAATTGGTCAATGAGATATTTGGAACAGAGAGGAGGGGAAGGAGAAGGGGTGAAATGGCAACTGTCTAGTATGTCAGACATGACAGTCAAATGTTACCAGAACTCAATCCTGGAGAAATATGGACTCCACAGTAAAGGTTGCTTAAAACAAAAGCCCATTTATCTGAATACTGAAGACATTTAATCAATTTACATGAAGGATTTCAAAATTAGTCAGACTGTAATGAACTATGAAATACTGATTAATGAATTTTTGCAATGTTTGATTAGAAACTTAACATGTATGCTAGCACATTTTGCCATCATTACATTTATAAGCTAATATTTGTTTCTTGAAACTAGCAGAGTATAAATAGTCTCTGGGTTATGGAGCTGAGCATGTTTACTATTAACCAAGTACTTTATTTCAAAACTTGTGAGAATTTTTAGCTTACTAAAATCTCTTCCTAAATTCAATAAATAACAAAAGGATGCTTTCATATTTGCCTCTCCTTTTTCCTTTCTTGTGCTGGACTCTTTACCACAACCTCTCAGATCTTCCTGATAGCACATTCATCAATCTCTCATCTGCCTTTTAGGACCTCTTTTCTCATCTCCTACCCAGAGTGAGCAAAAAGTCAAGTTATATTTAATAAATGACACTAAATATAGCTTGTATAGAATATATCTAGTACTTGTATGAAGTATATAGTGTTTAAAGTTTTGCAGAAATCCATTGACCAAAAGTTTTACTGCCTATAAAGCAACCAAGGAAAACCAGGACATCTGTGTGTGCCACAGTCAGTGGGAATTTTACTACTGATTTCATAGGGAGTCAAGAACAAACAAGAAGTAACAAACTAAATGCACCTCAAGACCATTTAATCCTATTGCCAAAACAGAGCTTTGACAAGGTATCATTAAAATACCCTGTTTTCATATCTGCAGTGACAAGGCTCACATAGGTAGGAAACATGTTTAGATGGTTATAAGCGCTCATGGAGAAATTAATTGTATGCAAAACAGCCCCTTCTTTGAAAATTAAAAAGTTACTTCTTCATATTTGTCTATATTATTGTCATTATCACTTCTCTGATACCAACTAATGAGTTAGATTGACATCACTTTTTGCCATGACACAGCAAGTCCCCATTAAGGAAGAGACCCGGAGAGTCCCTGCCTCACTGTCATTTTTTGGCTAATTAGCCAAAGTGGTCAGCTCTGGGACTCCTAAATGCTAACAAGTGAGACATCGAGTAAGTTCTAGGTATTGGTTCAGTCCCCATTTTTTAAATCACAGATACTTCCAAAGAGACATTAATCACTCATTCCCCAGTTGTTACTTTTTGAAAGGCCATTTTTTTTTCTCTTTAAAGTTTACTCTCAAAATACATTTCTTTTATTTGAATCACATGTACCAGCCACCAGGCAAATTATGTTCTGAGCCCTTCTTAATTTTATTTTTTCTTATACTTTCTTAGAATAGCCATAATCTCATTAATTAGAGTCTCATAATCTGAGCAAGATATAACAAAAAAGAAAAAAGCCTTCCTTTCATGACAATATTATTCTAACTAGAAATTATAATTGGTAACAAAGTTAACAAACCTAGAATTAGATCACATACTTCAGGAGGTCATCAACAAGTGTAACAGAATGTCAGTGAATGATTTTTATAAAGTATTAGTATAACAATCTGGTTTCATAATTGGTGAGCTGTAGCTTCTTTTTATTGCACGTAAAATGAAGAGATCCCTTCATCCACAGTGAAAAATGGAAAATCATTCAGTTTGGGGTTTTTGGTTGCTAGTAGCAACAAATACTGGAATATTGCCATCTGGCCTCTTGTTTTAAATGAGATTTGAATAATCAATTTAATAATGGATAGAGTAGATACTTAAAGAAATAATCACTTGTCATATCTTAAGAAAACTTTGGTATAAAAAATCCATTGTATGAATTAATGCAGAGCACATAACAATCAAAAGAGATGAGGTAATTTTTATTTTCGTTACTGTTGCCTCAAAACCTTAAGCTTACAAGGTTCTAAGCGATCACATCAAACATCTAATAAGGAAGGGAAACTACTCGGAGCAATTGGTTTGTTACAGGCACTCAAATCCAGTGACCACCAGAGACATTAAACCATATAGAATGACATTTTGAACACACTTGTGAGTCATATGGTGTCCACAATAAAAGGAATAAAATTAAACACAGCAGAGAAAAAAAGATGAAATAGGTAAAATATTCATGTTACTATTGCGTCTTCAGACAAGATGAAATAAGAGTTCAGAACATGGGAGCCGCGAAGGTACAAGTGTTTTCTTCATTTATAAGATGTTGATATCACTGGCAAAATGTTCCAGCACACTGCAGTGAGACCAGAAACAGGCTCTGGGTGTTGGTTCTGTCCTAGAAACCCTGGACTCACAGAGACACTTTTTTCTGAATTTGCATATCAAATTGCCATCACAGTAGATCCTCTCAGGAATCAGATGCTCGACCATGGCAAATCAGGAAAAGATACCACTCTGGAATAAACAAGATAAACTTAAATCACAGATTTTACCAATGTTGATTTTGACTGGAAATCAAGGCAACTGTTTTCAACTATCTTTGTGTGAGTTAAGCTCATCCCCGAGATGAGAAATTATTCTCTTGACAAGCCTAACCCTTGAACTGTGCATTTATTGTAATAAATGCAATTTGTGCACAGAAGCACTTCCATAGCAGTAAACAGAGACTGACTCCATTTACACCTCTTTAGGAAAGAAGGTGCTCCAAGACAGACTGGTACCTCCTTCCCCTCCCAAGTACCACAGACTTCCAGGTACAAATACAAAAAATGCCTGGATATGAAGTACAGTCTGGGATTTGGTCAATTTTATAGATTATAGGCTTATAAGTAAAACAGACTTTACAGGACTCAATAATGCCAACAATATCATCATTCCAGCTCTATTCTCCCTGGTAACCTGCCAGCTGACACCAGCACTGCCAGTGACAGACACAGGCTCTGTATTCCAGGCAGGGCTCCACCGACTGGCAGGTGGCATTTACCACTTCCATTAGCTTCCATTATTAATTATGATTTTCTCCCACAAATTGTGAGTATATTTTGATAATGAATGATGCCAACGTTATAACAAATATATTGATATCATTTGAGCCGCTGTATGGTGATACATATTTTTTAATTAAGTGAAAATATAGAAGTGTCAGGTGGTTAGAAAATAATCTCAGCTCTATGCATGAGCTCTTTTGCTTGGTCAGGTAGGTCCACAAGTTGCAGTTTCACAGGGAGCGAATCACAAGAGGAAACTGGGACAATTGTTTAAGCCTTTATTACAATACTTATTACTGTTTACAGCAGTTCCTTGTCACCATTTATCTCTGACATTTATAAAACACTAATCACCATGGAAATGCCTAGTGTACATCCCAAGCAAGAAAGACAGAAAGTCACTGTCTCCTTTATTGTGTCTTTTACCACAGAACTAATATCTGTAGGTGGCTTCTGCATGCAATATTCTATTTTAATATAAACTTCTCCCAGGAGCTAAACAGATTTTAAAAACCTTTAAATATGGAAAAGGACAGACTGTTAATTAACTTCCCCTAACATGCTTTTATATCATGGGAGGAAAAAAAGAGCTGATAATGGTCTTTCAGCAATCAAAAGGAGAAGGAATTTTCAACCAGGAAACATATAGGAGAAACCACTCTGCCAAGGAACTTGAGAAAAGAGTCTTTCTCACCCAGACAAATTTGCAATATATAAGTCCATAAACTCCTAAGGAAAACAGACACTAAATTTCAAACTTAACACATTTCATACTACTGAATTAAATAAAGTTTTCCATCTGAGGGAAATATGGTGTCCTGACAATTCTCAAAAAAGCTCACTACAAGAATAACACAGTTTATTAAAGAAAAATAAATTAAAAGGTATCCAACAAAAGAGTACCTGATTTCTAGGATACGATTTCCAGCTTATATCTGGGCTGGGAATTAAATGAAAGCTCACAGAGTGCACTTCTACAGAACCAGGAATCCAGGACTACCTAACTCCAAGGTTTATCATCCCTCAGCCACCCGGGTCTTGTTTCAAGGTCTGTAACTCTGCCATACAGATTGCCTTGTGCCCCAAGAGAAGGCACATCACAGAAAGGAATGCTCTAGAAGAGCAGGTAGCATTTCTCCTCACCAGATCTGACAGATGTCAATCAGAATAAAACCAAACACTAAAGAAGATAAATCCTCAAAGAGTAAGGAAGAGTTTTGTCTGTGTGACTCCAGTGCTGGTGCTTTTTGTGCCAGGCTGAGGGGCAGCAGTGAGGGGGTTCTGTGCTGGGTTTTACCAGGCAGAGCAGCTCATTCTGCTCCAGCTGCTCCCAGCCCCCAGGACCAGCCACAGACGTCAGACAGAGAGCTCAGGGAGGCTTATTAGGAAGTTTACTTGCACCACAGAAGTGGGATCATTGTCAAGCCTTCTTTTTAAAAATGCCATTTTCAATTTTCCATTGAACAAAAGTATTCAAATAGCATGAATGAAATGCAATCCATTTCTTAAGAAATTAGGTTTTCTTTCCTATTGCTGAAGTTCGTATCTTTGGGTTACTAGCATTTAAGAAGGTACTCAATAATTTCTATAAGGGCATATCCTCATAAAGCCCTTTCACAGATAAAGCACTTCAAAGAAAATACTTTTTTTCTTTTTCTCCATTTTAGGAAGACAAGAGGGGTAACATTACAATCAGAGAGGAAATCTGTCCTTATTCTCTGACAATCATAACATTAGCAAGCCAGATGTTGCTCTCACCTGCATCCAGAGCAATTTCTACCTCATTCAATAAAACCACAATTGGAATTGTGGCTCAGAAAGTGCTGGGAAAATACAAAAACACAAAACAGATGTGAAAGGACAGTTATAGGAGTATGGACACAGTAAAACGCTTGATTTCATAAGTCTTCCTGTGATCTGCAAGCTTATCATGCTATTTAAAGCCAAGCACCATTCTGACTAATTTTTTGTCCCCAAAATTTGTATAAATACAGTCCACCAAAACCATATTCTTAAAAAAGTGTTCTGAAATTCTTTCTCCAAAGTTAACAGAATGGATAGTTTTCATCTGAGACAACTTCACTGAAATCTTCAGAGAATTAATGGAACATGAGATTATCAACACTGAAACCAACATTCATGGGAAAGTATTTGCATGGTAAACTGCAGTAAGGAGACAAGAGTCAAGTAAACTTCTGGATATTCCTTGCAGCACAACTCCTCAAAGATGAGGGCCGAGCATTACCCAGTGATGCCTCTTTGCATAGTACTTAGAAAGAAAAGTACATAGAAACAAAGGGATCCTCAAAATTCAGCCTGCATAATGGAGAGATGCTCTACACAGCAAATACAAAGCATTGCAGAAAAGTTGTAGTGATACTGAAATTTTGTCCAGTTGGGAATGCTCTGAAATTCTCCACTAGCTCGATTTTATGTATCACTTTCTCAAATGAGCAGGTTTATAAAACCTTCAAATCACCAGAGCTGGCCCACATGATGCCATGACATAGGGCAGGGCTGTGCGTATTCCATAAAGCAAAAATACAAGATTTTTCAAAAATGGGTACAAACACAGACCTTACTTTTAGATTTTTTTTTTCTTTTGGCACCCTTGTCACTTTGTTAACTTGAATGACAAACTTTACTAAAAATTTGCTATTCAATCTAGTAATTTGCTCAGCATGTTTCCTGGTGCACATTCAAATGGTCCAGGGACGTTGTTAGAGTAAAGGACTTTGCATGGCAAACACTGAGTGACTCAGATTTTTAAAAAGGAATCTGGAAAACATCCCATGCAATGCATCTGCTCATCTACCATAAAATTCTGAGGCTAAGGTTTCCTAAGTAGGAGGGAAATATGATTATGTACTTGGCATCAATATGAACTATACCACATTCATTTTCTTCTGTGGAAAAACAGAGGGAGATGTGACCCTTCTGATTCTCCCACATAACTCTATTAAACTACAAAATATATGGCCTGTTCTAATAGGACAAGATCTGTAAAACTCCGTGTGAGTTGCTGCTGATCCAGAGGCCATGCTGCTCGTGTCTGAAACATGGGACATAAGTACATGGAATAAAAATTCATGGGAAACAGGCCTGAACAAATGGCATGCAAGAGGGAATGCAGAGCATGAATGCGAGCAGGGAATAAAGACTGCAAGCTGAAGGGAAGGTGGAGTGGGAGTTTCAAAAAAAACAGCTGAGGAAGGTTCACCTTTTTTTTCCAAAGTTCCATATTTGGATTAATCCCTGACAAGTCTGTGGAAGTCTGAGGTGTTTCCAGATGTTTTCATTATGGCTTTTTATAACATTCCCATGGGCTTATCTTGGCACACCTTGATAGCACATGTTTTTAGTCTGCAGGAAAACAGAGATGTACCTTCATGGACTTCTCCCAGCATGGATGCTCCATAATTCCTTTCTGGAGGAGGAAACCCTCAGGAAGCATTATTACTCCCTTCAGTGAAGATGGAAAAAATTTTGGGGCATGAAGGCCATTTTCTCATTTCTCAGGTTTTCATTTGTTAATCACAACATTCTCCTGTATTACATTATGTGAAATATTAAAATTCACTGTTATTAACATCCTATACCCTCTTTTTGAGACACAAAGTGGACCAAGAGGCTGTCCCTATCCTAGAAGGTGACAAAGAATATGATGGGTTTCCTCTCAGTTTGCCATCCAAGGACTGCAAAGACCCCATTTGGGATGTTCTGTGGCTGGGCAGCAAAGGAAGGCTGTGTGATTGCCCTGTTCCAAAGCTTTATGTGTTCACTGAACCCTGTGCAGAAGCAAGGCAGGAGGCTTTTTCTGCCCTTGGAGAGCTGAGCTTCAGCTCTGCCAGCCCACAGGAACAGCCAGAGCAGGACACTGGGGACAGCAGGGGCAGAGCTTGCAGCAAAAGCCAGACTGGAAGTTTCCAAAAAAAGGAAGGGATCTGTAAACTTCATGGTTTCAAGCTGTGGAGCTGAGAAAAAAAGAAATTTTCTAGAAATCAGAGAGACTCTGTGAAGCTTGGTTTAATCCAGAAGCCACTAAGCCAATGGACTGAAAAGTAAATTGGAGGACTATCTCTTTGCCAGCCTCTGGCAGGCAGGAGTAATTTATTTTAATCCCATTTTGTGGGGGTTTTCCCTCATTCAGCAGTTCTGTTTGTGCCTTGTTACAGAGTTACTTTGCTTTACATTATTATTAGTGTATTTTGATTAATATAGCTCAAAAAATGGGAAGCATTTTGGCTTGCTGATTTTAGGTGAAAGGGCAGGGGCAGACCCACCTCTGGTAGTCCTCTATTCCAGCTCACACTGGTTCTGCTGATAAAACCCAGTAATTAAATACAGCAGCTGGGTCTGTGTTTCAGCTATACTGCAGTAACAGTGCAGGTATGCATCCAACACCTGACATGGAGCAGCAGTGGTTTAAGTCTGTCATGAACTGAAGTCCACAGAACAGGTCTTGAATTTTCCATAACCAAAAATGTTGTTTGGGACCTCAGAACAGAAGCATAAATTCAGAAGCACTGAGACAGAACAGTGCATGCCCAGATAATCCCCAGTCCGTGCCAATATCACTGGTCCAGCAGTCTCCTCTTGAGGTATGTTTTCATAGAAAAAGCAATATATATTTGGGAACCACTAATAAGCCAACAAAATAGCCTTTCTTCTGATTCTTTTACTTGTTAAATGTGTCAGTCAGCAAACGGGACACAAGATAATGAAAGAAAATCCACTACACTGCAGGTGCAAGTCTTTTTATGGTAATAGAATAACTAGAAGTCTCTGGCAAACTAATCTTTTCCTCCTACAATAATCACTATCCAAAATGATGGATTATGATTTCCAAGAAACAGCAAACATTAGGGCTTAATTCCTTTAGAAGCAGCAGAAGTCTGGGGCACATGAGAGATGGCTGAATTTGAGTAGTAAGGGTCAGCCAGTCTATTAATAAAGAGTGGAATTGGAAGCAGCTTTAATGTTTCATGTGTGCATGTGTGTGCTTGTAGAGACGGGACAGGTCGATACACTCACAGCAGCCACAACGAGGAAATGAGGAATATACTGCAGATAGAATTAGTACCTATTTGTATCCTAAATGCAATATGCAGAACACTTTTATAAGAAAAGTATTACGACACAGTAATTTGGCCATGAGAGGGTAATTGACTTAAGATATTCTGATAAAGATCGATTGCTAGGGTTTGGAGTTATGACACCAACAAAGTTACAATGACATTAGCACAAAGAGAGAGACACAAATCCATTATAAAGATACAATCAAATATTCAAAAAAGCCTGGCGTGCTCATTACTTATTCATGCTAATACAAGTATATTAAGAAATCTAAACAGTGTTAGCATTCAATCACTCACAAACCAAATGAGGTTTTGCATTTATCAGCCACCAGTCATCAAGAATGTAACATTAGCTGTACAAAGGTGGTAATATGACATAACTGGAGATATTTATATCAGCCTACACAGACTGAGAGATATAGTAGGATTTATTAAAGTGAGTAATGCCTTCACATTCAGCACAGCAATAAAAGAAATAGCTGTGCAGAAGTCATTTCCCCAGACAATAAGATTTACCTTCACAATCACTTAAAGAAGTTGTGTATGCTTTCAAGGGTCTAAAACAATCCTCTCACCATTAATAAACAATTTGGAGCTTAAGTTTGCAAATACAGAATTGAGTGCTGAAATTTTTAAAACAGACCCCAAAACCCAAGTGAGTAGTCAGGGTGTCTGTCTAGCTGAGGGTTTAGCACTTTTTTTTCTTCGGCTGGTTAGAAAACCACCTAGGTTACCTTGGGCTCAAATGGATGTATAGGTTTAATAAAACTCCCTCCATATTGCCCTTGAATATCAAATGGTTTCATCACCTGCTGGCCCCAACACCTTCAACTTTTCCCGTTGTCTATTTCTATACATTCCACTGCATATTTCTACACATTGCACCAAATGCTTTTGCTTTTCTCACCAAGAGTTCAATTGTTAATGCTTTTGGGGTTGGGTGAGGAGCAGAAATCAAACTCTGATCACCAACACAACACCACCCAACCAATGCCAGAACTAAACAAAATGCTACATGGGGCATGACATAGCTCCTAAGGTAAAGACACAGTGCATCTGCAGGGGATGTTTACACTTGCTTTACAGCAGCACTTGAGCCAGGCTTTGCTCTGGTTTGATGCTGATGACATGCCATTTATAAACTGTGACTGATAAACCTAATGCCTCTGAAATCAGATAAAACTTTGATAAATTGCTTCGTAGTGAGCAGGCTGCTATAGCCACTTCTGTCCACGTTTAGCCACCCTGCTGCAATCAGCACCATTTTGTTTAATCAAGGGTTCAGACAACAACACATTTGAAAGCTATCACACCATTAAGAGATGTGAAGATACTCTTTTCCTGAAGGATATGTTAAGACAGAAAACTACAAAAACTAAACTCTTTCTGTAGACATTTTTATAGCATGAGTACTTGCTAGGAAAACCCACAGAATTTAAAGATGATGTTTATTCCGAGGGCTATTCCCATATTCTGTGGTGACAAGACTTGAGAGAGACCCTTTAGCAGAATCAAACACACATGGTAACACAGTCATTTTCTCCTTCACAGGTAAATTAAAAGACCACTGATCCTTTAACAAAAAGAACATATTATGAAAGAATGCCTTAAATACCAAAATGATAAAAAGAGTCCCAGAACTACAGCAGAGTAGGAAAAATAGAATATTATAGTTAATGCAAAATAAAATTGTGCCAAGGCTGCCAAAGCTGTGCCACTTCTTTTCTACAGCTTCCATAAAAATACAATATGAATTTATGGTGATGTCAAAAAGCACGAGGTGCAGAAGATCAAGTAGAGACTGATCTGTTTATACCCTGAGCACATCAGCCTGCTGGGCAGATTAAGCTAACAATTCATAGATTCTAAACACTGCCTATTTACACCTTTCCTCCGGATTGTGCACACAGGGCACGTGTGGCTGAGTGCAGAAGGATAATATTGTTTGTTTGATCTTCACCCAGTGGGACCAAATTTCCAGATTAGCATGTGATTTTTGAAACAGACAGGTAGCATTGTGTTTGTTACTTTCTGAAGCTGGTTAGCAGCCATGTGAGGTAAATGATTTAATTTTAAGCAGAAATATTATTTATATGTCAGGTATTTTAATTTAACTCTGATCCTGAACAAGGGAGCAGAACAGAGTTACAAGGCTTCCAGAGCTAATAAACACAGAAGAAAAACCAATAATTAGGAAGCGATTGGGCCAGCAATTACTTATCAAACATACAGGTCTCAATTATTCCAGAAGACCAGCTTACATCTCCAAGCGCAGAGCAGATGTACGTTCAACCACGTTTTGGAAGCAAACAGCTTGACCATCCTCAGTGAAGGAGGAGGCTGCTAAGCTGAGCAGTAGCAGTATCTAGTAGCACTAATGAAATAATCTAGTGCAGGCACTGCTTTAGTAGTGATTTTCTTACAACCAGGAGACTTAAAGGAAAGCATTTTTTAAAGAAGCTGAAGGATAGGATAAGGACTTTAATGAATGGTGACAAAATCCCATTTCTCAACCCTTAACATCCTCTGTGAGAAGAGGGCAGAACACTGAGAGTGAACTGTGAAGCAACTGGACTGTGCAGCAAATAGTCACAATTAAAATCAAAATCATGATAATCAGAGTTCCCAGGTAAGGCAAATTAATGAAGCCAAGATCTACACGGCCCTACCTTGCCTTTTTCTTCACCAATGGTAAAAAAAAAGCCAAGCACAGAATAATACAGAATCACTGGGTACAACTATCATCCTCAAAGACAACCTCTGCTTTGTCTTTGGAAATTAAACAGGAAGCAGAATTATCCAGATAAAGATGGTTTGGGTTGATCTAAAAGAGCAACTTTCACCTTGTCACGACAAATGACAAAATGACAAACTTCTCCAAAATGCAGGTATAGAACTAAATCCTGCTATCGAATGAAATAATTGGGACCAACATAACACATGCAACACCACTCCAATCACTGTGTCCCTGCCTGGTGACCATTAATCTTTCTTTGCTCAGTTTCCACATCATCATGGAATGAGAACAAAATGATAAACAGATAAATCTACCTAGTACAGTACACAAAATAATACCATGTTTCCTAATTTAACTCTTCACTTATTGTTTTATGCTTTTCAGCATTTCCAGAGTACTGCAAATATGAATGGTTAAGATATTAAGTGACTAAAGAGCTGGTTGAGAGTGGTAACTTTAAGCAGATGTTTCACCTTTTTTGACATTTACCCTCAGAGCACCATTAAGAGCCACCCTGAAACACTGGGACAGCCCCACCACTGATCTCCACAGATCCAGCAGATAATGATTTGACTCCATGAGTTTCTGAGGGAAGAGTTCAGACTACTGCATGTCAACAAGACCTTTGGTTACTGAGCAGCTATGTACATTACAATTTGGCAACTGAGCCAGACATGCCTGAGTTGCTCCTAAAACTCAGTCTGACTTTTGTTTCACACTTGTCAAAGAAAGAATAGGAAAGAGTAGAAGGCAATGGAAGCAAGAAAATCAACTAGAGAGCAATATTTAATGCCAACGTTTTTTTTCCCCTAAGAAACTATTGAGTGAAATACGAGATTTCTTCTCCTCTCCTACAGACTTCTTGACCTAAGACTTCAGCCTCAGCTAAACAGATCTGCTTTAGTACAGCACACATTGTCCTGGATGTACATCCAAGGGAAGGATTTTGCACAGGAAAAGTGTGAGCCAACAGTGCTGGGAGCAAAAAGAGAGGAGGCATGAACTACTGTTCTGTCTTGTTCAAGAAATCCAGGCCTGAATCATCCTGGTAAAGGAAAAGAAGTCAGTGGCAGGATAAACTCTCCTTCAGCTTTGACTTCATTATGTTATCTCTTATAAAATGATGATTTAACTTGAAACTTTTTGAATTCTCCAGACATATTCAGAATGGGGGGGGAGGGTGGGGGGGAATGGGGCATTTTAAAGTTCTACTTTGCACCAGAGCTTCATAAACCTTTCTGTTTTGAATTCATGAGATGTCTTGATACTGACAGCCACGAGTCAGCACAGCTTTGCTTTGAATTCTGAAAAACTCTATAAATCACTGGAAAGCCATGATCTCCACCCAAACAAATTTATCTTTCTTATCATCCTATCTACTTTCTTCTGTAATCTGCAAACTTCCCTTTTAAATTTCCTCTTCTCGTCTTCATCTCTCTCACGAGTCCTACCTGACACCTCTCTTTCTCAAAATCCTTAAAAAAGGACAGATCTCCTCCACGCAGTTGCTCTGATGACCTCCTTTGTAGTTCTCATTTCAACACAAACTTCTGGTTGGACTCTTACATTCCAAACAAGTATTTCTCACCAGAATCCGTAGGCTTAATGCAACATGATCAGGAGAACAAAGTCACTAAAACTCATGTGTCAAGAACTATGCAAAGAAAATACTATTAAAAGGAAATAAAGGGGTTAAAAGGCAACCGGATATTTCTGAGTGTTTTCGTTGCTTTTATCCTATGTATCTCCTGACATAGTACAGAAAATTTGGGTGAACAACTCAGATTTAATATAAATCAACTCATTGAGAAGCCACAGCGTGTGACTGCAAAAGATCTGTTCTGTACAGAACTGGCTTCTCCTGGAGAGGAAAGCCAAGATGAAACTGGCAAAAGTTTAACATGATACATTCTGTCAACTGTTAATTTGATTTCATAATACAGAAGGGTATTTAGCCCTTTTTAAAGACACAGGACCATCTTAGCTGAATGTCAGCTATGGTCCATCTAGAGTCACTTAAAAGATGTCCATCAGTGCTAGTGATACTCGAAGGTGCATTCTGATGGTCTGTGGCAGCTGAGAAAACTGGGAGAAATACAATATTGGTCATAGACCCAGCACAGAGGAGTACACAAGTTCTGAAACATGCTAATATTTCAACTAATGTTAATGAAATCCTGAGACAGACTAGGGAAGCTTAAGATGTAAAACATACATTATCCAAGTTCAAAAGAATGAACGCTAAAATGTCTGGAATTTTGGGAAGCAAATTTTCTGCCTAAAGGAATCAGCTTTTGATTAAGCAGTTGACTTTTGTAGTAAATAACATTAAAATAAAGCACTTGAATTTCATCAATATTTTAACATTAAAATACAAAACCCACTAACTGCCATGGACAAATGTTTGCCATTATATTTAAAGAGAATAAGGGGTGGGTTCTGTGGGAATTTGACATTTATCATTCAAGTGAGAAGAGATCCTGTGAATCTCAAATAACACAGCTAAGAGCAAGTTAAGTGACTTTTTTTCCTCTCACAGATGGAATAATGCTCCATCTTCCTACAGCCCATCCTGTATTCTGTTTCAGCTGTGTAATGACATGCAGAGGTTTCAGGAGAAATGTGGAAAGCAGAAAACCTGCTGTCCTCCTGAAATCCTCGTAGCAGACACCCAGTAAACCTGCATAGTGGAGTGTCACTTACTCCCAGCTGACTCACACATCTTATGGCAAAAATAAAGGAGTTTTTCCATCCTCTGCACACAGACACACAGGCTCCCAATGTTTTATCGTGCAGTGCTGCCTGTCTCAAGTTCAGATTTCAGTATTTTCATAAAATATGACTTAAGTGCACTCATATTTCATTAATAACTTCCAACTGAAACTAACCTACGGTTGTCAAAATAAGTAAATGATGTACCCTTACTTAGTAACATGATAAACATTTTACTAGAGGTCTGCTAGTTCTTAATTACAAAATTCTTCAGCCTCTAGATAATCCAGCTGAATGCACATACCTTGTACCCTTTAAGGCAATTTAACACAAAAACCATAGCACCCCCATGATTTCAGCCTCTGAAAGTGCTTTTACACCTCCTTACAGCAAGTGCTGTGCTTCTGTTATACAAGACTGAAAAAGAATAAAAGTGTCTCCTACTACAAGCAATGAAATAACACAGATACCGTTTAAATTTCCCTTCACACTTCTTAGCTGTAAAGACATAGGATTGATCCAAATTGGTCTGAGCCACATTACTGCAAGGTTTCTAGCTCAGTGGTCATTTTTTCCTTTACATTTTTCATTCATACCATCATACAACCTGATCTCAACCTTGTATCAAAATTCATACAGGGGATTATCAGAGATACTTTAATTAAGAACCACCATTTTCAGGATTCTCTCATTTGACAGAACCTTTTTTCTTGATTCCTGAAGGTATGTAAAAATTCCTGCACACCACATATATGCAAATATCAACTTAAAGTTGGTAAACAGAAAATTAGATGGTTGCTCTGGGATTACTTTCATTTGCTCCTTGGGCTTATTCGTTCTCAGGTCTGACCATGCCCAAGACAGTCACTGCAAAGCAGCAGTGCTCTGAAAACTGAAAATCATGACACAAGACTGGCAGAAAACTCAAGTGATGGAATCAACAGCGCCATTTAAAAGATTCCTGTCTCAAGGTAGACTAGAAGTAAGTGGGTTTTATGCGGTTCTACCTGTGTGTTAGAGTTATCATTGAAAAGAGAAACGAAGGGCAACTGAAAAGGATAAGAGGGTTTTAATAGCTTAAGGAAAATAATATCGTCTTCCACTTTGCTTTGAATTATTACCCAATTTGGAAGTTAATTTTCACAAATTTATAAAGAAACACCATTGTCATAACAGGAAAGCATATCCACTGGAAGTACCAGGCCCTTTTTCCTGTATGGAACACTCAGAAAAGAACCTTTCTTGACTAGAGCCAACCTTTTGAATGCACACAGACCTATTTGTCAGTCAAAAGACTTTAAAAGACCTAAATAGGATGACTAAAAGGAAGAGATTATAAGACGAAGATATGCAAAGACCTTGGGACAAGTTCTAGTCCCAAGGAAAAATGTACAAAAAGCATTCTAAAGTCAAAGCATTCTAAAGTGACCTTTTCTTGTCAGCTGAATGTATTCAAAGTATTTGTTTCTTGTAAAATAAAGACTTACTTTCAATTTTTCTTTTTTTTTTTTAATAATTCAAGTAATTAGGAAGGATTTTCAATAAAAATCTATGTTTGTATTTGCCAAAACAATTATAGTATCAAATCTATAAAGAACACCGGATACTTCAGTGATATCTCAACAAGTATGGCTTCCTGCAAAGCACTAATCAACTAAGTTGGCACAATTAGGTGGTCTCTTATTTAACCTAATCTGTAAAAGGTTTCTTATCTAATGGTAAAACTCAGATTAGACTTGAAACCAAGCCTTTTCATTTATAGAAAACCCAACGTATAAACTTTTAACAGGTTTATTTAAAAAACAATTTAATACCTAAATGATCTATGTTTTACCTGAACATGCATTCTCATTAAAAGCAAAGTAAATATCTCTGAATACAGACACATTCTATGCCATTCTCTTTATTACTTAATTTCTCAGGTATCTCAGCATGATCTGAATAAATTATGCTGACAATACAACAATATAAATGATAAATCAACAACACAATTTTAGTGATATATAGCATGAAAAGTAAATAATAACCAGCACTGCTAATTGGCTCGCTACCTGGCAACAAATCAGTGAGCAAGCGACTCTGCTGGTAATGCTTCAGCTCTGCACCACCCTAATCATTAAGCATTTCTAGCTATTCTAAGCTGTTTCTACTGCTTTTTATACAAAACTCTACTTTAGCATAAAAATAATGCCTGAAACTCACATTTAAAAAAAAAAAAAAGAAAATAAAAATACCAAACCCAAACTTGTACATTGACAACATCTGGGTGTTATGAACCTGCTCCTGCTCCACTTTGTGGCACAAACATTCGTCAAGTCAGAATGTGTTTTCCTTGAAAAGCTAAAATAGGACATTTAGAGACTGAAGTTATCTACCAGAAGAGTTTGTAGTCTTTACTTTGGGGCTTTATTTATTGTCCCAACACAAAAGATGAATATACAAGCGCAAATCCTCCTTTCCATCAGAGGCTGAAGATTCCCTGAGCTCTGACGGGGGGAAGAGAATCCTCCTTCAGCACAAGACTTCACAGAGCTCCTTAGCTCTGGAGAGCAGGAGGGCAGGGCCAGCCTGTGACACTCAGGGACTCTGAGCAGCCTCTGTCCCTCCCCTAAGCTGCACCCCCATGGCAGCCCCAGGCACTGGAGGGAGAAGTTGCACAAACCACACAAATGTGTGCCCTAATTCAGCATCCCACCCCATCACCTGTAACAAACAGGTTCCAGGTTTTGTTAAAAAACACAACAAAATCATCACTATCTCAAAGGGACACTGAACATTCTGTCCAAGGATAAGTATTATCTTTTGCTTTCTTACTTTATTTCATTGCACATATGAGAATTGCCTTACAAACACGGATGTCCAGTTTTGTTTTGTTTTCTAATCCTGCCATACTTTTCACTCCAAAGGTTTCCTTCAGTTCTAGGTCCCGTCCTGCAAAACATCAAAACCTCCTCCTCATCAATTTCTAATTTGTTGGCACACTTCACTGTTTGCACTATGGGACAGAGCCAAGAAAGAAATTAGTTTTACCTTGTGTAAATCATTCCTTTCCTACAAAACCTTACTTATCTTCTCATTCACTTAACCTAAGCTCCCCTATTTTTACTCTTTGCATGTAAAATTCTCTATGCTTCTGGACATTTTTTATGACTATTGCTTTACTCTTTCTGTTTATGATGTATGTTTTTAAGCAGAAAGGTATGAATTCAGCAGTGTATTGAAGGCAAGAGGATATCACTGATAGGTATCATAATATTTGCAGTATTATTTTCCAACCCATTCTTTATTCACCCAACCATTTTGCTGGCTGCTCAGACCACCGCTGTGAACTGAGCAGCCTTTTCTATTGAGCTGTCTGCAGTAATGATGATCATGGGGAAACTCTATACCCACTGAAAGAAAAGGCAAAACTCCCAGAGACTTCAGTAGGATCTGAATTTCACTGAAGTTCTTTCTATCAAGTAGTTGTAGCTAATTTAGAATTCAATCAATGGTTATGAATACTGCAAATAATTCTACACAATTTACATTGCAGGAAATTTGTCAGAACTGAGTGTATTTGGATTTCTGCTCCCTAATTGCCTAAATCAGTTAGATCTCCAAAATTCCTCAGAGGCTTCTGTGGAGTTGACTATGCAAAAATTGTTGTCATCTGTATTTTTTGCCTTTTATTTGGAATTCCATACACACTTTCACTTGAGTCTTTACAGTGCAAATAAATCCAATAAATATACCGACTACATCACTGTTAATCCTGAATCTCTGGGAGCCCTGTTAACTTGCACCTGTGCTCAACACTGGCCAGTTCTCCACTCTCTGTTATTTTTCCAAGGGTCCAAATGCATTTCATTAAGCTTTATTTTTCTGTAGCTGCCCTTTTCTCAGCAAATACAAATATTTCTAGATGCCTGAGAGGTGCCATTTATGATGATTTCCCCATTCTTGCTATATGTGCCCTCTTATAATTATTTTAAATTGTTGCTAGTGTTTTAAATCCAGATATCTTTTCTCCCACTTCTTCAGAACCTAGCTTCACAAACTGATGAAGTTTTTCTGTTCCAGAAATGGAACAGAGAACAAAAGCTAAATTGTCAGCTAGAAAACTGGAGGTTGCAGTCCTCACTGCATATCTACAAGCGCATAGCTACAATTTACAGTGCTGCTCTATGGCACAGTCCCATACAGTGTATTTAAGTTAATCTGAAAATACCATGCATTTGCAGAAGTCTCTACCATCTGCTGCTTACCCAACCATCAATTTCAGAATTAAGCAATGTCGGCAAAGGAGCAGAACACAATCTCTGTTCCAAACCCTTAATAACATTGCAATGTTTGGTAGCACCACCCAGAGCATTTCTCGATGGGCCACGGTGAAGCTTTACACTGACACAGCCCCATCAGTGTGGGCCTCATTCAGGGCTCAGTTTTCAGGGTATTGATTGGTTTTGGATGGTTCTGCACAGTATCACATCAAAGGCACCAGCCTGGTAGCAAATAATCTGGGATTTTCCCCATGCACTGCAGTACACCAGGCAGGAAATCTGCATGTTGGTGTGTGCCTAAGTAAACAGGGAGCTGTGAGCCCTTAGGGCAGCTAGCTGAGTTATTCAGTATGGATCTTCCCTAGTCCTAGCATCCTATGGGGCTCTTCATTTCTTAAGTCTTCAATTTAATAAATCCATTAAAATTAACAAATCAGCAATTAATAAGGAATTAATATGGTTCAGGCATTATTAAAGTTAAATAAGCACTTAAGTGTTTTACTAAACAGGAGGTTAAGACGATATGTACTATTTTATTTCCTCTAGGTCATGCCCTAAGTTTCAAATTGCTGAGGTGGCACTGGTACCCAAACTCAAACTCTGACCAGCCACAAATTCAGGATGAAACATCTTTGGTGTTTAAAATATCCTTTGCTGTGACAGTAACTCAGCAAGACAGCTGGGTCCCTGGCAATGATAAGGTCCTATCTAGTGAGGCAGCAATAAGACAGATATGGTGAAACATGATACAATTATTTTCTAAAAAAATAAAAACTAATTAAAATAATAATAATAAAAATAAAAAAGCCCTAAGCAATAAAAAAACCCTCACAAAGAAGTATAAAATTGTTTCTTCATGAACCTAGTATACTGTTCCTGTAGTATCATAATTTCTCTATAAAAGACGAAATAGAGATGTGGTGCTATTTCTTTCAATTCCTTTTCCAGGGAGAATGAAATGTGTATTTGAGGCCAGAGAGAAGTTGTGTCACTGTGAATGGATGCAGGAACAGCTGTTACCTTCTCCTTTGCAAAGTGGTGAAGTTCTCACACACCTCTGCTCTCCCAGTAACATTTCCTCGCTTGGAGATGTGCAAATATTCAGGAATGCACACAATACCTAGAAGCATATATATTCTACGATTTCAATTACAACAGGCTTAATTTTGTTTAAAATTTTTAATTGAAGTCAAAATGTTTCTGCATTTGGCATATGCTGGCAGCAAATAAAATGATCCTGACGAATGGCATAAAACTATTAATTATGTTTTGTTCGCTCTATTCTTACTGTACTGCTTGTGTGGTTAAAAATTAACTCTATGATCTTATTTAAAACAATACATGTGTCATTTCAGACATTCCTAAAAAGGATGCTTAGTAATAATAAATAGGTGTGCTTGTCAAGAGAAATTTGCTAACAAAGTGAATTCAAGCATCTTAGATAAAAGAAAGCAACTATAAATTACAGCAGGATAATATTTCGTTTTATTTTTTAAAGATTCTCCTCTCTGTTTTTACTCATTGATGAATTTTAGATATGCAGATAAAGACAATAAATGTTTCATGATTATTATGAGCATTCCAGAATCCCCAGACAACCTTAAATATTTCAATGTCTGGGAGAAGTGTCAGATTCTATCATACCATCTCCATTGTAAATACTAATAATATTGATAAAGATAACTTGAATGATTTTAAAGTAAAACTGTCAAAGTTATTATTAACACAGTTAAACACACATCAGCTTTTACTTTGAGGCTGACAGAGCACTGGAACAGCTGCTCAGGGAGGTGTGGAGTTTCCCTCTCTGGAGACATCCCAAACCCAGCGGGACACGGTCCTGTGTCACCTGCAGCAGGTGACCCTGCCTCGAGAGGGGGATGGACTCCATGATCTGCAGAGATCCCTTCCAGCCACAACCATCCCATGATTCTCATCCCCAACAGAAACAAGCAGGACTGTGGAAGTCACATCTGCAGCACATCTGCATTTTTCATTCATATCTTTACACAAGTAAAGATGTGAATAACTTAGGTAAGTGTACGGTCACCCACGGTAAGTGATACAAATGCAAGCTTATGTGGGTTTCAAGTAAAAAAATTGCCTGTATAGCCTCAAAAAACTGTTTTAATATCTGGCCTTTTGAACTCACCTCTCTGCAGCAATGTCAATGAGGTTCTCCATGAGTGCACATATTTTCCTGGGGACAATGGATCTTATTAATCCCATGATCTAAAGAGATAATACATTTGTCAAAAACATGTATGCTTTATCAGGATAAATTTGCTCTAACCTAGCATCTACTATCTTTTCCCAAGCCAGATGAAATAACCTGCACAAACCCACAGAAGTACTGCTTTCTCTTTTATGGTTTTGTTTTGGTTTGGTTTGGTTTTTTGCGCGTTTGTGTTGTTTTCTAGCACTTTAAGAAATTTCTGTAGGTTTCATTTTCATTGAGTATTTTTTTCCTGCCCAATGATCTATTTTTTTTTCTTATTTAGAAGCAAATCTACATTCAAAAAATTCACAACCACTTTGTATTCCCTAAAAGCCATTTGGGAGAAACCAGAAGAGAGAAATTCAAGCCTGGACCACCCAAAAAAATAAAAAAGCAACACCCTATTTACAGCTGGTGCTAAGGCCTGGAGCTGGAAGGTGGCTGTGAAGCAGTGGCTGCCTCAGAGGAGATTCCCAACATGCTCCAAGTCAGGAGGTGCTGCGTGACCCAGATCCCCAGCACGGTGTGGAAACATCTGTCCTCCAACACAAAGATTTGCCACAGCAGCCACGAGCAGCAAAGCTCTCAGAGGCAATATCTGGGCTGACACTGCATCTACAGGAAAATGTAAAATCTGCTCAGGCACTGCCAGGAAAGCTGTCACTGAATTGAGCAGTGGGGGTGTTTGGGAGCTACGTTATGGGCAGAAAATTTGTGATGCTTTTGTGAGGGAAGATATCATGTGAAAAGGCTTGACTAGAAATGAATTTCCTTTGGTAATTACAACCATTTATACATTGCATGTAATCCTAAAGTTCTTAACAACATCCCTTTTAACTAGATCAGTTTTCAGTCTCCATTTCCCTAATGATGGGTTGCTACACTCTTCCAATACAGGCAAACATCTGCCTACCAAGAACTCACCACAACTCTGTGCACAGACAACAAAAAGAAAATAAAACTTTGTGCCCAGAGGGCAATCAATTCACTTCTCTAAGATTTTGCACCAGCATAAAGATTGTTGCCTGAATTTCTGATGTGATGTGGCAAGTGGGCAGAAATATTGGCAAAAGGGAGCAGGGAAACACTCAGTGAGACAGCCTGGCAGTGCTAGAAACACCTTCTGCAGGCCTCAGTGCACACAGAAGCTTTTACAGGACAGTGCCTTCTATGTGAATAATATATAAATGCCATCAGAAATTGCAGGAAAAGCCTGGAGTTTTCTCTTTTTTCTTTTTAAACAGCACAACTACTTTCATCACCTTTTTGTAAATCCTTAATAGTTTGTTATCGTACTGTTTATGTGGGAAGACACTGCTGTGGCAAAACTTGTTACTGATCATGGTTTAAATTGTCTGAGGAATTCTCTCTAAGCCTTATGAAAGAACAATCTTTTGTGCATAATATCCTTTTATTTTCCCACTTCATTTATTTTGGTAACCAAAATGTGTGTTTACATCTAACTACATAATGTTTTAGCACCTTTGAACTATTTCTAACAATCTTTTTGATCCATATAGAGACACAGGAATGTTGGGAATGTAATTTATATATATAATTTTAGACAACAACCATCAGCCGAGTAAGTTAAATGTCTTGTATGCCCTAGAAAGTCAGATTTGAAAGAGAAACCACATTTAAGAACCTCTGATCTACCCCATGATTCCTTGAAGTATAAACATGTCATTTTACATATCCAAACTGAAGTACACACCAGCAAATATGAATTGAAAGCCTGGGGAATGTGATGGTTTACCTCAGAAACTCTTAATTTAAAACACTAAACAAACAAACAGCCACATAAAGAAAGAATAAGCTGCTTAATTTTAATAAACAGGTATTTTTACTGTGGCTTTTGTTTAGTGTTCTTGATCCTAATGAAATTATGTCAGCCTTCAAAGATGCAAGAGCAATTTTTGCTTTAGTTCTGAAGTCATACTTAGAGCTGTGTTGGTATTCAGGCACAGGTCTGAAGAACTGGCTTAAAAATTGCCTCCTGCTTCTCTCTGGTTTGAAAACACAACTGCATTATCTCGTCTGGATATGGTGATGAGTTTGATCTACGCTAACTACTACAATGGCATTGTGCACATCAATAAAGAAATGTGATAATCCTCTAGCAAAAATTAATTTATTAATGAAATGAATAATTAAATCCGCTGAAAAACACATTTGCAGGAAGTTAAGCAAAGGTGTTTTGAATAAGAATAGGGCTTTTTCTTAAATCTATAAGTACAATAGACTTGCTAAAGTAAATAACCCCGTGAGTTACTTACCTCATAATGTATTTAGTTATAATATTAAATGGATAAAGTACTTGATCATCTCCCAGGATAATAAAGCTGGTGGTATGGAGAAAAGCCTCCATGGGATTAAGAGAGAGTTAAAACATTTCAAATATGCAATTAAAGGCATTCTAGCATGCCTGTGATCTCTGCTCTGGTTTCCTATTTACAGAGAAGGAAAACTGGCTCAGACCTCCTAGACTAAGACAAGGAAGTATGCAAAATCGAGCAGTCTCTGTGCCAGCTCTTGCTAATCCTTTTCAGTATGGTTTGCTGCTAATTTGTCATGGCACATATTTGCCTTATGTCTAATTAGCATCAAATTGCAAACTGCTATTTGCTAACAATTTGTTGCATCAATCTGCTTGAAAATCTATAGTTTAGAACTGGATTGCAGCTTATTCTGTCTATCAAAATTCTATTTCATACACATCACAGTAAACTATTTCCCTCTAAAAAAACATTGCAGTGCTCTTCTGTACAAAGAAACATACGTTTTAAAAGAAAGACTATGCAAAGTGGTAGTTTTTGTTTCTTTGTTTCATCCTCTATTTATATTTTTCTATAACATGCTTATAACTAGAATTAAATAAAGAACAGCTTGCTCTTTGTTTAGTGTTAAATCTAGCTACAACTGCCTCACCCTTATAATGGAATAGGTACATACAAAATTATCATCCATACTTTGGAGAATATAGGCAAGACATTTACAACAATACTTTGTGCTGGAATTGGCTCTCAAAATACAGGAAAAATTTCAGCCAAGGAATTTGCCAGGTTTAGGGACTGGCTAATCTCTTCTGTTCGACATCCCCAGGTATGATAATAAACAAATAGCTAAAAATCCATGTCACAAACAAATACTGTTGCAGAGATGTTCTTCGATGGAATCATAAGTGATGTGGGAGATGTTTATGCATAAGATTTCCTCCCCCGCTATGCCTCATTAGAAACAGATGGAATACTGCTGCCACATGCATTGCAGGGGATGGATGGAAATGTGTCAGTGCAGGGCCTGGGCTGTGCAATTCGCTCCAGAGTGGTACAAAATGTTCTAAGCAGTCTCCTCCTCTGTATTCCAGGGATGGCACGGGGTCATCAAACCAGCATGGCCACATGCTGCTTCTCTGGAAGCAGGAGCTCAGCCCACATTAAGATGAAGTTTCATATCTAGATGTGGTACAGATGGAAATTAAATGGCTTTTTTTTTTTCTTCCAAGCCACAAAGCATTTGAAATTTCAAAAGTATTTCACCTGGAGAAAGCTGAATTCATAGGGCTGAGAGAGAGATGGTGGGAGTAAACAAGGAGACAAGATAAGAAATCCAAATAGACAACATCCATATAAATACTCTGGGCTTCAAACTGCAGTTGCTTCTGCATTTTCCTTTGTCATTTTGATCCAAAATTCCATACTGGGCACTAGACATGTTTTCTTCTTCAAGTTTCAACAAAATCAGTACAATATTTGCCTTTCTGTGAGTTGGTGTTTGCTATAGCAAACAAATGTAGCCAAATTTTCTGCCCACTTCTATGTAAAGTTTGCATACTTTTTCCTTGCGAGATAATGAGCCAAGCTCAGTATAAAATGTTGTCAAACAAAATGAAAGCTTTCAGAGCTGAGTGAGAAGACAAGTCTGTCTTTTCTGTATCTATACCCAACTAAAACTCTTCTAAGGTTACAGGGAATTGAATGCAACCTTCACAGGCAGATTAGACAGACATTTAAGAAGTGCTCACCGTTCAGATAAACCCAGCTCCCCACAGCTTCACGGAATGTAGAGTTAGAACCTGGTTCAGAATTTTAGAATGCTTAAATAAGAACAGTCATAAACACCAACAGCCCAGCTTGAGCTGGAGACTGACCAAGGTGACCTTCTGAGGTCCCTCCCCACCTGAATTATCCTAAGAACTGTCATCTTATTTGATCCATTTTTACTGATTTAGGCGGGTTTTTTTCTGTATTCTTCATTGCTTTCTAATCAGAGCAAAGTCCAGCACAGATGGATACTGGTGGTCACTGCTGCCTGCAACAGCACTCTGAAGGGCCTGAGGAGGTGGAAACAGATTAAAGAGAACTCCCTGCCTCCATTCTCATGGGACATCCCCCTTACTTGTACCACAAGCAATAATAACATATTAATTACACCTAAGGGGAAGCTTTGTCGTTCCTTCAAAAGTTGGCAATGTGTAAAGGGGCTCACATTTTCCTGAAACCAGATAAAACCCCACAGAAACGTAACAGTGAATAGGCCATTATGAGAAGACACCACTTTAAGCAATGGACATCATCCACGTCACAAATATGGGAAGAAATTCCCACTATGGAAACGGGCTCCTGCCCTTTATGGATTGTATCAAAAGACTGACCATTTGAGCTGGACATGAATGCCAAAGTCAGAATACTCACTGAAGCAATACAGTGAATTTGTTTTATGATTATTAACATGTCATACTTATTTGAAAATGTGTTAATTTCCCAAATTTTATAGAACTTCTCTTTAAATGTATTCCTAATGGACAATATTTTGGAGACTGCATTAATTTCTCTCTGTTTCAAAATGATATAAATATAGTAAGGGCCAATTTTGTGCATAGAAGTGGGAATGCAATCTGGGGAGCTAAGCACCTCTTAATCTTCCAATCTGGAGAATAGAATTCAGGCTTTTTCATCTTGGCTGAAGGGAAACCAGTCTGCGTGCCCTGAATTCTCTCCAGATTTTATGGACACGGAATCAGCAGTATGTCCCATCAGCAGCCAAAAAAGCTCCGTATCATTCTGCAAGTTGGTACACCTTCAGTGGGAAGTTCAAGAATAGTTTTTCACAGCTTCCTAAACTGAGAGTGATTTGAGGTCAGCAGAGCTCTTGTGTTCTACAAGCATGCAGAAAAAAGGATTCATTCATTGTCTTCTGTATAACAATGCTGCTTTTCCTGAACAACTGAAGTGCTGTTTTTCCATTTGTACTTAAGTTGTTCATAGTTTCTCTAAAATAAAACCAAGATTTACCTATGTTAGGAGAGTAAGGGTCAGACACCTTACAACCCTATAAGAACATAAAGAAAAACACAGTGAAATCACTCCCCCCGTCCCCGTCAATTAAAAGGAAATAGAATAAATGTATTGGCAAAAAAAAAAAAAAAAAGCAGCATGTAAAAGTGTGCAGCCTTGACATAATTAGATCTACCACATCTAGGTCAGCTGAGGATGCAGGATTCACACACCAATTATTTATTCAAAACTTTAGAACAGTGCATTTCGAGTGACAGCTCCTAGCTGTGACTCCTCCAAGAACTAGTAGAGCCACCATGCTACAACAAACCTTAGAGAGCTCTGGAAAACAGATCCCCACCTCATTTGAGAAACTCCAAAGGCATTGGATATAAAGCAGGGAATGCCATCATCACCACTTATTAGTGGCAGGTCTGCAGTAGAAAACAGTGCTGGGATTTCATTGTTTGTGGCACCAGAGAAGAGGACTATCCATGAACAGATTGAAAAACTTAGGTCTAAACTCACTGTGGAAGGAAGGAGTGGTGACGGAGTGGCAGTGTGTGTGTAAAACTGAAAGGTCCTTTCTGCCAGCAGGAGCCTGAAGGACAACCTCCAGGGACTGCACAAAGGAAAGGTGACTTCACCAGCCTCCCAAAATACTACCCCTGTCATCATCTGCTTTGGGTTTAAAAAGCCCCAGAATTTAGAATAACATGGAAACAGAGCCCAAAAGGTGAGGGACTGACATACTGTATTCATATCAGTACTCTTGGAAATGTCTGGCACATACCATATTGCATATTTCACCTTATGCTTTTGTATAATGCTTGGAAAATATGTTTTGCAGCACATGAAAGGGCTAATCCAAGTGCAGGGTAAAAGTCACTGCTGCCAGATAACAGACTTCCTCCCTTGGCACAAACAAGCATTAGAGAGTTGTGTTTAGGTTCCCAAATTCAAACCATACTGATGCCTCAATGACAGACATTTTCTACCCTTCTTATTCCTTTCTCAAGGTAAAGACAATTACATATCCAGTTGAGTAGCTTAAAAAAACTATTGGAAATGCTAAGAAAACGTTCTAAGTCAGAACTAGGATTTGGGCGCTATTAATGGAAATAAATTTGCTTAGAAAAAGAAATCAAACCCTACAGCTCTTGACAGTGTACAAGGCTCAAAATGTCACTGTAAATACATTTTAATCCTGATCCAATGACATACTCTATTCAGTATACAAGGGCACCTATGTGCTTCTTTCCTAGTCCTCTAGAATGCTAAACAACAATATACTTAAACATAAAACATGTTGCTCTTGGTTACATACCATAAATTGCCGTATGTCCCTTCCCTCTTCTCATTCAGATTCTAATGAATGCTGCTCCGCTGGTCAACTATAACACAAGACAGAAAGTACTTTTCTCCTTGTCAGATAGCACTCTGTAAAAAATACTATTGTCCTCCTGATTTAGGATCCATACACATGGCCAGTAAGGAAAAAACAGTCGAGTTTGGCAAATAAAGTCTCGAGTGGGAATTTTCTCCCACGACTACCAGAGAAGATAAATGAAATTTTCAGACACAGCCCTATCAAACTCCACAATACAACATGTGTGGGATTCAGGTACAATAAAAGGAGGAACCTGAGAGGAAAGTTGGTTTTGCAACCTCAATAATGAGAGCGAGCCTTGAAATGCTGGCAGTGGAGGAAGCATTTTCATTAGGTGTGTTTCACTTTCTTCCTCGGTGCAGCAATCCACTTACAGAAGCTGTGTGTTGTTACATGACACATTTCCACTTTCTTACAGAAGTGCCTGTGATTTTTTGAATGCTGTTTGTTGTTACTGCCTTTCTTCTCCGACACAATGCACCAATTTTTAACCTTTTCAGTAACCTAGTGACACCTCTGGGATATTACAGTATTCCTGTCAAAATGTCTGGTCTACAACAATAAACTTTACATTGATGTCTTGCTTTTTGGGAATAATTACACTGTTCCTTAAATGTTACCGTATTTACTATTTGTGCAAAAAGATGACAATAAAATCAATGGAACACAATTCCCAAATGTGCATCAAAGTCTTTTGCAATGTTAATAGATTAGTGTGTCTATAGAGGTGTAAGATCATTTTGTCTTGATGCTTGGACTTGCACAGGATATGCACTTACTCAAAGATAAACTTATTAACCCTTATCTGCTGAGCTCATCCCTTCAAAAAGTTAGTTTAATCTCCCTGCATTTGTCAGAATTCCCTTTTTCTTTTCCTTTCTCCTTTTTTTTCCCCCCTTTCTTTTTAAGCCAAGCCCGGGAATGCTGCCCATCGATCAATAGGTGTATGATGAAGGAACTTGGTCCTGCTCCCTCTGACCAGCGGCGATGTTTTTTCAATGATTCCGCAGGAGTCAAAAACTCAACAAAGCGAATCGCGGATGCTGTAAAGGGAGCATGCTGCTCATGTCTGTGACCACTGTATGCAAAGCTTGGCATTAGTCACCGCCAGGCCGCCTCTGACAGCCCTGAAGTGAGGGAGATTAATGTGAGGCAGGGGCACTTTATTATTGTCATTCTGTTCTTTCACACTCTGCCTCTGACTTTCAATTTTGCTCCAGAATTAATTGTCTGCTCCCTACAGTATGACTGATGTAGAAGGATACAAGTAACATAGGCACCTGGTTCTGGCCTTGACAATCTGACTCGTTGTTGCAGGATGTATTGTGTACAGTCAAATTCAGGGACAGACGGGCATCTTTCAAAGAAATCAGCCAATGTTTCTTTTGACTTCAATCAGATTTGACTGTAGATTATCCTTCTCTAAGAACAATTTTTTTCTTGTAGAGATGCTAACAAAATGCCAGTGCCATTATTAAGTACCACTACATGATACTATTGCTCTGCTTTATGCATCCTCATATGAGGCCTTTCTCTCCAAGCTTTGCTTTTTACGTTGTAAGGCAGTAAATTAGTCATGGAGCAGTGTTTAATCCCTACCCTCTCAGAGTTAAGCATTGTCGTGAGAACATTATATATGGTATCTTAGACAATAAAAATACATGGCTGTGTAAGTCAGTATCATTTACTATTTATTGGGCTAACAGTTCCAAAGCAAATTACACACAAAGTAAGACAAATAGTTAAAGATCTTGTATCTAATAGAATATCTGACTGTATATCAGACTTAAAATGAACTGCTGTACTAAGAGATCAAAGAACATCTTTACTAGAGGATAGAGGATGAGAAAAAAAGAATCACTTTTCGGATGGAAAAAAATCATACAGAATCAGTCTTTGCACGTGCACCCCTATCTATCAGTCTGCTTTTTCTCAGTTTAACGTCTGATGGTGACAAATGTAAAGGCATTCCTACACTGCAGAGAAACAAGGAGCTTCACCTTTATCTTTAAATAATAAGCATTTGCTGGTAGTCACAGACATTGCTACAGACATACAGGCAATAATATCAACATTCACTGCTCTAAAAGTATGGGGAACTGTGGCATATTCGCTCAAGGTTTAGATTTTGGGCCAAATACTCACAGTGCCAGTTAACAATTTCAGTTGGACTTTATCATTTTTGATCAGACTTTTATCAGCTAAACTTTTCAGAGCTATACAGCTGAGAAATTATCAGATGTATACAAAATGTATAGAAATAAGAAACACTAAATGTTCCATTGTTTAATGTTTTCCCCTTGGTACATGGGTGGCATTCCTCAAGACGATCTCGGGAATTTCTTCCGAAATACCCTCTCTGAATAGAACATGCAATAAATTATTGTGGCTTAAACTCATCTACTCCTTCAATGTGACCATGATATTATGTTAAAGGGTACCAAAATATATAATATGCCGAATTGTCTCTACCCTGGATACCACAAGGAAAATTACCACCATTCAGTGAGGATGATCCCACCTCATTACATTAATGATTTACCACAATGATTAAAACACAAAAAATATCTACTTGCATTTATGAAGGAAGCAGCTTTTCCCACCTGCTCCAGTTTTCCCAGACCTCTGGGCAAAGCAAATTTCAGGATGCTTTTCAACTTCCTTGAAAGACACAAAAAGCAATGAGAAATTCTGCCTCTTTAAAAAGGTGTGCAAGTAAATGTTGTAATATCCTTCAAACCTGACATTAAGTATTCAAATGTTACTTAAGCAAAATGTGAGCAATTAAATTAATCAATCTTCCCAGCCATGTACTGAACAGATGTTCAATAAATCCTCTCTGCTTACAGTGTGGGAGAAAGAAAGTCCACTTTTAGCTGTCCTTCAGTGGTGACATCCCTCAGCCCGTCCTTTCTCTGGGCCTCATGGGCCACTGCCAGGCAGTTCTGCTGTGTTGTTTCTTTATTATAAATAACAACAGACCACCTGGACTACCTGCAGTACCTGGAAGCTGAGGTTTAACGATCCTTCAGGCTACATCCTCAGCTCTCTCCTGATCCCAGATAATGGGACTGATGGGAATGGCAGAGGAGTGACGGATGGCAGTGACGAATGACTCCAGACAAACATGTGCTGACAACTAGTGAATATGGGGCAGCCTTGCAGAAAGGTCAAGATAAAAGTATTTGCTTGACTTTCAAAGTTTCTCCATGAAAAAAACACCTGGAATCCTCAGATTTCTCCCCACCAGATAACTTTGCCAAGCAGATGTGTACAACATGCTATCAGAGTGCCACAAATCTGGCAAACAGCACCGCAAGCAGGAGCAAACACAACCTTTTCGTGAAAATAAACTATCTGCAAATCTAGAACAGCGAAATTCCACAGACATGCAAGAACCTGGATATTTGCAATTTTCAGTGCTAAGGTTGCTAGCAGCTGCAGACACAGCCTCTTGTTTTTTAAAGTGTCTGTTCTGTTCTGAGCAAGTTCCCACCCCAGCCACAATCCTGCTCTCTCGTTGCTCCTCTGGCACCAGGAAAGGCCACTGAACCACCCCATCTTCCTGCCCAATTAAACAGTGAGGTCTTTTCTTAGCAGGACTTAAAAAGTTTGCCTGGAAGTCCTGTGATGTAAAATTTGATTGTTACAAGATGCTCACACGGTCATCTCTATTTTAGAACCTCAGATCTCAAAAATTAAGGGACAACTTTTTACATCACACTCTCCAAACCTTAAAAAACAAATCCTGTTTGTTATAAGATGTATATGATGCACCCCATCATCTTCACGTTACACATTAATATCAGCTGTGATCAAATGAGTCGACTGACATTCAGATGTAGTGTTAAAACCTCTGCACCACAGATATACAACTTCAACCTTTTGAATGCTGCCATTCCATATATGGACTTTATCCACATTTTAATGAGGCTTTAAAATCTCCAAGATTAAGCTAGTATTTTATATAGAACTGCCTGCTTTTTATGATATCCTGACATGTTGTACAACATTTGTGACTATATTGATCCTTATAAATTCAGCATCTATATATATTCCTGAAAAGCATCCCCTGCTCAGTCTGTAGCACAAAAGGCAGGGCAGAACACATGGAGGGGGCAGTTCTTGAGCCATTTTGCTCAGCAGCAAACAGACAGGTAAGGAATATTTTAGTAGCAAGAAATATTTTAGTTGCATAACACAGCCATACTTAAAAAAAAAAAAAATTAAAATACCATTCTCAAGATGCACAATAAAGAAACACTGCGGTTCTTTATCAATTTTAGCCTGTTTCATTCTCCTTCAGACAAACCTGTTTCAAATCCTGAGGGGGTAAACTGTACTCTTCTCCCATCTGGGACAGTTATACATCTTCATGCCCTCACCTTTGCCTGTCTGCAGAGACAAGCCTTCTTGTGTTTCCCCATGCAGTTTCACGCTTTTAATCTGAAACAAATGATTGCAGGAAAAAAAAAAAAAAAAAAAGCATTATCACCTTGGCGAGGCATCAGGAGTATACAGAAAAAAAGAAAGGGTCTATGGGCAGATTCATCTTCCATTGCTACAATCAATCTCTCACCTAAAGAAATACACAATAACTAGGCAGGAAAGGGCCAAGATTTATGGCCTAGAAACATCTCCACTGACCAGCATACACCAAGCCTTGCTGGCTCCCTCCTTGCCAGAATGGCTCTTTCTAACAGTTACAATGATATACTGTCTCTCCCTACTGTTTTACAAGTACATTAGCTTTATTTAATGAGATCTCCGAGTAATTTAACAGATGTATATAGGACATAAGACTAGAAAAACTCTTGCTACTTGAACACTTTTGCCAAGGTATTCTAGGGCTAGCTAATCTCCACTACCATGTTATATTCCATGAAATACTGTTATTGGAATTTTGGGAAGGTTTTTAAAAATCATTTTAATAGGAATGTTATATTATAATCTAATAGAATAGTGCCATATTCAACACTTGCTTGTATCAGGCCCATTAAAATAAGGTTAAAAGTGGTTACTTTAGTTCTTCAAAATTATTTATCTATTAAAAGGCCTGAGAGAAATTCAAAAGCAGAGACGAACATGTCTGTTAAATCTTGCACCCTGTTCTTTCCTGTAACTTCAACATCATGTCCCAAGGGAAAAAGACAGATTCTTCCATTTTAAAAACATATACTCAGCTTTAAAGTTCACAATGATTGGATCGCTCAGTGAGAAAGCATTTCATAGTCCTGTATTCCGAGGGTTTGTTTAATATATGAAGTATAACCAGTCATTAGTTTAACACAATAGCTCTGCTTTCCATTATTTTTATTATTTCTGTTTCTGAGCAACAGACAATGTTTTGGATGGCTGCTGTTATCCAGCAAAGTAGTTTTAAATAATAGTGTTATACAATAAAATATTAAATGAAAGAAGCTGCAATAATACCTTTTTAAATAACTCTAATAAGATAGCAATTAATAATACGGGGGTGGCAATAAGGAATTACCTGTTTAAAGTAACATTCAAACAATTTTTCTGAGTAAAAGAAAGATGGGCATAAACTTTATGCATTTGTCTGTGTATTTTTTGCAGCACTGAATCTACAAAAATCCATACAGTGTGGTGCATTTTCTCATACATTATACTTTTTAAATTGATTAAAAATAGAATATTGCCCCAGATTCAGTAATGACTTCAATGAACTATATTAAAAAAAAATTCAACAACTTCAATTCTACCCACTGGTGAGACCAGTATTAATTGAGTTTAGTGGCATTTTTCTGTAAATAATAGATAGTCTCATTAAAGAAGGTTTATTTTATTTTGATAACATATTTCTTTTTAAAATTCTTTTAAGCTGAAGGGGGAGAAAAAAATGGGGGAAAAAGGATGAGAGTAATATTTACTATTCTGGCAAAATGTTCAACGTCCTTCTGGCTAACAGGATATTGTGTTAACCTTGAATTGGAGCATAAAACACAGGTCTAGCACATTTATATATAATTACTCACAGAAGTATATGGAATTTACAACAAACATGCTGCAACATGTCTAATATTTAGAGAAAATCCCCATAGGTATCTGACCAAAGTAAATATTCTGACCCACCTCCTGAATGTACCACACCTCACCCAGAGGCAAGGATTCCGTGTTTAGAAAGCAGGAAACACCAAGCTGTGAGCAGAAAACATGGATATTTCTTTAAATATCAGAAAACGCTGACAAATCTCAGGGTACAAAATTATGGACGGTCACCATGTAAAATTATGCTTGAAATCAAGAACAAACAAAATTACTCCCAGAGTAGGAAAGAATGGGGGAGAGAGAGGGAGAACATGAGCTGATATAGAGAAAATTCATCGCGTGAAATTTCATTTCTTGAGAGCTATACATCAAGGTGTATTTGTTTAATGAGGTTGACACTGGAAAGATGTATAGAACATGTCAGACACCCAGTACCAGTGCGTTCTGGGAAAAAGATAACATCTGAGGATCTGACCACTCACTTCGTCTTCGAGCCAGACTTCTCTATCTACTGGTTCTTCAGGGGATTATAAATGAGAGGGCAGGAGGAACAAGGAGCAAAATAATGAAAAACAACACAAAAAAAGAAAAATTATAACATTGTAGAGCCAAGTAAAGCCAAATTTATTGACCTCACAACTACATAATCAAGAGAAAGTTATCACTGTGGAAACTTTTACTAAAGCAGAATGATCTTAAATAACAAGGGAGTGCTATGAAATTTACAGCACTTTTAAGATATGCAAATTGAATGCAAGGTATAGACATAAGGGTAATTAATTGTAAATCTAAGAATAATGTTTCTTTGTCAGGGCTGTCTCCATGTTGTGGAATACATTCTAATGTGCCTTAACTCTGAATATTTCTTAAAGGCTGGTCTAATTATGAGATGTTCAGAATTTCAAAATAGTAGTTATTCTTATCGTTTAATATAGCTGCTGTAAAGTTTCATAACAAAATTTACTGATTACACGAAAATATTTTATTTTAATTTTCAAGGCTAAAGCACTTGTTTAAAAGTCTAGGCACTGAGTCTTTACCTCGGAAAAAAATAATACGATGGAAACAGCTTTTGCTAAAACAGTGTTTTGTGGTGGTTTTGGTTTGGGTTTTTTTTAAGGAGGAGAAAGGAAAGTAGCAAAGAATCAACATAACTAAGTGTAAACACCTTTATCTCCTGCATTTTTGAAGCTAGAA
Organism: Pachycephala philippinensis; assembly: GCA_013397055.1. NCBI lineage: Eukaryota > Metazoa > Chordata > Aves > Passeriformes > Pachycephala > Pachycephala philippinensis. The sequence continues at coordinate 261,505 of VWZT01011228.1, forward strand.
TGCTGGTTTTCTAAGGACTTCATAGAATAAAATAGAATCTTATCATTCCATTATTTACTTAATTTTTCGTTTAATTGAAGTCTTTCATGTGACAATTATTCAGGTCAACCTTTCCATTGCAACAGGACCATAAAAATTCACTTTCTCATTTTAAAACTTGGCAAGGTTGGAAAGGAAATTTTCCAAGTTTGAAAAGAAATGTATATAAACTTATAGAACATCTAAAAGCATTTACAGCAATAATTCAAGCCCCTGTCAGCTTCAGTAACAGGCCTATATATGTGGCTGTGCTTCCTGACAGAAACCCACTATTTGAGCTGCTTTTAGTGTTTAATTCAGACAAATTAAAATGAAGCTTCTTTAGGGGGCAGCATAGTAAACAGTCTTCCACAATAATGCCACAGTAGCCAGGATGCCTCGGATTTTCAGGGAAAAGACAATTATTAATCCTCACATCTTAGCAGAACTTGCTACAGACCCATGGAAGAGTTACACAGTATTGGAGGGAAGAGCAGCCAAAGCTCTCCATGACTCAGATTACTGACCACCAAACAGCAAGAGAAGCAGGTATACCAGCAACACGGGGTTTGGGGACATTATTCCACTTGGTAACTCTTAAATTTCAGCATAACAAACCATAATCACAGATATTATCTCACAAAGAAACTACATAGTTGGAAGCATGTGATTTAGATAAACAGGGAGCATCTACAACAAAAATGTCCTTATTTTCACCAGTCATCAGTTACACTCCCACCTGTGCAGGAATCATCCATAAACCCCACATCCAGGATATGCTTTTCATAATCCAAAGGGAAAAGAGCAAAACACTTCAAAACCACCTATTTTAGAAGAGGTGCAAGTGGGGTAGCTGTTCATGGGTGAGTGGTCAGCTGGGAGGATTACAGCCCTTTAGGAAAACCATCATGTGACATGGACTGGTTTTGTGGGAGCAGAGGGGGAGGAAAGGGGAGGAGAAGAACCCCAGTTCCTCATGCAGTTGGCATTTAATAGCAAAAAGCCCCAAATCAATAGGTCAAAATTTTGGCCAGCAGAATCACAGTATTTTATCTTCATGAGATGAAATGCATTTCAGAAACACGTCAGACAAAATCTTTGGAAGATAGGGAACAAAGGGAGAGGTTGATCATCAGCGTGGAATACAAAAATAAATGGTAACATGATTTTGGAAAATGTGCACATCATCACTTTGTGTCTGCTCTACCTAAACAATTAAAATATTCTGTTAATATTTTTTACCTTAGCATAACATACTATAACTTTAGCTCCCCTTCAGTGACAGTTTGTGCTTGGAAGTTCTGTTATAGTTTAAACAGAGAACTCAGGAAATTTTGAAATCATTGCCAGATATAGAGGCAGATTTCATAACATGAATTAAATGCATCATATGCTTACATGAGAGGGTCTCTCCTATATAACACTTGCAGAAATTATAAATTCTCCATATGCCAGCAGAGTTAACAGCTTCCTTAAAGGAACTTTCAAAAATTATGCTTGCACAGGAGTAAGTTTCCAAAACTTCCTATAAGCAAACAGAAAACCAAGACACTTATTAATGCTGGGTTGTAACTGGAGCAAACTGAAGTTTTCATACTTCTTTTCAGGACAGCTTTCCTACACAAGGCTTAAACTTATAGGTACCTGAAGAAAGTGTCAGTGGGAATTCTTACTGACACCTGCTTCTCTAAGTTCTTCAGGAGGCAGAAATCTTAGTCTGAAATAATGAAGTAAAGAGAGAACAGTTTGGGTAGAAGATGTACCAAGGTTAGGCAAGAATTCCTAAAGGCCACTTAAGGGGGAATCCTAGCAGAAGAATTTCATGGTTTTCATGGAGATAAATGATATGAAGATGGATTTTTCCTTTTCTATACAGTGCAATGGAAATGGTATTACAGCACTGATAAGAGATCCTGATGTGGAAGCACAAGGCTCTTGTTTTCTCTGGCTGCTTCTCTATGATGCGACAAACAAAGTTATTGTCCTTTTGGAAGCATTTTTGTACATTATAGTTTGACTCGGATTTCAAGTGGAGATTACAATTTCTTTCAATCAATTAGTGAAAGACTGTATATCTTAGGTGTGTTGCAGAGGTTAACCACAGCTATGTTTGACCCACATTAATTTTTCTCATTAGTCTATGATACCTACCAGCAATTTTACTCACTGTTTTTGCAGCTTCAGTGAACTTTTCAAGTTGTTATAATTTTGCCAAAATCTCTGATAATCAAACTTATGACTGACTGCCCAGAAAATGTAAAATGGCAGAAGAGCCAAACTCAGCTTACACAGGAACCCTGACTGAAGGGTTAGAGCCAGCAAGTTATTCTAAGCCAGTTATTTCTGAAGTCATTAATCACCAAAAAACTGCATTTATCTTCTGTTTCTTGTCACTCCAAACCTGTTTCTCCAATTCAATTACTGCCAAATTAAACTGTTGTGAAAACAAACTGTGGTGAGCACTGAACTGTAGCATAACTTCTACTCCTGAATCTCTTCTACTCTCCAGTCAGACAACAGCTTTCTTCTAGCTCAGCAATTGAACAGGGTGAGCATCCTCCTCACCTGGAAATAACAATGGGAGGCTCTGTGAACTAGACACCAATTACACACTGCACTGTTGTTTTGTTTTTCTTTTCCGTTGAAATTATTCCTGTCTTCATTGAACTAATCAATAGTGAGGTGAACTTTCAGCATTTGGAAGTACAGACTGATAAAAGAGCAGTTCAGGAGGACCTGTTCACAAAGTCCACTCCCACATGATGAAGCACCACGAGCTAAACCAGTGCCACCCATTCCAGGGGGAATCCCTGACCAGTGAACACACACAGGGTATGTGGTGGGACAGCAAAACAGGCCAATGCAGCATCTGGCTTCACAGCCTCCTTGTTAAACAGACTTAGTTCTAATTACTGTAAGATGGATGGCCTTACAAAATACTTTTTATTCTTAAGGTCATTAAGAAAAGTGGAATTCTTCACCTTGTCCTTAAACTCAGTGGAAACTGCTCAGTTCACCTCTTTCACTTGGTGTGTTTAATTATTTGCACAGCTTGAATTAATACTAGGTCTGTGTCTGAATGTCTCTGCTTGTCTTACTTGCTGCCAATCACTTCACAATACCCAGAATTTGAGGTTTTCTTGCTGCAGGAGTCATCAGGGAGCAAAAGCAGAAGAAAAGACCTAAGTGAAAGGAAGGACTCTGACATTTCCAAAGAACCCTTACCTCAGTCTCTCTATTTCCTAGCATAAGAAGTCATTCCTAGACCATTAGAAGATAGGGAGAATAAAAAATCAGGCAAAACAATACACTGACACTTTGAATCACAATGGTTTGATGGATCTTTGGTGATTCAACCCAAATTTAGAGAAGCCACATTTACACTGCCTGTCTCCCAAATGCCTATAACTTAACACGCAGAATAGCTCTGAAATCAGAGCAACTTGGGCTGCAAAAAGGTCACTAAGAGACAATCCAGATGCACAAAAAAAAAGAACTGGCACACACTTACCAATTTAACACTTACCAATTTAAAGAAACAAGTTCACGGCCACAATAAAATATACACAAGTATATTTTACACAAAGGATATACATTATTGTGCAATATTTTCAAGTGCAAAGCTTGGGATTCCAAATATGATCCAATATAAACCAGGGTTTTGGTAAACAAGCCTGAAGCTCTCTTTTTTTTTTGTTTTTTAATAAGAGTTTCATGTAACATTTGAGATGCCAAGCAAGAGAGGGTGAAATGCTGCTATCTATAAACCAGCAATACACAGGCACAAGGTTCCTGTGCAGGAGGATCAAACCACACATAAACGAAAAATAGAAAAAAAAAAAATAGAACGAAGCTAAATAAAATAATAAAACACAAGCTACAGATTAAATTCTCTCCTTCCTTATATCCTTTAGAGGCAGCACGAAGTCAGAGCATTTGCACAGGATGTGTACGGGGGCACAAATTGGCCCTTCAGCTCTGAGATTCCTCCAAGCTTTCCCAACAGCTTGCTGAGCGTAATTTGGGCTGGGTTATTTAAAGCTGCACAGGATAATACAGTACAAAGACTGGTGTGAACAATAACTCTTGCACAATTTATCACGCAGAGAAGAGCTACTAATCTTTTTAGAAAACAAGGTATTCAAAATTATTTAATGCTAATATTTATGCATCAGAAAGCATTCTAAGCACAAAACAGCCCTCCTCCCCCTCCCCATCCTCACACACAACATGCATTTGTGAGCATCTTCAGCTACAATACACCATATTTTCAGAGAGTCTTGAAATTATCGTACTGTATGTTGGCATTTATGAAATTCTGTTATTAATGCCACTCTCATAACAAAGATAAGCTGTGTTTACAATACTAATACCTTCCACAAATAATTAGGTATGTATAGCTACACATATAGTCTTATATACCGGTGATGGCTCAAAACTGTAAATTTAAAGTATATTATTGTAATAAACAGTAATAATAGCAATGATTATAAAAATCAGTTTGGCATGCTTCTGCCCAGCAGAATTCTGTACCACACTGTCAGTTAAAAACAAAAAACCAACACAAGAAATAACTATTATTTTCTTAGCTCTTCATTATTGGTTTGTTTTTTTTTCTATTACATGCTATTATTTTTTTAAAATAAAAAACTGGAATTATATCAAAGTAAAGGTAATTATGAAATTAGTCTAAAGTAGCAACTCTTCCTAACCAAGCAGATGGGTATCAATCCATCACTGCACTTACATGATTACTGCTACATTCTTTTAAAATTATAAGTTTATAAAAGCACTGCTATCTTTGAATAATTTTCAAAGTATCTCGTAAGAACAAGGTTTTCTTTACGTGTCAACTCAAGTCTAAAAGTGAAAATTACAAATTTTCATATGTCCAATTTTTTATAAGTATTAAACATAATTTTTGAAAAGCCTTGGCCTAATTCTATTGCTTCCTAGGAGAGCTGGATGCTTCCTTTGCCTCAATTAGCATAGGTACAATAAATCATAAAAATCCCTTTCCTTTTTCTCTTGCATGCAATACAGGTTCCATATCCAACTCAACACAGTATTTACCAGGTCAGTGAACCCCTATTTGAACTTTTTTGCAGCACTTCTGCTGCAAGACATTAAGGCTGTGTTTGTTTTGGCAATACTATGGCACAACAGAGAATTAAGCACCTTCTGTGTGATCTCCAGCTACAACGTTGCAGAAGGATAAGAAAGTTACATATAATCAAGCAAAGTGATTTTTGTAGATGTTTCCAACCTTCATTTAAATCAAAACATTAAACGCCCACAATCTCCCAGGTCACACATAGCAGGGGGAAAGTGGGCACTTGACTATCATTTACCTGGATCAAGGGGTGTAGGAAATTGCCCAATTATCTGTTAGATTTAGCAAGAGGGAAAAGGACCTGATATCCCTATCTCTGAGAACGTTCAAACACATACAACTGCATTTGAAATTGATATAAATTAGTTGCAGTACCTCAGCCATCAGAGCACTCTCCATTAAGTCAGCCTCTCCAGATTGCTTAATACTAAGATCCATTAGACTGAAGTTCCACGCACAGCTTTCCAGGGTGCTGCTGCCCACACATTCCCTTTTTAACAAGTTTATGTTGAAGATAGTTTTCCTGAAGCAAGAGACTTGGTTTGGTAAAAAGAAATAGCACTATTACCAAACAAGAGGCAAAAGCAAAAGAACAGTTATCTGAAATTCCTCAAACTCTCTTTTCACAGTCCCTTTTAAGTTGTCTCAGACTTCATTCCTTATCTCTGTATGCTGAACCTCAGTCTGAGTTTCTGCTCATTGGTCTTAGTTTCTCCAAGGAACCTCTGATGGTTCTTTAATGAAGCCATAAGATGAATATCCTCTGAGAAACTGTGTTTTCACTGTTTTTTCATAAAATATGATTCTTTCCCCCCTTTCACTTAATCTTTCAGTTCCAAACCAACACTAAATAGAACAACAGCAATAACAGCAACCTGGCTCATCCCACTCCTGTGACTACAGAAATTCCTTCTATTGGCTCCTTTTATAACTGTACATGTTTTCTATTAGTTTAATCAAGGCTTTTGGTGGCCCTGTTTCCAAAATATGCCATTTCTGTTACATAACTTGCTAAATCTATTTTCAAGGCAGATATTAGTAGATTCAGCTATATTGTAGCTACATCAATTTCAGTCTTATTAAAAATATCCCATAAAAGTATCTGTTGTGCCTTCCTCATGCATTCTGCAAGTATTTCTTTCTTATTATTTTCTGAAGGAGATCTATATTCTTTTTACTTTCTCCTATTCATTCAGTCCTGGATGTTTTTTGCAAGTCTTGTTCTGAACAAGTTGTGTTCTACTCAATATTCACTGTCAGCTAGACAGAGCCTGTGCTTTCACCCTTTCCTTTGCTGTTTTTTACTGAGGTTTTTACCACGTCACAGAATTCCAATGTGTATTCACTCCTTCAGTTTTGGTAGGAATTTTCTAGAAATCTGTCTCATGTTTTGTACCCCAGAATGCAGAGCACTTCACCGTGTTCTCTCCATCCTTTATTCTCTGCTGCCTGTCCTGAGCCGTTTGCTGGGGCTTGTCTGTCAGCCCTGGCACACCCAGCTCAGTGCCTCCCTCAGCTCCCTTGTTTGGGACACAATCCTTGTGCCACATTTCTCTTCACACATCCCTCTGCTGCTTTTACACTGATTGCTTCTCCAGTTGATTTTATTGTCCCCGTTTACTTTCTTTTTGTGTCTTTGGTTATCCTGTTGTACTGAGCTCTTTGGCTGATGACTCCCTTTTTGTTCTCCTTCAGTCTCCTATTTACCAGTCACATTTCAGCTGTTATTCAGCTCAGTGTAAGGTGACTACCAAGTCCCAAAAGCAGGCTCAGGTGCAATCAATTGTCCAGAAGTTGTTGACTTCAGGCTTCCACACAGAGCTGGTTAATGAGGAAAAAAACAGGACCCTGCACCTAGAGATTTGGGAAACAACAAGGACCTCAGGGTCCACCAGATCAAACCTCTTCATTCTTTCCTAATCTGGCCATTAAAATAAAATCTGAAAACTATGAATTAACCATAAATTAGACACAGTTTATTTTCCACTTGGGATAATTTCTTACGTGTGTTCTGAAAAATCTGGTCTGTCTTTTAAATCTACACCATCCTTGCTGCCTGTAAAAGAGAGCCAGTGATCTGCATGACAACACACTTGATCTTCTTCCAATAGTCAAAGTCATCCTGAGCTTTCTCAGCAGCAATATCAAATTCCCTTTTTTGTGTGTGTGTGTGATGGTTTTTGTTGGAATAGCTTCTTCATTATTAGAAGACAGTTGCTAAAGAATATGTTAAACAAATTTCTCTCATTTTCTTCATCGAATTAGTCAGTTGTTCCAGTCGAGGAATTCCAACTCAGTCTTGCTTTTTACATTTTGAAAATCTCTCTTCATCCATAAAACATTTCTTCTTTAAAGATATTGACATTTTCTTACCTAGCATCTCAAAAGAGTTTAGAAAATCCAGGCTGAGAGCAGCATATTGGAGTCTAGGCACTAGACTACAAATTGCTATTTGATCAAAATATAAGCCAGCTAATTTAAGTGCTTCTTATTTAAATATAAAATCTTTCATATACTTAGAATAAAAAATGCATTCTAAGTGAATGAACAAACCAGAAAAGTGTAACTAACGTTGTCAGTGAAGTTACTGTGATGGGTACAAGCAGGGCTGATTCCTGGAGGCCAAAAAAAAAAAAAGACTACAGTGTGAAAATGCAATCTAAAAAGGTGCTACTTTATGTACTACATGTATCTGCACTGCAAGAGATACGAATACAAAGGCTGTCAAAAAAGCCTAAAACTTACAAACACCTCAAGATCACAAAGCTTTCAGCTTTAAGATTTTTGTAGAAAAAGCCAATAGCTGAACTCTCTACTCAGACCTAAGTTTCAAATAGAATCAAAAGATGTTGAACTTCATTACACTTGGTTAAAAGTGACAAAAGCGGCTGTAAAGGCTCAAAACCCTGATCACAGAAGTCCCTTTCGTCTCTGCTAAGAGACAAGACAGATGTTCCTGCCAAAAGCTCAGTGTCAGCCCAACAGGAGAGCATTCCAGGGGTCTCTGCCTCTCACTCCCTGCAATGGCCAGGAAGCTGTGGCAGGATGACCAAGAAAAGAGTGTGGATTAGGAGCAGTCTTTACAGCAATACCAGGTAACAACAAAAAATGCTTCTGTTTTTCTGTGCAGGATCTAGGTAACCGGCTCCTTTTGGACCAACTTCAGCAAGATAGGAGCCTTTGTTTGAACATCCAAAGTATCAAGGTCAGGACAACAGCAAAGTACAACATCAAGCAACACATTTGAGGGGATGACTCTTGAGCAGCTGGTTAGCTTCCATGATGAATGGGAATTACAGCAGTTTTCAAGAGACCAACAGAAGGCTGGCAGGGTCCTAATCAGCTATAACATCAGTAGTAAAGATCTAAGGAGACTAGAGCATTTCCAAAACTAGAAACTTCTCTGGGCTTTAGTTTCAATAATTATAGCTGCGACAGCTGGACGGTGTGGGTACATGACTGGAATGGGTTGGAGTTTTTGACATATGGTGCTATTGGAATCCTGTCTGTCAGGAAAGGAGCATAAAATTACCCCCCAACAACTGGGGGCTGCAGCGCATGTCATCCTGTCTCAAAGTAAAGGAGCAAAGATGGCATTTTTGCAGGTTAACATTCAGCAAATGACAAAATGTCATTCAAGTAATGTTAGAGCAGAACATCAGTGCAAAGCGCTGCAGGGTCACAGGGGCAATTTAAGTTAACTGGAGGAAGCACATTGGCATGCCTGGTTTTCCTTCTGCTAACTAAATTTCTAGCTGCTCTCATCCTCCTGGAATAACCATTTGGTGCTGACGCTGCGGGAAGTGGCCTCACGTGGCTTGAAAGAGACTCCAGGTGTGCTGGACAATAATTTCAGACAGTTACTTCTTTCTAAGTGTGCCTCTGATAAGGTCTTTTTCCATCCTGCACGTTTGAGCCTGTTTAAAACTCATGCACACCCAGAGAGAGGGTAAGCTCTATCCCCCCTGTAAATTGATAGTTCCGTCAAAAAGCACCGTGTAGTGGCCAGTAATTAATTCTTCTTTACATTCTACTTATTAAAAATGAATGTAAAAACTCTGAAGCAAAAGATGTTCAGTATAATGAAGTGACACAGACCTGTTTGTCAGCCAGACCATCACTCTGCACAAGGCCTGTTCCTGCTAGGAAGGATAGTTGAACTATAGGTTGTCAAGACAGAATTTTATCTGACTTTTCCTCAAGCTCCGAGTTGTGCATGCTGAAATTAAACCCTTTCATTACCACTCCCCATTCCCTGTCATTCCTCCTTCTGTTGCCAAATTTTCCATTAAGGGCAGTTTTGTTTCCTAGCATACACACAGAAATATATTTGCTTACCTTGCAACTGCCAGGCCAGAACTGGACAGTATTTTTTTCCCCCCTTCTTGGGGATCATTTTTGTGGCACAAAACCTCCTTAAAGCTGCAAGCAGCCCGTTCCAAAATGCAGGAATTTGAGCACGTGTGTCTGAAGGCCACCATGCAAGAACAAAGAATTCGGGTGATATGGAAAGGACACACACAGAAGGTGACAGTGGGAATGTGTTACCAAGCAAACATTTTGCACAAGATTCAGGGATGGATTACAGAAATCAAACTAAAACTAGTGAGGGATATTAGGAAGAAGAGGAAGGGTTTCCTTAAGTACAAGATCAACAAAAGGAGGATCAAAAAAAGTGTGGGCCCACAGATCAACTAGCACAGGAGATTCAGTGACAGAGAGGGTGTGAAGTTTTTCATTCCACTATTACATGGAAAGTCTGGACACAGGTTTCCACACGCCTGGAGCACAGGCAAACTTCATTAGTTTGTTTGCTTACTTAACAAGAGGGTGGTCAAATACAGACCCAAGGACCCAACAAGGCTTCAGCCTTGAAACTGCAAACCTGAGCAGGACGTGGTCCTGGGCAGCCCCACACAGCCAGCCCTGCTTTGGGCTGACCTTCTCACCAACATTCTGATAGGATTCTGGGCTGAAAAATAGCAAATTTTAGAAAACACCCTGGTAACACTTTTAATTGGTGCTAAAAGACCTGCTTTAAACCAGTAAAATTTCAGAATTAAGCCTGAAATGTACGGGGTTTTTGGATGCATGTATCCAGCAAAGGGTCTCCACAGCATGAGAAATTTTAGGTAATATACAATATTGACTCTAGTAACTCACGCTTATTTTCTACCTTACATGCCACAATATGGAATTTTGGCAATTAATGATGACTCAGAGGAAATAGATGCCATTTAAAGGATAAACAGAAACACAAACATACTTTAATCCCGAAGTATTTTATTAGATATTTTTTCACAAAAATGTGGGCAAACTCTTTTCAAGCAGCATTTCTACAGGCAAGCTCTATCTTAAATTCTAATATTTTGCTAGTTTGAAGTATTGTGGACCTCTTTTCTCACCACCCCCTGGTATTCTGAGATGTCCTCTCCTGGTTTTTGTCCATGTCTCAGACAGCTTTCCTCATGTTCATTATGTTTAAGAGGCAGAGAGAGGATGAACCTCGTTATGTGGTAACATTAAGGTCATTTCACACACAACAAAAAAAAAAAAAGGCAGAGAAAGAGGAATAGGAAAGAGAATGAGACTCAGAACTGTAAAACTAATAAGCAGGATAAGACAGAAATACAAGGGTCTACTTTTTGCACATTTTCTTGAGTGCTGAAAAACAATGAACTTTGGTTTCCAGTACATTCAGAGCTCTGTCTTAACCAGGGTTCTCAAATGTGTTAAAAAATACCATATGGGCCTTAGTGTTTTTGATTAGAAATGCATTAATGTGGGACAACTGGCTTTTCCAGAAGAAAGAAATTTCTAACAGGAGAGGGCTGCTATTATTTATATGAGCTGAGATCATCCCATTTTACTGATTCATTTAGATTGATGCCAACTAGAGACGAAAACAAGCATTTCTTCTTAAAGAAATTATGAAATTACTGTAGACTTTGATCTAACATCACCCAAGTTTTTATTTATAGGGACTCACAGCACAAACATTAGTCACTGGAAATACATACTACATTGCATATCTTACAATACAGAAAAGGAGAGAGAAGCCTATTTGATCAAAATATTTGGGACCATAACCTGAAGTCAGGTTTGACAGAACTTCTGTTTTTCTACTGCAGATACTTACATTAATTATTTTCCAATAGAAAGTGGATCACTCAGAAACTAGTAAGACTCTAAACATTCATATCCCTTTGGCTTCTTTCCCACCATTGTAAAACATGTCTGTCCAAGGAGCTGTTTTTCAAAAATGCACACACATAACTACATGCCCAAATAGAGTGTACATTTATTTGTTTCTATTTGCAAATATTTGAACTGTGCTTTTTACTACCAGATTTGGCATACAGTGTTTGCAGCTTAAAAATCTCCCCTCAGGCCTGTAAGACTATCCTGGTTAGGAAAAAAAAAATATCAAAGAACAACTGCCCTCAAGCCACATCATGCAATGATTAAATATGAAATACATATAACACCAATAAAAGAAAAGCACAAAAAGTGGATTAACAAGATACTCAACTCCATCCAGTTTAACTGAAAGACGATGAAGCAGGACAGTGGCTGAAAGTCGCTGCTACAAGTCACCAAAGGGTTATAATAATAACCAAGACAAAAAGGTTATATTCTCAGAGCAGCTTGCTCTAAAAGAGAGCACGTTACCGTAGTTTGATGAAGAAATGTGAAATATAAAGTGTCAAACAGAAGAAAATGCAATCAGTTCACTGATCCTACACTGAAGAATTAAAGAAGGCAATAGCCTTGAGGAATGAAGGCACCTCTGATCTTTCGCACAGCATGGGCTGCCTGTGTTCCCCTTGTCAAACAGTAAATAATCAAAATCAATGGGAGGTATAAGAAGTCTAAAAAACTCAAAGGAAAAATAATTTCCCAGATATACCAACAATAAAAGTCATTCCCGTGTTATATAATTCTAATTATTAGCAAAATAGAAAAGGCAGAGACCCGGACTAAATTTTTTATTCTGTATTTCACTGATATCTGTGAGGGTTTGTGGTATTCTGGGGTTATATTTTCAGCTCAGTATATTCTTCTGACTGATCATTTGGGCAGAACTCATCTGCAGCCCCACGGGGAAACAAGTCCAACAACCCCCAGGAGAGCTCGGCTCGGGCAAAGGTACTGGGGGCACCAGCATCAATCCTAATACTCTGTGACCAAACACAGCCAGGTTAACTTGAAGGCCAAAACTCTGTCACTCATCAAAAGGATGGATAAGTTTCTGGTTTATAAACCCAATGCAACAGGAGAATTTACTACTGTGAATAGGGAAGCACCTTTCAGTCCTCTGGATTCCCTTCCCTATCCCACCTTCTGCCATCCAAATTTACAAGTTCAGGAAGAGGAGGCAGAAGTCGTGACCACCACAGTGATGCCAGAGGTCACAAATATGCCAAAGTCCCAGGCTTCTGAGTAAGACAGACACGCAGGACATAGCTGAGAACACCAAGAACCCAGGGTAGACATGTCAGTCCAAGTTAAAGGGACTATTCTCCACCTTGCCTCCCTCCATCTGGATTTGGGGTAGGAAAAACTTAAGAAAATTAATTTCCTGAAAGAAGTATGTTCTTAATATTCACGTGAGGAGCTGCAAATTATAAGCTTTATTCTGCAGTGGTACAGTGTCTCTGCGTGCCATTTTGGTGGGCTGGCTTAGACCACCATACACTGACAGCAAATTCAGGAGTAACTCTGGGATTTCTGTTCCCTGAAGTCAGCAAAAGCTTAGAGTATTGCTGAGAAGATAACAGCTGTCAGTCTCTCAAGGGAAAGGCTGTGCTCGTGTTGCTCTTGAAATGAATGATGAATAACATTAGAAACATCCTCACTGATACCGGCTGACAGTTGCCTTTATTTTCTGAAGCTAGAACTGCCTCAGATACAAGACGTGGCCCTGGAAAACACCATGGTCTGAGGCTGCAGAGAGAGCCCCTCACTGTCTCAGGCAGGTTTACACAGAGCCAAAGAGCAATGGAATGAAGGGAGAAAGTGGCTAATCCAAGACATAAAAAAGGGTCTCTTCCAGGACAGTTGTGTGGGTCCTCAGCAGTTCACTGACCCTCTCCTCTCCAAGCCTTGCTGGAAGATGAGCCCCTTGACTGGGCACACCTCTGTTGTCATACATCATGCACTAGTGATCCTGGGATTGCTGCACTTGTCTCTAGCTGCATCTGAGCATCCTGGTAAGTGAATATCTTAGAAGGCAGAGCTCCTTAGTAAATATGTTAAGATAACCGGGCCTGATACAGAACACCTAAATTAGGAAGCCACTTCTGCACTGGCTACCCAGAGCACATGACTCCTGAAATAGCATCTGGGAGGAGTCCAAATACTCCTGGAAATTCTCAGAGTGGGAGACCCTGGATACTAAATTCAGCATTGGCACTGGGGTCACACTGCCAGCTGGGAAAATACAGCTGTGTCATTGTGTTTAATACCATCTACATTTCTGACACATCAGCTGAGCCCCTGGGTGATTTCAAAGAAGCTAATTATAACTACCTCTTCCTCTTACTAATGGTGCCACAAAAGAGTAATGACCACACTTGTTCAGCAGATCTGGCCTCTGGGGAACAGGACATTCAGTGACTCTGCAGCTTCCCCATGTGAGCCTCAGAACCTCCAAGAGGCAAGGGCTGAGCTTCCCCACCTGATGCACCATGAGCCACTTCATGGGCCTCCAGTGCTTCCAGGGACAGGCAGACACAATAATCTGCCCTCCTAGAACATGAGACCCCAGTCTAGATCATATCCAACTGCCCCCTGCAATTTACAGCATTCCTTTCAAAAATCTCTTTTCGGTGGGAGCAGGAATAAAGACAAACAAGCAAACAAACAAATCCCCGATGTTTCAAAGCACTAAAAAAAGCCTGTAGACAATCTTTTCAAAAGACCAGCATCAATATGCAGTTTGTAATTGTCTTGTCACGTACTGTATACTGACTTTCATGATTTTTCCCACAGTATTTCAGAGGTTGTTATAAATGCCAACACAGAAGGGAAGTGGGTGTTTCACCTCTGACTAATGGCAGCATTTACTAGCCTGAAGATCTCTTCTTATATCCATCTAATAAACTGGTTTGTCAGTAGATAATACGAAATTCCATCTGACACACTTGAAAACTAAGTGCCAGACTCAGAGTATATTTCCATTTCAGTACACAAGACTCTATCCATGGAGCTCCTGTTAGCTTCAGTAACAGCATCCATGCTGTTCTCTTCCCTCATCAAAGGGGGAGCAAGCCCCCAGGTGAACACAGCCAAGACTTGTACAAGCCCCTGGGTAGAATAACTGTTAAGACAATCGGGATTTTTCTGCCTGATTTTTCTTGCAAATACAATAGGTCTGGTTACTACCGAAGGTCTGTTGGACATATCAGAGGTGGGTGGAATTTGATTTTGCTCATCCTTTCAAAATGCCTCTGAGGTTTGTAAATATACACTCTGGTGCTAAGGTTTTGAGAAAGTAGTTATACAGCAAATTTGAATGATTAATGATCCAAGACATTTTAACACATTATTTCTCTATTTTCAACATAAATAGTGTGTAAAGGGTGTTTAAAACCTTAATGAATCGAACTATATGAGTAAATAATGTTAATCATTTTAATTGCCCAGTAGTCTGAAATTAGATTTAACAGTCCGATAATGTATAACTTTAAAGGAATACAACCCTGCTCTATAAAAAATCCCTTCCAAGCCAATTCTAATAATTTCTATTTATCTTTTATGACATTAACTGTTCTACCAGTCTGCCGACAGACAGCCTTACGCTCACATTTAGTTTAAATGCAGTGCAGTATAGTTTTTCATTATCATTAACGTGCTCCTGGTGGGCAGAGTGCAATGCAGTGGCACTGGTCACACTTCATTGCTTTATCTCATATGACAAAGAGAGATGATGTGCTTCAGCCCAGGCCAGAAGATGAAAGGGAAAGGTGGCCATGGCACACTCCCCCTGCTGCCGAGGAACCACGGCCGGGCTGCGTCGTGTGACTTGCTAACAGCACGAAGGGGCAGACAAATAGATTTTCCTCTATATTTATAACCAGCATCATTCTTCCTTTCAGGCCTTTCAGTGCAGGTAGCTGTTTTATATGAAATGAACAATCTTTATAGACGTACCAGAGCCATAACAAGGCTGATTTTCAGCGAGGCTGAGGTATATAACTCTTACAGAATTGTCAGGCTTCTTGCTCAACAAATCAAGCCTAACTTATGATGTTTGCAGTGTAATTTTTATTCCTGTTTGACTAGCCAACTACCCAGTGGTAATAGGATGTTAGAAAAGGGCAGTAGCAATGTTTGTACATGCCATGATTGATAGGCAAACTCTGCATTTTTCATTTATATCTCCTGATTCCAAATCAGTTAAGTTTAGGAAAAATGAAACAAAATGGCAAGAAAAATGCTTGCAGATTGCAGCCCAGCACTCTCGTAGATCTGAGTTCAGCCCACATCTGCTAGGATTGTCTGGAAACATTAAGATATCTAAATGAAAATCAATACTATATGTGCCAGCATTTACTACCAAGAACAAGTATCAAGAGACCTCAGCTAATCAGGCTTTCAAGCTTGTACTTGAGCCATAGCCTGAACCCCAGGGGTGTCCTAATTGGCCCAGACTAATCATAGAAGAGTTAAATTTATAACCAGCAAAGACATCTTGTTTTTCTTACCAGTCATCATTTTGAAAGGGAGAGCCTCACCTGTGTGGTAGCGACGTGTGGTGAGAGGCACTGGTCATGCAAGAACTGCTGCTCACCTGTCAGAGGTAAAGCAAAGACTAATTTACTGTCCTCCATAAAACCAGTCAGGCACATTTAAGCTTTTGGTGGGTATATAGTGCTATCAAACCTTTCACATGAACTGCATATTTTCTCAACTTAAAAGCTCTGCACTTAACACTCCTGCTCTGGGAGATAGAAGGTTTATATTTTAGAGGTAAAAGACCCTCCATGCACTGTGATCTCCTAACCTAATTTTTTGAGCCAGCTAAATAAATATATTTCCAAATCAAACACTGTTGGTGCAACTTTGCTTTCTTTTTCTTCTGCAGTGAATGCAGACGTGCACAGAAACCAACACACAGCAGTTCAGTTCATAAGGTACAAAGACAAACATGTAAATTATTTGTCTATACTACAAAAAAAATCCTTATTGTAAAATAAAAGCGTGCACAATATCTTTTGGAAGACTATTAAATTGTACTGTTAAAAATTATACTGCATCAGGGGATTGGGTTCCTAATATTTGTATTCGGGATGCCAAATGAGAGCAGATTTTATCCTATTTTCAACAAATTAAACACAAATATGTAAAATGTTTATAAAACTCAGTCCTCTATTTTGGGCTTATTTTGAGCAACTTAATAATTCTGCATAGATTTCTTTAAACAGAACAAAATAAAATGATGAATTAAGCCTGGAAATGCAAAATCTAATGTTTTTCAGCTTTCTTCAAAAGCATATGTAAACATCCCTGGAGATTCACATCTACCAGAAGTTTAATAACATTATTTAGATTCTTTGTGTCCCATATGTTAGATGTATTTTTAATGTGTACCTCTTAAAACAAAAAGTTGTCAGATATCGTATTCCTCCTCAGCACAGTTAATAGTTTCCTAGACAGGGCTATCATGGAGACATCCTGGCACGTTGTGATCAATGAAAGCTTGTTTCTCTCATGGCGTGATGCTTCCCTTGGATTCCCATCTCCCACTAGTGCCTGCTGTGAAATTTTGTCAGTTCTTTTACCTCGAAGGAGCTCTCTTGTCCCCCATGTTGTAAGCTACTGTGTTATCTTCCTGAATCAGTCTTCCTGTCTTTGTTGCTTCACCTCCCACTTCTTGTGGGACAAGAAGGCTATCTTCATCTTCCCCTTCAGTCCTGCGCCTGATAACTCCTGCTCTCGCTCTGTGCAGCACAGGACAAGGTAATGAACAGAACAAAGCAGATAGGGAATCTCAGCCAAACCCACACACATCCTCTGAGGGGCAGAAAGGCAAGCACAAGTCTCTTCTAAACAATTCTATTATCTCACTTTGTATGTCTAACCTGGATGCTACATAGGCCAGTCTGCAGGAAGGTACCAAAAGCATTCCTAACACAAAATCAGGTTCAAAGATTCCTTCTGCCTTTGCTGTACTCCTTCCCCCCTCAAAAAAGATTTAAATATTAGACAAAAATACTTAGTACTTCTTTGTATCCTCAGAACACTTTTCGTACAAACTGTTGATTTCTCTTTACCCAAAACAAGACTTCAGTATCCTCACGTTTCAAACACTTAAGGAAAAGGCAACTCTTACACAAACAGAATTCGCCTCCTATAAAAAAACCACAGCTCTTACAACTCCACTTTCTGGCTCTGACTGACATTGTTTAATAAATCCTTTTGGAGTGATTTAGGAGACAATCATTTCCAATTCTCCTCTCTGCTTCTCCATCACCGGTTGTCACACACGTGACAAACAAAAACTTGTTCTGAAGCTGCTCCACTTCATTACCAATGGATGATTTTTATTTTTCAATTAATGTGTTTGATTGTGAACTAAGAATAATTCAAGCACAGTAACATTTCAGAGCACCATCGACTCTGGCAATGGCCAATGCTCCCAGTGGGAGCTGCTGAAGGGAGAGCCTGCAGGAAGAGCCCGGACCTTTGTCTGCAGAAGGTGAGCCCTGGGAAGGGCCCTGCAGCAGGTGGCTGATCTGCAGGAGGTGCTGAGAAGGCTGCACAACATCAAAGAGGCTGAGGAGGAATCAGACAGCTCATTCCAAGCACAGCCTGCAGTGGACACCCAGCCCACGGCCAAAACCTCCTCCACCAGCACATGCAGAAGGCAGGGGGGCCAATAATGCAGGAGAATGGAAGCTTCCAGCATAAAGGACCTGCAGGAGGAAGACACTTCCCCCAAAACCAGAGATGCCCTTGCAGAACTGCTTCACTGCTCTGCAGACTGAAGATGACCTGTCACATCAGGTACAATACTGGAGATGAGCAAGGCAGCCCTTTTGTTATTATTATTTTATTTTTATTTGGATGGCTTTTATTTTTGCCATCCCTTGAATGCTGCTGCAAACTCCTGTGCTATCAGCAGTCTTATTCCAGATGTGAAGATATTTCAGCACCAGGAATCCATTACAGAAAACATTCTACCTCCAGCTAGCCAGTTAAAATCCAAGTCCAAACAAACCCAACAGTGAAAAATCAAACTGATTTCAGTGGACTCAGCATTTTTTTCCATATATTTTCTGGTATTACTCTGGCTTGACCCCTCACACAAAAGGTAGGTGTAAAGAACCAACCTTGTACACAATCAAGCTGAACTGAGCAGAAACTCTACGCTATTGCCAGTGCGGTTCTGTTTCACCCACAGACAGTCAAAAAGACAGGAAAATTTCGATATTTGGATGGGAAAAAAAGACCAAATATCTCTAGATACTTACAACATTACAATAAGGCAAAAAGTCAATTAATAACTCTTCTGTTGAAGGGTGTTTCCCCCCCTTTCTTCAGTTTTGCAGCGTTGTTGTGCTGACTGTTAAAGCTGACAAGAAAAGTTTGACGCATGAGGAACAGACACGATCACCCCAAGGCAACGAGGACCACTGCCTTTGCAGCAGCCCCTGTAACTCCACAGAGGGTAAACCAGCCCCAGCAGACGGAGGGCTCAGCTATAAAAGAGAAGCCCTGCCCCAATCCTGTTGGAAGGAGAGTCTTCTGCATGTACTAGAGAAAGGTGTACGAGTCCTCTGCAGAGCCAAGAGCAGGGCCCAAGTCACCTCCAACTCTCATTGAAAAGATGATTGATTCTGCTCTATTTTGCTTCTTCCAGCAAAACATTGCAGGATGTTTTCTCTGCTGCTTGCCTCCAAGTTTGCTGCATTTGTTTGCCAAGTCCTGGGGCTGTCAAACGAACATGAACTCCCCCTGACGGTGCACACCTATTTTCCTTGTGTTGCAAATCCTTCTTTTCACTAGCAGTGCACAGTGCAAACACACGTACAATTCTACTTATTTTCATGTGATACTGAATGAAACGACTTAAAGCTTATGCCAAATTAACGATCTTTTCTTGGCAATTTCACGCCGGGATTCTATGCCAACTTCTGTTTAACAAGCAATGTTATTAACAGAGAAAATAAGTTTTTTTGTTTCTGCTTTGATTTGCCTACTTGAATCTTCTGGTGTAGTGAATTTTCCCATGCATGTGCATACCTAAAAACCTAACAAGGGCAAACAGCTCTATTTTTTCCATAAAAATTGCTACTGCACTGCAGTTCTAGAAAGTCTAGAGTTTGGGGGTTATTCTAAATATCTTAAAATCAGTATTCAAAACAGAGTTTCAAGGCATAAGTTCAGAGTCTCCTCTAGACTGCACTATCACACACTCCAAGAGCTGGGTTTTCTGTGAGGATCTCGCCTCTTAGCACTACTCAGGAAGTAGAGATGAATCAGAAATGAGATTTAACCAGCCAACAGATTACTCCCCTGGCACGGGGAACACACTGCTGCTAACGTGCCAGCTCTCCCACTGCCACCCACCATCTCAGCATATGGGGTGTGTCAGGAGTAAAAAGGCAGCAGAACAGCTCAGTGCCGTATTTCTTCCCCCCCGTCCAGCTCAGTGAAGTCGTCGACACTACTGGCAGCTCTTAGAGCTGCCTACCAACAGTGCAGAGAATACAAGGTCAGGCATGAACACAGGAAGGGAATGACTCTCCCTCTCCTCCCTGGGCTGAGCATCAGTGCCTGATTCTAACCATCCTCACGAGCTCAAGAGGATACTTTATACCGTATGCAACCAAAAACAAAATTTAAAAAGCTGTTTACGCCGCTCATGAAGGAATGTACAACCAAACCACGAGTGATCTGACACCTTCTGCTTTGCCATTTCTTTCTTTAGCTTTACTTCCAGTGTTTCTGCAACTGAGTTAAACCTTTTTATGCACTCATCCCTTTTGTTACTATTTTTCCAAAAGCAGAATCCTTCAACATTCTGTGTATGTTTGGGGGTTTCCTGAGTTGTACAGATGGGTTGTTTCTTAGAAATTAAATGATTTGGTAATTAACACTTGTCGTTTCTCTCTATGTTTATCTAAGACATCTTCTGGAATCCCTCTCTGCACCTTTCTACAACGCACCAAGTTTGAACATAGAGCACATTTTGTGGAGGCTCCGCAGCTGAGTTCAGTGACCTAAAGCTTCTTCCTATCACTGACCAGACTTTTCAATAGCCCAGATTTCAGCTTGTATTTAGAGAAGGTATAGTTCAAGTCACCTCTCGGTAAAGGCACTTATACTGCTCCTTTGCTTGTATTCAATGTCTTTTGGGCATAGAAAAGATTCTTTATGAGCTACTAATATATTCATTAATGAAGGCATAGTAAATCTGAAAGATTGCCAAACTTCATCAAACACAGCCCTAAAAGATGAAGCAAGCATAAAATAGGAGGTATATTCTGCTACTGTTTGCTGAAATCCGTATTATTTTCAGCTTATATTGTCCTGAAAAGGAAGGCCATTGGCTCAGGCCATGTAAAAAGGTATCAATAAAAGGTTTTGTTTCACTGAATTGCTGAAGACAAAGAAGACATTTGTCTTTCACAACTCCTGGAGGCTGAGATGCATTATTAAAGAACAGATACTAAAGTACCTGGATGATTCTGCAAAAAGGACATGATATGATATAAAAATGATAGTGTCACTTTAATATCATCATTAGGTTTCAGAGTTAACAATTCATTAATTAATTTTAAATCAGGTAAGTCTGTATCTTTTACCTTGATGACCTAAGCATAATCTGAAACATTTCCATACCAAAAGTACAGGCAAAAAAAACATCCTGGATACTTTTAATGGAAACGAAGATTTTACAGCAGTTGATGGTATACAAAAATGTTAGTTCCCTAACTGCAGCCTGGAGAGCTGATTTCTGGAGGAACATAAGTATTTGTACATTTTCTTTCCTTTAAGGCTTTTAGTAAGGAGTACAAATAGTACTCTTTGTAATACTCTAGAAGATTAATGGTGGCTATCAGAATAATTTTGTACGTGACAGTCAACTGAAAATAACTGAATGTCAAGCAGTGAGTTTACAGTGACAAGTTTCCTAAGATAATATAAATTTCCTACGTGTTCATTTAACACTTGCACAAAAATGCTACAACTACTTTGATAAAGTGAATTTTACTCCAGGTACTAGCTGCCATGTTGTGTTCTTATTCTATTTCATAGAATTTGCCTGAGTCTAAATATTGAGGTTTTTTGTCTCTACTTCTCATAATTTCTCATAAATTCTCTTTTTCCTTGTCCTTTACCTAAAAAATCAGTTCTTTGTCATTGGCTATACAAATGCTCCACACCAAAGATCCAATTTTTTCAAAGCAATCCTTAGGCAGCTGAACTTTGCAAGTGTCCAACATTTTTGAAAATCAAATTCTTTCTTCTCCAGGCAATGCTTATATGATGTTACATCAATTTAATTTGCACAGTCTAATCATACTGATTTAGCTACCTATATCTCAAACCCAAGTGCAGCCACACCACTCTGCAGTGCCAGCAGAAGGCACTTCTGCTGTTAATCATTGCACACACTGTCCTGGGTTGGAAATGCCCACTCAGTACACAGCCCACGGTGCAGCCTTCCACTCCTCAGCCTGTCCCAGCCCTGCCCTCTGCTCAAGCAGATTGCTCACAGATTGCCTGTCCTCTTGTGGGTAACTAATGTCCTCCACGATTTTCAGATTCAGCAGTGGCACCACTTGCAGAAATGTTTCTTTGCAGACAGCAAATAAAACAAGTCACATGAAGGGATTTCCATCATGTCTGCTTTATTTTGCCTCGCTACCAACTCCACAACTACCACCCCTGCTTCATTTGATCATTCCAGACCTTGAAGAGGTGACCATAGAGCTACAAAGAAGGAAACATCTTTGTATGGCTCATGCAAACCCAGGAAGCCTACACAAACTTCTACTCACACATTAAAAAAAAAAAAATTATTCTTACCCCTGAGCATCTCAGGAAGATCTACAAAGAGAAAGGCAGAGGTGAAGTAAGGGTGCTAAACAGCAGTTTGAAAAGCGGGGAGAAGAAACCATAAGGAATAAGTCCCTGTGAATCAGAATAATGGAGTTACTTCAGTTCCAGGGAAGGTTATTCACAGCCACCCAAGTTGTCTTTTAAGGGAAACTCTAATGTTTTATCTCTTTGCAAAGAAGGTAGAATATTCTGGGCTTAAATGCCTGCAGACAGTTAAATTCTGTGTTACAGGAGAAAAAAAAAAAGAAAAACAATAAAGATGAATAGCTTTGACCCCTTCAAAATATTTTCTGCACTTCTCATATTACAATTGGCATCAAACACAAAATTACTAAGGCTTTTCATCGCTTTTTTTTTCTTTTCATTAAAAATGTCCTTGGCTGCATTGAGTTTAAAACATCACAATGCTGAAACAAACCAAAAACTTCTTAGTAATAGCAGTCTGAATGACAGAGTATTAGCACCTTTATCAAACGGGAAATTAACACAACACTGGATTGCACACAGTTTTAAAAGACGATTTGACTAAGGAATCACCGTTCATTAAGCCAGTATTATAGGACAATTGTCTCCACAATTTTAAATGTAATTAAAAAGTTGACAGGACATACATTTGAAGTACAAATCACTGCAACTGACTTTGACTTCTGGATTTTTTTGTTGATGTTTGGGGTTTTTGTATGCTCTGGTTAAAAAACTCTAATGCCATTAGTCACTGGATGTTTTTGTACAACTTCACATTCACAGAATCTTCTTGTTCTGCCTTTGCACATCATCACAAGCACTTTACAGTAGTTTGATAATAGTCATACAGCCAACCCTCTCAAACAGCACGCTTTCTAAAAGGATGATAGCCCTGTATTTATAACATGCAGCTGTGCCACAAAGATCCTGCACAGCATACGGGGATTTCCTTTCATTGAAACAGTCCCCTCGGAAATACTTTAAGAGGCCTTTAAAGTAACCTTCTGCATTTCCTTTTGAAAAGGGGGAGGGAAGAGAAAATTTCCACATTGTGGCTTCAGTCAGGCGGAGGACATGACTTGTGCAATCCTAATAAATCAGAGCATTCCCGTGTGGCAGAAGCAACAGGGGAATAGTGTAAGAGCAGTGCTGCATGTTGACCTAAGCAAGAGCTTATCGAGAAATGATGTCCTCTTAAACAGACTCCTGTAGAGATGTTCTGCATTTCCTCTGACAAATTGTAAGCGCCCTGACTGTAACATTCCTAACAAAATAGGGCTGATTTAGCAATGCACAAACTGCCCATTATCCTACTGCATAAAAAGGCCATTTAAAGCAAAGCCTTAGGACACTGGCCCACTGGAAACAGTACATCTGAAAAATTATCCCCATCTTGTGCCACCAAAGCTGTTAACTACCCTAGGGAATATACCTCATTTACAATACAGACAAATGTTAACTTTAATGAGTTTTAAAACTGCCATTTTTCTTGTTTGACTTTGATAACACTTGAAATCTTAAGCAAATACTTGGCTATTTTTTCACCTGGAATACCATCTAACTGATATTGCCACAGCATTTGTTTTCAGCTGCCCTTGTCTTTCCCCCACTCAAGTCATAATACTGTGCAAAAGTGCAATTAAAAAGTACATCCACTCCAAAACAATTCTGGAAGGATTAAACAATCTATTTCAACAAACTGTTTCTGTCTGAAAATTTTGCATGCCAAGATTACTACTTGTCATTATCTTCCCAAGAGATGGAGTACCTTTTTTAAAAGTATCTCTAATGAGATCTACAAATCTATGTGCAAGACAGCTTACTTTATTGTGTTTATAATGATAAAAAATATTTTAAAAAGGTTACGGCTCTTGGGACTGATAAAAACACAATGGGGGTAAGGTCATTCGGAAATGCTAATAAAAGTTTTCATAAAATATGATGACTCTCAAGAAGTAATGTTGGCCATGAAAAATAACTATGAAAGTCTATTTCCTGTGATGGTAAACACTCAGTTTTTCTAGAGCTGAGTGACTCTCCAAATCCTTTATTTGTTCTGTAGGAGCACAGTTTTAGCTGTTGGACTACCCAACATTTTCTACCAGCTGATGCAGTGTCTGTGCTGGAACTCCCCCTTCTCATACAAGTTTCAAGGAAAGAGAAGAACATGCACCTGCTGTGGCCTTTAAGATCATCTTAAATTCCTAAACTCTGCCAGTGAGTGACATCCAACAAAGCCTTGTCCTAACCATACAAGAGGAAAATCCGTACAAACCCTTTCTTTTCTGATGGCATGATATTCATGACAAGGAATTTTGAGAAATACAGCAAGAACAGGTGACGTCCTTATCTTCCATTCCTTTACCGTGGTGTTCCCTTGCTTCAGACCAACATCCAGGAGCTGAAAGGAAATGCCTTTTTCCAAGGAGAATTTCTTAGACAACTAGTCAGATTAACTTAACAAAATAAATATCAAATAATGCATTTTCATGTTCAGGCAAAGTACTTGGTAGAAAGGCAATGCCCTCTCTGCCAAATTTTCCCCACCTGCGACCAGCCTTTAAAAAACAACAATTTAAGAACAATTTTGTATACACTTAATGCATGCTATCAACACCTAGGCAACTCTTCAATACAGACACAAGCATGACTGTAGACAAAAAATTTTGACCACAGGCAAAATTTTACCTCAAAAATTTATGATTTTACTTTAATTTTATGTCAGCTAAAATTTTATCACAGTAAAAATAATAAATGGAGAAAAAAACATTTAGCACATTAGCAACTGACAAGATGAGAGAATCTCAAAGGTGACTCTGAAAATACTCTGCGCTCAAACACATGAATTTAAAATAAAATGGTGAATGTTGCATTAGTTTAAAACTCACAAAACTGATATTTCAAAACAAAGTTACACAAATAATTGTAAAATGTTGGTTATGTCATTATATATACTGTACATACTTACCTTTTTTCCACAAAAAAAACCATAACCTTATTTTGAAGAGAACAGACTGAAGATTAGCTAGGAAAACACTATTTATTTCCCTCAAAAGAATCAGCAGAAATTAATAAAAATATAGATAGATAGATATGTATGTATGTATTAAGGTTAATCAACCACAGCCTCAGAAGTGAAGAAATGCAGTTTATGGTGTATATGCAGCTTTCATTTTTTGACACATCTTTTTCAGAAATACAGGACAAAAAAGGTAAGCAATATAAAATATTAACACTTTACATTAATCTCAAATTTATTACTAGTCAGCAAATAGCGATTGCTTGACTTATTCCAGTTACAAAGCCATTTACTTGGTCTGCACATTTTTCCATAAATCCAGGTTTGATTCCCAAACTCAGGTGCTTTACCTATGTCCCTCCACAGAAACCAGGTAACTACTGAAAGATATATGTCATTGGCAAAGGTCTGTAGAAATTGCACTCAGGGGAGGATTGCTTTTCCTATATTATATTATTTTTCAGATGGCAGAAGAGGCAAGGTGAGGATCCTTAGTTACTGTGTGTCAGCTTTGCCTCAAGCTACTTTGGGGTTTACTAAAGAAATTGTGGTGCTGAAGGACACCAGAGGAAAACAGGAAGGGCAGCAGAAGCAAGAGATTGGGAGAACAAAAGCAGACAAGGCTTTTGGACAAAATGGATAAGGGTTCATTGCAACAAAGATCTCTGTAAGCAATATAAATGCCAGATTTAGCAGGCAGAAATGGGCCCAAGCAGTACAAAGATATCATAATGTTGAAATAAACCTGTTCCAGGTTCTTCCTGGTTTGCCAGTGAGGAGGAAATCCCCAAATGCAAGGTTTTGTTGCCCTTCCCGAGCCATCACACAATGCAGCACCTCAGATACCTCAGTTGTTTGACAATAAAAGCTGGAGTACTGTACTGGCAAAATTTAGAGCACTAAACCATTACCAAACTCCAACACAAAGACAGCATCTGTGTTTTACAGCATGTCCAATACATCCAGTCACATTCTGACGCATGTCCAATACATCCAGTCACATTCTGGCAGTCAGGGCATGGAGCTGAGGGTGCAGCATGGGAGTGCCTTGTCTTGCTCTGCTGCCTCCTCACCACTAGGGAGAGGCAGCCCCGAGCAATCCCTGCACATCCCTGGATGTGATGGGCAATCCCATTTTTGCAGGCCTGGTTCTGCCAGCCAACGTGGAGGAGAAAGAGATGTTGTGAACCATATTTCTAACTCCCTCACCTCTTGTAGACCATTTGCACACACCCCAGAGCCACTTTCAAATAGCCTTTGCTCTTGGAGATGGTAAACACAAAAAAAGGCAAACCCAGAAGCAATTCAAAGCAAACATTGG
>VWZT01011228.1:293015-410430 GCA_013397055.1 Pachycephala philippinensis
GATTTGTACGAGATGCAGTGTAATAACTGAATATATTAAAAAAAAATCTCATGGCTTGATTACCAGGAGAACATTACTAGTGCCACAATATTATTAACAACACAATTATCATGGCATCCCTAGGACACGCTCTTAGCACTTCAATGCATTAGCGAACCTTTGCTAACGAAGAAAAAATTAAAGTACAGCAAATTTCAAAGCACCAGTTGTACCCAACATCATTAAAAATTTATAAAACTTCCCCTGAACATGACAAGTGTTTGGTTTAAATGAAGATCAGCCATAAGAAGGAGCAGAAATCTTGTTATTCTTTGTCTCTTTCTCTCCCTCTTTTTCTCTTTCTCTCAGACCTCCCCCAACCACCACCACCTCAATCCAGCTGAAATATGTAACCATTACAGAGTGACAGTTTGACACACAATGACCTGTCAGAACATTCATCTCTCAATGTTTTATTTTAGTGAGGAGCCAAACTGCAGAAAAAATAAGCAAGTTGTTTCAAGGCTTGGAATGAGATCAAACATTTCTGGCATCCCCACTTACCAGACCTTTGATTTACAATGGATCTGTCAGAGGCTGATTAGACAGTGTGTGTTTAAAAACCTATAGATGTTCCACAATTGCACAAGCTCTCCCCTTCCCTTCACAGAGAGCATTTCTGCTCTTTGTTTGAATGGAGAGAATAAGCCAGGTTACACTGCAGAACCTTACACCTTGCAAGTGGAAAACACCACATGCAAAACTGCAGGCAGCTGCAATTAAACCTCTTAGGCAGGAGCGTTCCCATTCTCCCCTAAAAGAAAGCTGTAGCTCTCCGTACTCTGTAATATTCGTTGTGCCAATTTCTATTACCTTTTCCTTCCAGGCCTAAAGTTATAATAGTCTGCAGAGGAAATATACCCAGGAACTGCTGCAATCTCTGCATATTTTCAATAATGTTCAAAGGCAACACGCAGCTAAAAATTAGTCAGACAACAAAGTGCAGGTGGCTAAAATATTCCCACACTGTAATATTTTTTGCTCATAATTGCAACTAGGGGGAAAAAAAAGGCTAGAAATATATTGTTTCTATTTGTACCTAGAACGGTTGCAGAAAGAGCAGCAGGATTTGTGCCTGGCATTAGAATGTGTAATTCCTTAATACTATATTGTGGCATATGGTTCATTGTAGCATATTATGAATACATGTGTTTGGAGAGCTTTGGTAGTAAATTTGGGTTTTGTACATCTACAACAATGCCCAAATCTGACAAACATAATTTATATAATATTAAGTTAATACAGTATTATGAAATTAGCTCACTGTAGTAAAGCTGTAATTTTTAAATGAAAGACAATGCGATGAAATGAAAGCAAAATAAACATTAGCATTTTGTGAAAGGTAGAACAAATCTTCCAAAAGTCTGCTTTGTAATTTATTATAATGCCGTGTTTATGACTTCCAGTATATTTTAGACATGGCATCCCTTAACAATATAGCACAACTACATCGCTGTTCAGAATGATCCCAATCTTTCAACCCCTCTCAGGCAATGCTCTCAATTAATTTAAGAGAGACTTTTGAATGAATACTGCCTGTGATTAAGCAAGGAGCAGGTTGGAACTCTGGGATCTAGTCTCCATGATGTTCCTTAGGGGTTCAGCACTGCATTTGCTCCATGTGGAAAATTCCAATCAAGTTGATAAGGCTATAGGAACAGAGGCTATTACTCTGTGTGTTAGACAATTCAAGATAGGAAATTATATTTCACATATCCATAAGAGGGAAAGGGAGAAAAGCATTGCAATGTGAGCTCCTTAGCTTGTAGGAAATTGAATGTGTTAAATTTTATTCTTTTAAGGGAAAGAGGAGAACAATTAGCCAGAGCAGGTGTTGGGGGGAGAACGTTAAATAAATAAATAAATAAAAGGTGTTGAGGTCATCCCACAAGAGCCTGAAGCAATGCACAATTTCTGTTATCAACTCCTTAAGGAAAAAAGGGAACATAAAGAAAAACATGTATTACTATTTTAAGGCTGCGTAGAATTTGCGTTATACTTGCTCTTTACAAAGATACAACGCCATGTAAGCATTTCTAGCTCACCTCTGGTAGGCAAAACAACAGAAATTACCATCCAAAACCAAACATCCTTTGTCTCAGTCAAGGTCTAATTTCTAATATTTAATTTGTGATGTGTGGTTTCGGGTTTTTTTTTCAAACAGAAAATATGATTTGCAGGATTTCTGAGGTTTCACATGTCCTAAAAAGCTAAGCACCCTATATCAAAAGGGGGATTTCCAGTAGGAGATGCCAAACATCATTTGCCCTCAAATATCACCAGCCTGGAGCTCCATCAAGTTACAGTAACTAAAACCTAGAGGTTATGGCCCAGAAGGAAACAACTGTAGAATGTAGTGGCTTCGCATATTTGTGAAGTTCATGTCTCAGCCAACGATGATACGTCACAGATGAAAATGTATGACCTTTCTTTGTGTAAGTGAAAGCCATGTTATACGCTACTGAATACTGTTCCCAACCCAGAAATCCGCTATTGGTATTTATCATTCTGCCACCTTATTTCATACTCTCTGAAACACAGAGAAAACACTTTTATCTGAGCAATCAGGGAAAGGTTAGAATTGTGTTAACGGGTTAAATGTATGAATGAATCATGAAATACGAATTAGCACAAAATGCTAAAATAAAATCCTACGCAAAATGCCTCTATGAAATGCAGATAACATGCATGCCTGTACCCCAGCTACAGCTGCCTTGATCTCCTTTAGTATCTCAAATCCACATACTACATCACTCCAAATTTTGCATGGGGAAATCTAATGCTGCATAGTGTGTGTGCAGTTGCCAAGTGTCACATCCACCTGCAATTTGCGTATCACAAACTACACAACTCCAGCACAAAAGTTGGCACACCTTAATCCTGCAAAAACCTACGTGTCTGAACTCTGTGAACAGCCTTAATTTTAGATGCAAACAAACACAGCTTTGCGACTATCATTAGGAAAGTGAAACACGCCAAATAATTAAACTCAGAAAGGGCAGATTTCAGAGGTGAGCTCTCTGCTCTCGAGGCCCAGAACCAGCCCACGGCTGCTGTGTTAAAAGGGCAGAGTCTGCGAGCATTCAAGCCTGGGACTGACACTGGGGCACTTCTTGGTAAGAGTGGAAAAGTAGAAAGTGATTCATTTTTGGGGTCCATTTTTCTACTCCTTAAGCTGAAAATCAGGGAACAAAGACCAGACTTTGACTCTCATGCAGTGCTGTCTAAACACAAATTCAAAGCAAGGATTAACCTGTTCATCGCTTTCCAGCCACACCCAAAACAAGAGCTCTGTCAACATGGATTCTGTCAAATTGCCTTGAGTAGGTTGATTTCCTGAAGCAAGAATGAGATCCAGTACCAGAAAACAAGAACTTTGGCAGGAGAGCCTAAATCCTTCTTAGGATTCAGTGAGAACACTATTAAATTTGAAGAGAGTGGCAGGTAACTTAGGGTGACAAGGGAGCAGCACAAACACCTTCACTACAGAAGTTTTGTGTGATCACCCCCCGCCTGTGCATCTCCACCCAATAACTTCTGAATCTACTGGCCCACTTCTACAAAGTTGACAGAAGGATGAAAAGTTCAGATAATCAAGTTCCTACACATTTTTTGAGCACGCCATATCCACAAATAAAAGAGAAATCCTTTTATTCACCTTGGGAACACTTTCAGAATGACCTCATACCTTAACAGATATCAAAGAATCTGTAGCGGTGTGATTAAAAACACTCCAAATATACAAAAAAAACTAGAGGACAAACAGCTTCTGCACATCAACATCAATCAATCATAATATATAAATCCACGGCAAACCACACTTCAACAGCTTCAGTGAAACTACACATTTTGACATTTGTAAAAGCTACTTAAGAGTAACATACCTCAAAGCATAGAGGAAAGGAGATGAGAGCAGTCAATATCCCTGATTCAGTTATGCAGGGTATTTGATCATCCACAGTTTGTATACACAATAAAGGCTGCAAAACTTTATTAAGTTCCCAGCATTACTCAGCTTCACCAGCATGCATTCGTGTTATATTCCTCAACTATCCATGTTAGGCACTCCAGATGGATTTTCCCTGTCTTCAGAGTGCCTGCATTCACAATGCAAAATTCTATGTTAACTTGAAGTATCCTCTCACGCACACATAAATATATGAATATTTATACCCACATAAAATCTAACTCTGCCACTTTAGTCAGTGACAGACTGTACAATAATTAGCATTGTCAATTACTAATTATAGCATGGCCACAGATACAGTTATGAAAATGCAGCAAAGTAACAGCTTTGATAATTTCAAAGAATTACACCTTTATTCTGTCACATTTGAATATCTCTACTTTTATCTATTATTATAAATGCAGAAAAGCAAGAACAATAGGTAACATTTTCTAAGCCAAATTTAAGGACAGAGTGTTCGGACCCCTTATTGCTCAAAGAACACGTCCCTCTCATTCTGTCTTTTTTTTAAATCAGTTAAGTATAAACAAATTAACTTCCTATGCATGTTGCTTCTGAGAGAATTACTTTTCATTTTTAGAGTGGTTTTCCATCACTACAAACCTTTTCCTTTCCCTTATGCACCAGCAAACATACTGATACAATTTAAAGGTCATGTTCTTTTCAAACTGACAGGGCCCTCCAAAATTTTGACGAGAGTCCCTCCAAGAATCACACCATACAAACGGAAAGGAATTAAGTAAAGCATCACTTGATGTAGGCTCAATCATGTGAACTGATTAGAAAATGTAACCATGGAGAGAGGTGATTCAAAGTGTGACGGACAACCTTTCAAAGAAAGGAGATGTCATGTTGATAATAATAAGCAAGTACCTGACATTGAAGGAGGGGGTGAACACAGAGGGTCAATAAAGATATAATTGCCTTCAGCTACTAAAAAAAAAACAAACAAAAAACAAATCAAAACAAACAAAAAACCACACAACAAAGCACCAACCAAAAACCCAAATCTCTTTTCTAACTTTGGTTTTTCACACCCCAAAATAAATATTTAAAATTATCAGAGCATTTTATCTGTGTAGTTCAAGTTAAGTTTTAGCCAAAAAATACTGAAAAATGTATTAATAACATTCCACTTGTTTAGCTTGTTCTTTCGCCCAGTAAAAAGGATACCTTGAAGTTCAAAGCCGAATATATAGAGTTTGCCTTAAAGGTTATATTGATACATATTGATCTACATTACAAGTTAGATCATATTTAAGAAGATAGGACTGGCTTTGGATTGTAACACCCATATCATTCAAAGAAATGATACAAGCAAAAAGTAAATGTGCTGTTTGAAAGACACCATTTATCAGGAAGATGTTACATTTTAAACAGAGCAAGTCCAAATATTTTCAGGAAACACAGTATGAGCTGGTGTAGGACAAAAAGATCTCTGCACAAAATAAAAGCAACAGTTACCATGTGTTCTCAACTTTAGATGAATCTGCAGCCCAAAAGAATACCCCACCCTCCACCTCATTTAACCAACACGGAGCTCAGCTAAACTCCAGAAACAGGTGAAAGTAATTCAAAACTATCATATTCCTGTCCTCTTTTTGACAATAAACAATATTTAACCTGTTTTTTTGAATTATTTATTTCTTTCATAGTTCTCTAACTGCTGCTCTTTCCCACGAGTTGCTATGATTTATGGCACTCAAAACAGATCCAACATGTAATGAACTATCATGGTAACAATTTGAAAACATTACATCCAAGATCATTGTAATGATAAGACCTGTCTTCTCTTGTCGATATTAAAATGCATATAATGTATATGAATAAATGGAATCTTAACTGATTTAGATACTATATTCTTATTGATGTCAAAGAGGTCAGTGAGCACATCTAATGTTTTAGCCAACCATGGATTGAAGATTACAGTTACATAAAAAGTAGATGTGGAGCCTTTCTCCTGTAGCACAAATTCAGCCCAAATTTGCACCAGGTAGGGTAACTTAAATAGTTCAGGCAGAATAAATCAGAGGTACAACTCAAGTTCTTACTGGACAAATGCCCATTTCATCAAGAAAGTAATAAACCATGGCACCCATGACAAACTCTGACGCTATTTGCTTGACACAGTGCCTGTTCAAGGCTTGTCCATGTGTTGCAGATTGAAAGCTGCAGGACACAACCAAGGTGACACCCCAGCCATACAATCTACTGCCTGTCTTGGAGAGAAACAAGGTTTTACTGCAATCTAGGTCTTTTGCAATTGCTCCCTGGACTGCTGGCTAATGAGGTCAGACAGTACTGTCCATTCTAGACATATTCTTTCCAGGGTATCATCTCTCCAAGAGACATTCCATGAGGACATACCCTTAAATATGCCATCAAAGCAAATTATAATGATAGAATTTATTAACATTTTTTATGAGGCAAAAAGCATACTTCTAAGGAAACATGAAATAAAAATGAGACTAAATAGCAAATGAATTTCTGCAACTATGTAGTAGATGTTGATTATGCCATTGGAAAGCTTTTGTTACATGCAAGGACAAAAGCTGAGGTTAAGACTTGCAGACACCCCTGACCAGAGATCTTAACCAGACCTCCTCTTTTCAGCAACCAAAAGCTTCCCCCCACAAAGTGAGTGGCCATGTCTCTGCAGTCACATCTACATGGGGGGACTGACTTTCCTTTTTTTTTTTTACTCCCGTACCTCTTAACACGGCTTTTCTAAAAAGAAAGGCTGAGACTGAGATTGTTTAAATAAGTAAACAAATACCACCATTCCTCAAAGTGCATGATGGACAGAGCCCCAGAAGTGCTCAGTTGTCTTTAACACAGTGTACACTCTGAAAAACAGTGGCCAGTGGGTTTGTGGCCAACACTGGCCAACTCCATGCTTGAATGAATTATACAGAGACACAGCCTGCAGCAGCCTCCGCTGGGGGAGATTAGGGGTGAAGTTAGAAAGTAAAAAATAAAAAGCAGCAAGACAGTAGAGAAAGGACAAGGGATTTATAATACAAACAAATGAAAAATCAGAAAGAAATGACACATATTAATATTTGGCAGTAGTGTCAGAGAGGCATAATGGGCAAAAGATGTAACAAAGAATTGCTCACCCTCTGTTCAGACACATCACAGCACTAGTTACAGGCTGTGCCTACACCAGCATTTTAGTCCAGAACAGTGGCACAGCTTTGGATGCATTTATTCCCTCTTACTGTAGCTGGCTTCTTTAATAAAACTGTTTTGATGACCTGATTCCAAATTCCTTTTGTAGGCCAAAAAAAAAATAATCAGAAGCTCTACCAGATGTGTACCAGATGTGCTCCATTAGTCAATGTAAGTAAAAGGTGCAAATCAACAACTGTTTTTCGGTCATCTCCAAATATAGACACGACTAGGACGTTTGGTTCCAGTGACCACACCAACCATAGTCTAAAGTAAAAAATCCCAAAACATGCTTACTATAGATACGAAGCCTCAGCACAAATCAGTTTAACTGATGCATTTATAAGGAGCCTAATTCCTTGCCAATGCAGAGAATACCTTAGAAAATAGGTATAGGCATTCGGGTGAAATAGAGATTTCCGCCTCTGTCAGAGGAAGGTGACATACTTTTGGACATTCTTCCTTGAGCATGCGCCTGATGACAAAGCCATTTGGAACATGAGACCTTATTTTCAAATTACATGTTTAATCTTCTTCCTCACAGAAGATTAAATTCTGATGCAAATGAAAGGGGATGGAGCCATCCCATCACTGCCTGATGTTCTCTGCTAAAAGAGAATGGGAAGGGCATAATGCAAAAAAGAAGCCAAGCATTTAAGGGAGAAAACATAAAAGCAAAACCCAGGGGTTGCAAAATCCACATGAACTAAACCCATGACTCAAATTAGTATAATTGAAAACCATTAAGCTCAGCTCTGTTCAAGTAAAAATTAACTTTATAGTGACTATCATTATAAACTATTGCTTCATCAGGAAAATACATCATGGTTATATTTTATAATTTTTATCCTCTCTTCCGTGTAGCTTCTAGAAGGCAGTTACAATGAGAACTGGGTCTTTCCAAAGTTGTTAACAAGACACATTCCTTTTGGTTCATGGCTAGTATTATGAGAGTTTCTGTCTTATGTCACTATTTCTGACATATGCTGGAGAGAGAACATCTTGGCTCAAAAAATACTGGACCATCATTTTATAGGAAGAGGCTTTCTAGACCACAGAAGCAGTTAGATTTACAACTGACAACAAAGAGGTAATGATAACCTACCCTTACATAGCCCAGAGTCTTACATACTGTAAACTCAATTAGCAATTCTTTTATCTTCACCCAGAACAGACATATTGAAAATTGCAGATTGAGGGCTTTTCTCATATAGCTCTGACCACAAGGATAAATACTGCCCTGCTTTAGCAGCATAATTTTTAGCCCTCTCATTTTTCATCCATTTCAAGTTGTTTGATTCTAGGAGTCCATATTCCAGGAAGGCAGAGCACTCATTTATGAACACAGCTCAGGCAAACGTGCTTTTGTTGGAGATGAAAGGCATGAGAGTTGCCCATAATTTTGCCACAAATAAACTCCTCCTTTGGTTTATGCTACATCATGCCCTTCCACGTGAATAGTTTTGATAAAGACCTGTTACTCCCTTTTCTTTCACTATACACAGTGTGGATACATTAGATAAACACTTTTATATGTTCCCGTCAAGGAGAAATATCCCACACAACGAAGCAGACCTTGTGAAATAACATTTCACTTATCTGTTATGTCTTCCTGAACCTTCCCTAAGAACTATAATTCTCTAATCCCAGTATACAGCTGCATATAGTCTTGCTCCAAGAAATTTCTGCTCTCAAAGACCAGCAAACAAATAGAGATACACAGGTGAGGAAGGTTTCAACAGCAATATGGACACTATTTTATAACTTCTTTTGCTTTCTTTTTCGTTACACCTAAAAGAGTTATTTTAATAAGAAGCAATTTAGAAGCACACACAGAATTTGAAGAGGTCTTCAAAATACTTTGGAGAAATAGATCATATACTCTAAGCCAAAAGTATAAATCACTTTTATCTATTAGGGGTTTTTTACATTTTTACTGGGTCTCAGTGATTTACTAGTATAAAATAAAACACAGAGCTATACTCTAGTTACAAAAACATGGCCAATACGAGAATAGAGAGAGCAGTAAAGTTTGAAACTACAGTGAATGCAGGAGATTTGAGCTAACATAGTACAACAATGAAGTTATTTTTTCAAGCTTACCCGTATGCTTGCAATAAATATGGTAATCAAGTAAATTAAAAACCTGTTGGATTTACACACTTCTGTCCACACTTGTCAATCATTTTTCAACAGCAAATATTTCAAGACAGTGGTTATAACCTCTGTTAACAGAAAAGAACAGCCTGTTTTGGTGAAATAAAGTTGACATTTAATTTACTCTTGTAATTTAAATTGTTCATTCGTTGCTCTTATATGTTGACAGATAAGATTCCTTTAATGTTCTTGAGCAAAACAATAAATACAGTGTAGTTAAATTTTAGATGTGAAAACATTATGCTTTGTCTTGACAGCACCACAGTTAGGCATAAAGTTATAATGTTCAAATAGTCTCTTCTGAGACTCTCTGTGTCATAAAACATGTAGTCTTTCAAAGAGTATACATATCTGTCATTTGACTTTTCTTGAAATCAGAAAGAGATGGATGCATATCCTGATTCTTCACACACAAATTTGAATTTCTTTCTCCTTCAGCCCAAACTCCATGCTATAAATATACACAGGTTTATGTGATAAAACAAAGTTATTACTAGGGCCTGAGTGAAAACTGGTACCGATCACAGAAGTTGTGCTAAGGAAAGTTTCCTGGCTGCCCACCCAGGAGCCACTGTCAGCCACACCCCCACCACCCCCGACTGTCACTGCTGGGACTGAGGACCCTTCCCAGGGGTGGCCCCGGTGACCCAGCAGGTCCCACTGGGCTCCACACACCCCACTCACAGCCAGAACAGGCTTCCTCACCTGCCCTATCCCAAATTTCCCACAGCACAGTCTTAGTCCTCTGGATCCTTTAAACAATGGAATGACAGAGCAGTAACAAGAAAGAGCCCAAGCTGGTGCCTCTGAGGAGGGACCCCAAAAAAGCACTGCTGGGCTTGTGTGCCCTTGTACAAAGCTCTGTAGTCTGGGGTCTTCCTGCTCAGCTCCTGCCCTGCCTCTGGCTGTCCCTTACGTGGCTGTGCCACAGCTCCCTGGGCCCTTTGACATGAGAAGGGTTGGGGTTGGCAGGTCACAGCCTCTTGCCTGGGGTCCCCCCAGACTCAACCTGCAGCTGTGCCCAGCCACCTGCCCTGAATGGGGTCCTCGAGAGCTGGTGGGCTGGGATTTTTGGGGGGGGGAATTTGTGGGGTTTCTGTTGTTGTTGGGGTTTCTTTAGGTTTTTAATAAAAGCATCAGTCCAATGAACTTTTCTCAAGAAAACGAAATTCACTGTTCACTTCAGGACGACTCCTTTTGGCCCTACTAACACTGATGATATTTCACCCAGTGATCCACAAGTTATTTCTCTGATAATGAATAAACTGATGCATCCATCATATTTTGGGTACATAAAGTAGATCAAGTTCAGCTCCAAAGCTTCATATACATGTACATCCATTTTTTTATGTGTTAAAGACCTACGGTATCCATTGCTCCTTGTTTAGGCCAAGAGATTAAGATCTTCACATTACATAATCGTTGCAGGTAATCTCTCCCATTTCCTACATTCTTGAACGGTAATTGTCTAATATCTGCATTTGGCAGATTTGTCTTGAAATAAAATTGCATATTTAAAAAAAGAACTTGTATGATGAGAATACATTCAGTGATGTGGAAGCTACAAAGAAAACCCCAGATGGCTCACACAATAATAAGATATAATATTAAATTTAGACCTTTCATCAAATGTCCTCGAATTCATACTAAGGCCTCTTTTCAGATTTGTACTTTCCTCTTATTTTAAATGCTAATGGATTATCAAAACTATCAAATTCCGCCATACAATCCAGAATGTCTGCTTTTTTAACCACAGAAAATGAACTGCACGAGTTCTGTGCAGACAGAACACTATCGAATTGATCTGCAAAGAAGGAGCCACCCTCAGCAACTACTGCACAGGTACATATTAATTTTATGGTGCATTATTAGGACAGATACCTCAGCACGTTCCTGATGGCCCTATTACTAAGGCCTCGAGCTCTAAAAGCCATTGTGCTTGTACAATCTGTTATTCAAACCTCTGCAGACTTCCAAGCAAAAGGAGCAAGGGATGCTGTCAACCATCATGGCACACACCCAGGTGCTCAAACCACCATCAACATCCAAACAAGAAATCACCAATGCAAGAGCTCACAGAACACCACTGGCTGCTGCAGAATAGACAGAATTTCTTAGATTAGATATTGTACACCGCCTCTTTCCTCTATATGCACTAGTCCAAAAAAGGTGCCATCAAAAAAGGAAAGTGTTCATAAACAACAGTGCGTTTCTGCTTTAAACACCATTGTTGAAAGAGAGCTTCAAGCTCAGCGAGAGCAGAATTGCACTTGGAGAAAGTCACAAGAAGCAAGCACAAGAGGAGGAATGTGTGATATGTTAAAAGAGCTTGTTCCATGCAAATTTAAGGGGAAAACAGACTAAGTATCCTAACATTTCACATGGAGGGCAAAAAAGAAAAAAGTATCATTCTTTATAGCTCAGATGTTTCATGTTTTTATGAGACCCCTGGGCTGCAGAACCCATAGTGGTCATCAGGCAGGCACAGGAGTTTCTATACAGTTCCACAGATTAGCACATGGACCATGCACGTAAAAGGGAAACTTGGCTCATGTTGTGTGATAATATGGCCTATTGAACCAGTATCTTAGAGCTATGAACAGCCGCAAGCAAACAGAGCAGCACTGGGTATTCTGTCAGCACTCCTTGCCCTTGAGTTCTTCCTACCAAAACCCATATCCCCACACCCAGCAAATGAAAGCAACCAGATGCCCTGCAATAAAATACTGCCTTCAGAACCCATGTTTGTGTCTGAAGTCTGAACCAAACTCTTAATGATGCAGATAGTCTGAAAGAATAAGAGGAAGAGCTGAAAAACACATGAACTTTTTGTGTGTAGAAGTCAATGGGTTGGTTAGCTAAAAGAGAAAGGAGCCCACTAAGTCATCCTCAGAGCTGCTATAATACACCTCCAACATCCAGAGGACACTACAAGGCAATTTCCTCCCTCTGCGTAACCAAGACTCCCCTAAAAGATAATATTATTGCTAGTTCAAGATTCCTTAAACATATTTTGTTGCCACTAAAATATTACATAGTAAGAATTACTGTAAAAAATGGTATGTTTTAAATTAGTGCCAAAGGAACTTGAAGTCTGAACAGTAATTACTTATAGTTTAGTATAAACCAAAAGAAATAGTAAACAAAGTATTTTTGAACAATAGAAGAAATCCTCTCTATTTCATCATAAACATTCAACTTCTTTGTGAGAGGCAGAATGTCTCTCCCTGAAAGGGAAATTTTCCCACACTGCTAGAGGAATATTAAGGCATCCAGGAGGTTTTACCAAATCCTTCTAGTTTCAACAACAGCAAAAAAATAATGAATGAATAAATAGATGAAAGCCTCAAAGAGAATCTTCCTTGCTCAGCATCTAAAAGCCAGACCAGGAAGAGGAAAGAACTAAGACAAAACTTTAAGGGCAGAAAGTATGGCAGCTCTGTATCTCTACTCTGCATTTGTTTTCTACTAATTAATGCCACGTGAAAAGGCAAAGTTTAAACTGAAAATGTAGTCCAAGAGAGACACAAACCCTGTTCAATAACATTTCCATTTTCATGGTCAACATGTCCAGCACAGAACACAGACTCAAAATACAAACTTTCTCATTTTGCCAAGCCCAATGTAAATCATACCTGTTAACCCTTTTAATGCAAACCATGACTGCCAGGAATGCAGAGAAGCAGTTATGCAATTCAGACATACTATCTGGGAAATATCTTTTCCTTTTTTTATCTGCTAAATCTCAATCTGAAAATGCAGCAATTTCAATTAAAGTAGAATACAAAGCATATAAAATATAGGCTAATGCCTGAATTTGAAATGCAGTGTGTGCCCTAAGGCACTGTATCATAATTCAGTCTTGCTTTCGTTCTGTCTAAATGTGTACTCACCAACAATAAAGGCAGGCTCTGCTTTGTTACACAGGTGGAATCCTTGTCTCTCCACTCTCTTTGATTTGATCCCTTCTACTTCAAAGCTGGCATATTGCAAAACTTTTCTGCGAAGTTTACGCAGACTTTAACTTCATTTCAGCGTGACCTTATAACTACAACAGCTCTGAGCTCCTTGAGACATTGATCATGTCTACATCGATGTTTGTACAATACCCACTGTAACAGGGCATTGTCTAAGGCTGGGGACTCTGGGCAATATTGTAACATAAATATTAAATAATAATAAAGTTCTGTCAAGTCAGTGATCTGTGAACTACAGCAGGTTCACGTGATCATATATTACAGCTCAAAGGCAGCCCTCAGCAGCCATCATATAAAATCTCTATGGTCTAAAAAGTACTTAAACAATGATTTACACACAAGTCATAAAATTAATAGGAATTACATATATTCAAAACTAGTACATACACCAAAATTTATGTTTGTGCTATAGTTAAGAAACTTCAATGGCTCATTTTTTGCTTTGTTGTTACAAAAACTATTTCTGTTTCCATCTCTGAAAATGTTCAGTGATACATACATACACTAATAAAATACAAATCAACAACAGGGTATCAAAACAGATTTTGATAAAATTTGGAAATACACTGTGCATAACAGACAAGTATAATTAGAAATTAGTTTAGAGTACTAAGACAGTTCCACATGAAGGTTCTCGAAGTAGGCTAAAATTGATTTTCCAGTTCATCCATGCCTAGTCAATAATTCCACCATTTTCACCTATGCCATAAGAGCCCTGTGGTGCATTGGCACCAATATTCCTTTCTGGGAAAATGCAAGTTGAACTGCCTTACTTGGAAAATTGAGTTTGCGTGGTGAGGTAAAGAAAAACAACAGGAAGAAAAAAGAAAATTATAAAGTTGAATTCAGAAAAACACTTGTTTGAGTCTCTCATTAATGAACAGGGAGGAAAAAAAGAAAAGAGAAAATGACAAAACAAAACTAGAAGCACACCGCAAAACACCAAAATGTAAAACAAAAGCTCAACACATATCTGTCTTGCTTTTAGCTACGATGAGTCTTGTATATTTAAATGGAAACAAGACCTACTACAAAGCAAGTGAAAAAACATTCACTAAAACAGCCAAATGTACCATTACCCCTTTATAAGACTAAGCCAATTATGGTTAAACCTGCTGTGTTCTTATTTTCATGCTACTTCAGTTAAGCATAGACAATTTAGATGGCTTTGGAAGAGGAGGGTACATGCTTCACATTAAACTAAGGCATATCCCACTTTTTCCCCAATGTAAATTCCAGGGGTAGGTATTATGTAGAGAATTATACTCCTTATACTCAAAAGGACTCCTATATTTAAAAAAAAAAACAAAAAAAAAAAAACAGAAAATTACTTTTAAAAGACTACATAGTTACCAAAGTGATACATATAACCTACTTAGAGGTATACCTAGTTACCAGTAAAAAAAACTTGACCTGTTTCCAACAGATACCCAATACAGGAGAAATACATGAAAGCAGACAGCTAAAAACTCCTGTAACTAATTAAAAGAATAAATTAAGCTCTAATTAGCTTAAAATCTGAGCAACTCACCTGGGAGAGTTAAAGAAGGCTAAAGGCAAATCTAGATTTTGCAATAGAAGTATGCTAAAGACCACATATCTGAAAGAGGAAAAAAAATCCAAATGTTTTAGATGTTTTATCTGGTGAGGAAAAGAAACAACAACCTCTCTAAAACACGCTCTGAAGTGCACTCAAAAAGCAGTAGATGCTAAAAGTCTTATTTCAGATGAAACATCTTCTCTATTTCACATGTTTCTTTCTATCATCATTAGGTATCTTTTATTTTTTCTTTATTGCTGAAAATAAAAAGATACTTCTGCTGACATTAAAAGCTTGATTTTACAAACTATTTAATGCACTAAGGATACTGTTAAAAGACACTGGCATGTTGATGCGAGCTGTACAAAGGTCAGTGATTTGGAGGCTCTTTCAGACAATTTGCCAGGATTTTGGCATTTTGTAAGCACACATAGGACAGCTCTCCAGCAAGCTGACCTTGACAGTGAATTGGATAAATAAACCTTCAATTTACCCCCTCCAGCTCGATGCTAGCCCAGCTGATCCCTCTGGAGCCTTCACCTGTCCATATCGTTCAACTGCCTGCAACTTTCAACTGACGAACATCCACAGCTTTACAGGTTCTGTGACAAACACCATCTAACAGATAAGGCTTCTGAAAAGTCAAAGTCAATAGTGTTTCCATTGAAAATTTAATGCTGCTTCCATCTTTACCCATCATTCTTCCTACTGTTGCATGTATCCCAGGAGGCACTTCAAGCAAAAGCACTACTCCATAACAGGTAATGACGTGGCATTTAATGATACTGTCCAAAGTGATCCAAGCCCATGGAAAGTAATGTGCACTCATGTACCAGATAAGCACAGCTGAATGTACTAGAACAGCAGTATCTCTCACTGCACTGTCACTAGATACAATGTGACATATGCTCTGCCATTGTACCTGGCTTTTCCTTTTACTTCACCATCAGAGGAAAAGAGCATTTTCAGATACAGAGCACCAAAGTGTTAAGGGAATTCAGTAAAAGGTAGGATGGCAACATATCCGTAATTAAGTATTCACAGCCTCTTTAATACTTCAGTGCTCTTGGATTCGCTACTAAAATCTGTGAATTATACCTCATTGAAGAATGTCCTTAATCGACTCTGACATGTTTTATTGGAGGCAGAAAAAATGTTTCAGTATGATAGATAAGGTTAAAAATGTTACTACTCTGATCATTTACTCTAGTGCCTTGCAAAAAAACTCCAAAGCCAAAAACCATTTACATCATTCATCTGATGCAATGGAGAAAAAAAAGCATTATCTGACAGCCCATTTTAGCTGATGGGACAAAGTGCACATTTTCAATTTTCTGACAATGTTATGTTGTTTATGTAGATAAGAAAAAGAAGAAGGGGTAAAAACCACGACTGTAACATTTCTACCACATGCCATAAGGATCTGAAATTCGAGTTAAACAGCAAAGTACCTTGAGACCATGCAGAGCATAGCATGACAAACAAAAATCATTTTTATGGTTTCAAACCAAATAACACATTACATGTTTTCTACGCTAATAGCAGCACAGAGTTCTGAGGCAGCCCCAGAACGCTGCAGCAAAGCTCAGCGTGACATCTCTATGCATGTGTGAAGCACTCCTCTCGCTGCAGCGGGACCACGAGGTACCTCCATGAAAGCTACTGAAATATTTTTAAGTAAACATTTTAACTGAGCTTTTCTTGTATTAATTTTGATACTCTCCAGATATCAATGGCTTCTGCTTACACTACTCACTGCAAAAGGGACGAACAGGAATCTCATACATATTCAATTTCTATTATTAGTTTTATTAGAGTGATCCATGACTATGTGGGAAAGTCAGCAAAGAAAAGAAATTGTTTAAACTCACCGCCAGAGACTTCTCCATGGAATGACACAACACTGCCAGAAAGAGAAGGCTATGGAACTATATTCCTCAGGACAGGGCACATTAAGTTTTCAGATAAATAACCTTTGCATTTAAAACTTACATGGATAAACTATATAAGATATTGTATGGTTTAAGAGTCCCCACCTTGCTTTTTCACCACCAAAAAATACATCTTCTTTTTGGTCATGCCAATAAAGCAAAATTACTAGAAGTATTTTTACTTACTATGTAACTGACAAGATTATCATTTCAGCACAAATTAGGGAGAAACAGTGTTTACCACAAAAGTAAAGTAATCCCATTCCTGTTCATTTTACTACTCATACACCTAAAGGTAAGCACACATTTACAGAACTTGCTCAATTACCTGAGGCTTTGTGGTACACACCTAAATTACTAAGGCATCTATGAGCTGCACCATTACCCATTAGAAACCGAAATGAAAACATTAAAATAATTGGCTAAGACCCTAATTCTACAGCATGGACAAGGCTTTAAATTAGTACCAGATGCTGGATTTTATTCTTTAAACAACAGTTCTAAGGACAGAGAAAGATTCATCTTCCAAGCCTACTTCTGCCTGCAGACAATATGACCCATCTTAATGAGGCTGCTGAATGCTTTATGAGCAATTTCATCCACTAGTTACTATATTCTGGCACCAAAATTGAAATATTCATTTTAAATCTTGCCATTAGGACAGTATTGCATTCTGCCAAATTTCCAATGCCAATTCTTACATTCAATTGTGATTGAGTGTTTCTCCAGAACCAAAGAGATAACAGCAAGGTCTGCCTACGCATCCTGTGTCATAACCAGCTCATTAAGCTCCCTGTTCCCATAGACACTGTTTGGAAAAGAGACACTGGGAAAACAGTTTTCCATGGCCCAGTTACATCCATGCTACCTGCTGCTGCTATCAGCTACCTATATCTCTGCTTATTTGTCATAAAAATCCTACTCGATAGAATGGTCCCACCTCTGAAAGACAGAGAGAGGAATAAGACAAGGAGAATGGAGAATTCAGGGTTTATTTCAAAATTTTGAGGGAAAAATATGGCCACATGCTCAGGAAAATGTAAAACGTTTATGGTATAAGTATGCTTGCATGTCACACTAGGGTCTGTCAGTCACAAACCTGTTTTACTGTAATACCATACGCAGACCTGTGACCTGGGAAAAACATCCAAAAAGGCCATTTTCAGAAAACTACTATTTTAAAAGCACGCATAAATTTGAGGAATATGAAAAAAGCTTTCCTACTTTAAGTTTTTTCCTTAAAGTGTGTGCTTTAGGAGACCAGTTGCCACGCATGAGAATGGGGTCCCTCTACTGCTGCTTAGACATTTTCAGTGCTGAGACTGTGGCCATGGGAGATACCATGGGCCACAACCAACTAAGTGTTCTT
This sequence comes from Pachycephala philippinensis, assembly GCA_013397055.1. NCBI lineage: Eukaryota > Metazoa > Chordata > Aves > Passeriformes > Pachycephala > Pachycephala philippinensis. The sequence continues at coordinate 311,167 of VWZT01011228.1, forward strand.
CAAACTAACTGTGGATATCAAAGCAAGAGGGTTTTTATCTCTTCTTCTCTGGAGAAAACCAACAGACTCATAAGTAAGGTGGACTTTAATACAAAAATAAAATCGTTTACTCTATAGTAAAAAAAAAACAAACAACCAGTTGAAGAACACGGAGTCAGAGTTCATGATCTGGAGCTACCTAGCAAATCTTATGAAAACATACCATAAAGTTACAATTAACCTCAGAATATTTGACTTGAAAATTTTATATTCTTGATGAATGAATTTTTACATATCAAATTTTTCACCACAGAAGTTAATATATCATCTCTGTCCATATATCACTGCCACGCATGCAGAAGTTCACTTTCTATGCCTCAGTTTTTGGCATCCTACTTTCTTTGCCTTTGAAATTCTTTATTATATTGTTTTTGCTGCATAATAATTGCTTTTCTTTTATACATTGAAGGGCTCAGGAGGAAGAAAGGAGGAGGTAAGGAAAGAAAGAAAATGTACTTTCCTTGCTATTAATTCTCAGACTGCTTTTTTTTATTTATTTTAAAGTAAGATGTTTTGTTTCCCAGGCAGTATGTATGCCTCGCTCTATGAAGTGCGAGGTGCAATTGCTGCCCTAGCTCTGTGTGTGGCTGTGGCCTTAGAAGTCAAGGATAAAAGAAACAAAACATTTTTTTTTTAATTCTGAAGTGAAAAATCCATTTGATTTCTTTTTGTTTATTGCTGCATTACTTAGGTAATTGCTTGAGTTGAGTCAGACTGACGGCAGGGCCCTGGACCCTCTGACTCCAATCCTTTTGCTTTATTTATTAGTCTCACTTATTAAAAGAATGTCTTGGCTTATATGATGGGTACTATTCAAGCAGAAGTTAAATCACTTATATTTGCAGTCTCAGTCACTGACTCACAAAGGCTGAGTATACCGTGCTAAGTATTCGCAAAAACGCTCTAAACCACAAAAATCATAAGCTCAGCCCTAAAAAATGAGATGATTCAAAAAGGTCTGTGAGGATTTGCAAAACATTTAAGCGAACCAAGCCATGGTAACTTGTACACAAAATTCATTCCACACGAAAAAACATGTGCATCAACAGATATAAAACCTGGCCATGCTTGAGCAGCTCACATGCAACATGACCTAATTTATTCAGTGAAACCTAGACAAAATTTAGCTTGTCCTCTGCCTCTCAGAATGATCCAAAGATCTGTTATTTCAAACAGCACTGTTTTTTTCAGTATTTTTTAACATTCTTAATAGATATCAAGCTCCTGAGGTCCTCTATTATGTGGTGATCCTGCGCAGAAGCAGAGATATTTCACTATCTGTTACCTCAAATGGTGCTGATGTCCTCTTCTAAAATTCAGGCTGGCTAACAATGGAAACTTTCATGAAAATATTAGGTTACAAGATAAGTTGCAAAAGGAAAGGACTTCAGCCATTTTTTAAATTTCAATTGATGTTTTAACCTTATGGCCCAGGATAAAACTACACACACGGAGTATTTAAGAAATTCATGTATCCAAACCTTTAACCTTGTCATAAAATTTTCCCTTCTTTTCATCTCTAATGTTCAGCATACTTGTTTTAATAAGCTATTCACATCCCCAACATCTTCAAAGACAGAAAGGAGTTGTGGTTACAGTCATGTACTGAAAGACAAGACTTCTGGTTGATGTTTCTGGGTTCACATGTCCTTTCTGTCTTTGCCAGATTTCTAGGAACAACTTCCTCACTCAGATTTTTCCCACTTTCAGTTTTAGTTTCTCTTTCAGTCCTGTCCTGTAGCCGAATTACACATGGCCCTGGCACAAAGTGAGGTGCATTCCTGTAAGCCATTAGGGATATTCTTAGTGCTGGTTTTTTCCAGCCTATTAGTTTTTGTGCTAGTACTGTACTGGTTGCCTTTAGCAATGCAGTGTTTTGGTGTATGACTTCTGTATTTGCTTGAGGCCACAACAGTATCAGTGTTCTGTGTCGTTTCCATTTTGTCTCAGGCAGCCTTTGCACTCACTCGAAATAAGTGTGGTCTTTTGCCACTGACAATTGAGAATGTTAGTCCATGTTATGTGAAAAACATGCTCCACCTTTTCAGCCAGTAAATGAAATGTTTATTGAGAAAGCATGAAAGGAAGGGGGAGCCTGAGTGAAGAGTTTCATGAGCTCTGTTGTTAAACAGTGGTGTAGTCAATCAAGGTAAGTTAATCCAGGTAACACCTTCTTTGTTATTTCTGGATTTACTCACCAGGCTGCCAGGAGACCATTCTAGAAATTCGTCTACAACTCTTCTTCTTCAAAGTGTTTGTTTTATCAAACTCTTGCTTTCACTTCCATTCTTTGCTAATGACCACCAAATATCTCCCATAAAACAAGTCTCCCAACCTACACTTCCAAACTTCACAGCACCAATATTCTTCTCTCTCAACAAGTAAATTCTGCTGAAATGCTCACCTCCACTTGCACCGAGTGGCATAACATTTTCTAGTCTGTTCCTAGGCCCCAACCCAAACTATTTCCTCAGTACCACTAACTCTTCATCAGTTACCTCTTCTCTTTTGGCTTCTCCTGTCATTTCACACTTGATTGCCTTCTCTCTAACATCTCATATAATGTATACTCTTCTTCTGCTCTATTTCATTTTACTTCTACATTTTAGGATAATCAGAAAGGAGCATCAGCTGCTCACTGTCCACTAAGCCTGTCTTGTACCCTGAAATTATATCTACATTGTCCATAATCCTGGCAGAGGCCTCTAGCCCTCACACTGACCTACAGCACACGGTCACCTGCCAACATAAAGTCAATGGTATATAAGATGTGGACAAAACTGGTTCAATTACAACACCAAAGAATTCCTCTGCCTTTCTCAAAATATCTTCATTGTGCAGCTCACTGGCCTTTCAAGTATATTGAAAATTTCTGGGTGTGCTGCCTTCAAACTCCAATTACCATAATTTCCTCTCATAATTAATAAAGTAAAACTAGAAGCAATAGTGCTTCTGATTTACATAATCAGTATAAAATCCATGCATTGTTCAAACAAAATGCTGCAACCAACTTTTGAAACTTGATGGCATAAAACTAAGGCCCTTAATCTATAATTAAATTTAAGATAGCTTGATTTTAAGGACATGGAATATTTTCAGGTGCAAAATTTATGTGGACAGCAAACCTATTAAAATACTGAGATACTACTGGAATAGGAACAAAATGTTCCTTACTCAAGTGTGACCATTTCCATTGGAAATGCACATACAGAGCACTAATTAAATCCTCCTTTAGTGTGACAACTCCAAAAAAAGAAAGCTTTGAAGAGGGGCTTCACGGGCTTTTCCTGAAAAAGAAAACAGGAAAAAATGAAAAATATATAAATAAATAAAATCTAAGCACACTCTTGCAAAATTGTAAAAGCCGTTCTGACCACCTGCTCTCTAGAACAGATCCCAGCAAAGCCAGGTGTGGACAGATCTTCAATTTATGAAGAAGCCTCTCCAAATAAGTCTTTCAAAGGACATGGCTAAAGCTTTGTGGTCATAGTATTATGGGCAAAAACTGATCTGAAGCCCCTCTTCTTGTATACTTAAGTCTACCTCCAGTTATACTGTGCTTTTGAGAGACGACGACAGCATTACTACTCAAGAGCTTGGGGGTATTGCTTGCACCATGCAGGATTTTCACAGGAGGGCCATACCACAGTTTAACAAATCTAAAACTGCAAAGGTGAATTGAGTAGCAAAAAAGTGCATATCAATCAAAAGAAAAGAGTTATCTGAAACAACTAGTCGTTATCACATCCAAAATATTTTGTTTCTATTAAAAGAAAGTTTAAAATTGAGTCATTCACTGCTAATTTTATTCCCAGTGACAGCACCCAAATTTCTCTTCAAAATTACAGATAGCGAGTTACCACAGAATTTTTATTATTTTAATGTGACAATAACACAGATGATAGTTATCTTAGCAGAAAGAGAAAGAGATTACTGAATTCAGTACCCGAGATGGAAAAAAATTTCTTACTTTAAATTGTGCCACACTCGCTCCACAGAAAGAGTGATTATAATCTGCAAGGGGGGGCAGTAAAGCCCTCCAGAAGCAAGCCTTTCATAACTTCACCATTTTTCACAGGCAAGTATAATTACAGTTTTGCATAACCATCTAATGAGAGGAAGTCCTTTCTTGCAGTGTTAATAAAGGACCTTGCATAACATGCTAACAAAGCAATGGCACTCTATGTAGGTAATGTCATTGTGTAATTAGCATGCTCATAAGATGACTTAAGATTACAGTTTATCTGAATCTAATAACTGCCTATCAGCTGCTTTACCATTCTGTCTTTTTCAATATATCTTTCCTCATGAATGGTTTGAGTACCCACCCGCTCGGTGCAGAAGCACAGTGGGAATAAAACAAGCCAGTAACAAAACAGAAACAAAAAATTTTGTTTGAGAGCAATGAAATGAATAAACATGAAAAATCCCAGCTTTTTCACATACCTAGACATGTATTTTAGGACATGGTATCACAAATATCAGTCTTTGTTATTCATTTCTAGATGGTACAACATTTGAAATTATATGAGAAAGGTTACTGGAAATTATACTGGTCATTTCACACATGACATAAAAGTAGAGTTTGGGAAGAATTGGACAGTTCTCTAAGCCACTTAGCAGGCTCTTTCACAGGAGACTACCCTTGGCTGGAACACTCAAATTCAGTATTTACCAGAAGCCTGGTTGCTTCTCCTCTCCTGCACCCATAGGCTCACAGACAGTAGAACAGAACTCATCAGAATCTGGTAGTACAGCTGGACTAGAATCACCCTTCCAATTTCCAGTTCTGCAACTTGGACCTCAGAAAGTGGCAATAAAGAAATAACCAGAAGTGCAAGAACCCAGCCTGGAACAATGTAATATTGATTCATGGATCCTGATAGAGAAAATCCCTTTCTATCCCTTTTCCTCTGTCAGACTCAAGAAAGAAAGCCAAATGAATGAAAAAGTAGAGGATGACAGATAGAGGGTACATTTTGGCTTGACATGTTCTTTATAATGTGTACATTTCAGAGCTGGAAGGGAGAGAAGTCACAGTTTTGGTGACCACAAATACTCAAGTCCCTGAGAACAGTGAAGACCTCAATGAAGACAGAAATTAGGCAAAGAGCACTCTGTATCTCCCAACTTAAAACCATTACAAAAGAATAAGAAATTACACATAAAACTTCTCCTTTAAAAAAAAAAATAAAAAATGCATCTCCCTGAAGTAGTAACTGTAAAACAAATTAAGACATTTCCAAGTATTTGCTAACCTACTTACAGGCATCATTGCTCCCTTGGGCCTTTGTAGCCTTACACCTTCCTTAACGGACTAGCTGAATAGGTAAATGGGTTATATCAGGCCAGGAAATCAATGTGTATACTGTGTTCTCAGCCCCAGATGAGCTTGTCGAAGCCATTTTATTATAGCTGGAGGAGCTGTATTGATCTCACTGTTAACTACTCGGAGGTGGCGAGCAATCCGATGAAGATGCGTCCCGCCATCCATCCAAATGCTTTCTCCCCTCAATAGTCCTAACAGAGTTAAGTGTTTGCAGATTGAATTAATTTAATCTTTGCTTAATCAAAACTGACTATGCTGGAGCCCAAATTCTATTAATTACTAAAGGAATCACACTAATGCTGTAACATGACGTTAGGCTGGAAAGGGCTTTATTTTACTATGACAAGAGGGAAGAAGGGTCATAGGGAGAATGGGAGGGTTAGTCAGGTGTTATTTCACAAAAATAGCTATTTTTTTTTATTTTACATTTCCCAAACAGAGAGAGTTCAGACTTCTCTGCTTTTTTCTAAAATGGGGTTATTGTCAGCCAGCAAAATTTTGCTTTAGTGAATTGACAGGCACAGCAAGTTAATTTTATCCTTGATGATGAGGAAGAAAGAAGTTGTAACATCACCCAGATTTATTTATGCAACAAAGGTCTTCTCTTGAATAAAACCAGATGCAACTTCTCTAATTTCTTGTTTCTATTTAGTCCTAAGGTTAGTATAATGATTTTCTTAAAAAAAGTCAGAAATAATTTCTTCTTCACTGTCTAATAAAAAGAAAATTTTCCCAAATTTTCCACACACAACAGCAACGGGCTACAACTAAACAGAGACAGTAAAGTAAAACAAGTACTGTTTTGCACTAATATAACTAAAAGATTTTTAACAATATCATCCAAGCATCAGCCAATGCACATGCTGGGTTCAAGTGCTCATGGAACATTTAACAGAGAAGCACAGGTAAGATCTCCAGGTAACTTTTCTCCAGGAAAAGCTTGAAAAACAAGGACAAGTGCGTATTGTTTTGTTTGATCGGGTGTTCCTGATTATTTCAAAATCCATCATATCAAGTATTTCACAGAGGAAAGATCTCTCTTTAGTTGCTTTTTCTTTTCCTCCCGAAAAATAGTTATTTCATACAGCACTTCATGGTGCTGCATATTCTTAAGCTAATTTTGGTGTCAAATTATCTGCTTCATTTGCAATACCAGGTGAGTTTGCTTTCTTTTCCTCTTCCTAAATAGTCTATAATTGAAAAAAGTTTTGTATGGGAGCAAAATAATGTTGATTTGATTAATACAGCCGTATGCTTACAAAGCACACACTGAGTGTTAAATAACAAACAGTAGCCAACTGCACAGATCAGCTGCATATGAAACATATGTCCTGGAACAATTATTTTATTTCAAACAGAAGAACAGTCTATGCTCTTTTCTTACACTCCAATCCACCGTTTCAGTTATGCTATAAAATACGTTCCTGAGCACTGCCTTTGTTACGAAAAAAGTTTAGATTTTTCTCTCACAGGCATAAAGAGACATAATAGCAAAATAATTCTAAGAAAAAAATCCTCTGTCTGCCTTTCATGGTCTTCATCACTTTTGACTTAATGTCAGTCTTGGCTTCAAGAATTTCCAAGCTACATTTTAGTCTAAGCAGAGAAGTTTTGTGCAATCATATTTAACCAGTGAATTTATTCCATCAAAAAATACAAATATTAATCCAAGAAACATTGCTCAGTAAGTAAGAAGACCAATACCCCACTACCTGTAGTGCAAAGCTAAAGCAGACCCCAGAAAGGCAGGAGCTCTCTATAATTAACCAGAAGGTAAAGAGTAAACAGGAACAAAGTGTGCAGACTCGGGCAGACAACATCCATTTTCCACTTCAAGGGAGGTCATAAACAGCAGTTTGTGAATTTAGAAATGATTTTTTTCCCCTTCTGTTAAAAGTCTGTGTGATGACATCAGAGTTTTGCTGAAAAGATTTTGGAACAGTCATTACCACTGCGTTTTACAGCAATTGAACCATGAATTCAAAACCACCCGGGTGCTAAACACTGGGTAAAACCTTCTGAAAGTCAAACTTATTCCCACATAAAGGGATTCAACTTTGAGTTGTATTTGAAAAGGATGTCTTTGGAGTTGCTCAACTTTCTCCTGCATCAAATCTTCATTGCACATTGTGAAGCAGAAAAATTTAAAACATAGCCACAAAATATTTAAAATAAATAAGAAAAAAAGCCCAGCAACAAATAACCTACAAAATAAGACTACCTCATCTGAGATAAAATGGGACAATTAATTTTCTGAATCATTTACATATGAAACAATTTCTTCCCTCCATACTTTGCCTGTTATCAGGATTACTGATATGGCCAGTCCTTCAAGAACAGGATCTTTTTCAACTTAAAACTATTACCTTATCAAATATCATAAATGAGTTTGAGGAGGAGAAAACAAACCCTGTGGTTGTTACAAGAATTGTAACTGATGAGCGAAGGTGATAATAATGCTAAGATACGTTTTGTGGCTATTGTAAGCATTTATACTCTACTTAAATTTCAGCTCATATATTCATTTAATGCAAGCCAAAATTCTCATCTTGCTTCTCAGATAAGAATATTCCTTTTGCTAAATGATCATTTTCCATTGAGGTGTAATGTTTGAAATCTGCATTTCATGTCAGAGTTGGCTGATCTACAGAGGGAGCAGTGAAACCCAGTATAATGAAATATTGTTTTTTACAAGCCATACCTTCGCACAGCATCAAGATCATTCTGGGTTAAAACACCAATAAAATGAAAAATTCTCATTACAATTGATTCAAACATGTCAAAATGCATTTTACTTTAATCAAACTACCCTGCCCTTCACTTTTCAAACATTTCTAAAACATAAATTATATCTCACATTACAGAAAGAAACAAAACTGGCTGCTTTAAACCATAATCATTGCAAATTGCAGCATTGACACCTCTGAATTAAAATTGCAGGAGAATTCACATTTAGGTTGTTTGAACCACTATCTACAGTCATTTGACATATTATAGGATCAGAATAATTTTAAGACGAATATAATATTCTTCCCCATGTATTTCATTAGTGAGGATCATTTGGATAAAAACAGAGCTCTATTTTTGAAGTCCACTGACTTGCCAGAGATAACTGTTAAGAGTTCAGTGTTTGTGGTATAACAAGCTCTGAATGACAGTGTTCTCTCCTATTTCTCAAGAGTACAGCTTTGTCATCTACCACTGTGATCCCAACAAAGAAAAATCCAGATGTCTGCAAATTAAAGGAGAGCTGGATGACATTCTGCTGTTAATGCTCAGCATACATAAATCATTGTAATAAGAGAAGATTGTTATATTAACCTTTGTCACGCAATTTTCTTTTTCTCTGTAAGAAATAGGAAAAACAACAAATTAGGTGGCACAATAATTCTATTTTGAACCAGAATGGTGCAGAGAACTTTCATCCCCTTGCCAGTCACATGATTCCCACTTACCTGGAATTTTATACGTGCCCTATAAGAAGATAATAGTATGCACATATACTTCACTTCAATTGGTATATTGCTAGAAAGATGGAAAACATCTTACAAATAAATCATAATTTTAAAGGAATAGATACTGGAAGACAGGAAGCCGTGAAATTTAACCTTTGCCCTACCAAAAATCCATCTTATGGCCACTGAAATGCTTTAGTTCCCTCTGTCATTTACCATGTGTGGGAAATGGGACATTAAAAATTCCATGTATTAAAAATGAATATACAATATCTGTGTCTATGCACCGCCCCAGCTGCTGCAATGCACAAATATAAGAACATTTCCACACAAGGGAGCTGGTAGGATTGGAACCTCCACCTCAGTGGAATCCCAGGAAAGAGTTAATGTGCTCCATTGAACAGACCCAGTAATATTTTAGGTCTCTGGTGCATAGAACACATATGCAGAGTGTATAAGATTAATGCTGAAAACTTATCCTCGTGCCAGAGACCTGCCATTGTTCCAAAATGTTTTGTTTTGAAAAGTTCCAATGACAAATAAATAACTAGCGATCCAACTTACTAAAGAGCTAAATAAATAGGTGTTCAAATGACCTGCCTTAACTTAGGGACATGGTGTCATGGGAAACACCCTGGCTCCTGGGTGTTTTGCTGCAAGTTCCATCACTATCTCACAAACTCTTCTTCAACATAATACAGATGTGCTGGGTGAATTGAAAGGTTGAGGATTGAGCTTTCCATGCTTAAAAAATGACATTCACAATCAAATGGCTTCAAAGGAAGATTCAGTTTGGTTTTGACCATTTCTGCAGTAGGCAAGAGGATAATTAGAATACTTATGTGAAATAAAACAGGAAAATGTAATCATTGGGATTAGTTTTTCACCATTTCGGTACATCCATATTTCACAAAGCACTTTAAAGTGAAAATAAATATTAAAAATGCCGTATAACCTAATCCTTACAGCATAGTACAGATAGACAAAGCTAACGGATTATCAACAATGTAAAAAAACCCAAGGTATTGCTCTACCCTAGTTCATGTTCCCTAGTTTGATTCATCTTAATCCCAACTTTTTTATTAATTGAACTGCATATCAACCTTGCCTTCTTGTCCTTCATACAGTCACTTAGTCACTTCAAAAGTGTCCCAGTACATACAAAATTAAAATACAAGTAAACTTATTAAAAATATCAGGGGGAAAGGCACCCTGGAAAATTCTCCACCTTATTTTTTGCAACAGAAGCATCTAGGAACCAATTTCAGAAAATTAGACACGCAGTTGATGGTTTCAGTATATTTGGAAATAAGCTGCACATTCCCAAGGAAATATGGGCTTTGATCGAGGACAATATTGGATGCTACTGGGATGTCACACTAATTCCTGTGTGGAAAGGATGGGAAAGTGCAATGAACACATTCCCATGCTGCAAGGGTTGAAGGATGGCTATATTCTACTGCAGCAGTATTTCTGTTGTCTTGCCTTTATCAAAGTCCCCAACTCCTACAGAATGTGACCAACTCCAAAATCAGAAAGCTTCCCTAAAGTCAGAGTTCACACTCTTAAAAATAAAGCACTGCCTGAGCTGTTGCTGCACCCAAAACCTATAAAATTACTGTTTATATAATAATTAGAGACCACTTTGATCCACACTTTTAGATTTTTTTTCTAGATTTTTTTCCTCTGACAAACAAAATCAAAGGCAGTTATTTCAAGAAACACAGGGAATATGTTGGAGATCCCGCTCAACACCATTAACTATGGATTAAAAAAACGAACAGTACAAATAAGGAGTAGAGATAATATTTCTAAATTCACCTTGATGGGTACTTTCCCTATGGATGGCAAACTGACAGGCAGCTGCAGTACCACAGGAGCCACTGAGAGTGTGCAAGCTCCCAATTCTGGCCTTCACTTTACATATAGATAAATGTAAACACATGGGATACATCTGCTAAGCTACACTGGAATTATTCTTTACTTTCTTTTTACTGCACCCGTGTTACAAAATAGTACAGTTTTGTGCATCTCTTCAAACTTTCTGACACATTTCCTCCTGAAATGAAGTTATTTTTTAAAGTATGAGTTGCAGCAATTTTTCTCCACTTTTTCCACAGTCTTATTTGCAGGAAGCATAATGTACTTTATTTTCTTGAAAAGGGAAGTGTAAAGAGGAAAAAAATGAAAGAAAATAACTTTTTTTTTTTTCCACATGATTCTCCAGTACTCCAACTTCTTGCTGCAGTCAGAAATAGCATGAGCAAGCTGGGCTTGCCTCTAAACCATCCCTCTGGAGCCAGAAGGGGAAACAGCTGGAAAGGAAAGGAGAGGAAACAGCAGAAGAAGGAAAGAGCTGTGCACCAATTCCACGTGAGCAGGATTGCTCAACACCATAGAAAAGGTGAATCTGCCACCATCATTAAAGTCATTCTCACTGACTTTTGCTTCCCAGGCTAGAGTAGTGGTAAGTATGAAGATTTGGCTTACTAAAAGCTCTAGATATTTTTTCTTTCCATTCCCCAGCTCACATACTTCTTTCTAGTTTTACACAAAAAAAAAAATCTAAGCTTTTTATTCACCCAACTGTAGGACCCTTCAGGAGCATCAGGGATATGCATTCACCATAAAGCTGGCTTTGCACATCTTATATTTCAGAATGGAAGAAATTTTTAGCTGCTAACTGATGTTTTCTAACCAGAACAAAAGGCACACAAATTCTGAGCCTGTCACAGCCTCACTGACTCTGAGGTTCCTAACATTTCAGCCCATGTTTTCAGCTGCATTCCTGCAACTTGAGGGGTAAAATAGGCACCAATTAAGGAATAACAATGAATCTCAGAAAAAGAGGTTTTTAACTAAGAATTAGGTTGCTCTCTTATCCTCTCTTTGTTGTTCTGTTTAAAAATATTTGACAAAAATCAGTTTGCAATTTGCAGCTGCATGATTTCACAGTTATGATCATTAACTCAGAGAAGTTTCTCAGCTCTGTGCTCAGCCCCATACACAAGTTCAGTTCATGTTCTGAACTCAGTTTGCAAAAGATTGGGCCCCTAAAACTGCAGACAGAAAACAGTAATGCTAACGAGACAAAAACAGCCCCTACAATCTCTCCCCTTTTTTTTTTTCTTTTTTTTGGTAACATTTATATCATTTTCATCACAACAATCTCTTTAAAAAGAAAACTTTTCAGTTCTGAAGGCACCTAGCACTACCCGGAAACATTCTTCCTGCAATACTCAATATAGACCAGAAGTACAATTAATTATTTTAAAATTATATTTTGTCAGCGCTCACTGCAGTTGCTATCACTTCTTTGGGATAAAATCACAAATAATGAAGATGAGTAATAAAGCAACTATTTAACAACTGACAAAAAAAACCCAAACAAACAAAAAAGAGAGTATGGGAACACAATCAAAGCACTAAACTCCATTGCACTTGACTGTAGCCACAGTCCTTAGTTTACTACAAGGCACAGGCCAGAAGAAGCCAATAGAACTGCAGTAGTTTGAGTTAATTCAAAATATTTATAATTTATATATCTGATCCATTTTAGTCCAGCCGTTCAAAACTGCACTTTCTGTCGGTTTGCAGTACACACGTTTCTGCACAGTTCCCTACAGGATCAGTAAAGGAAAAATACCCTGGCATCATTTACCATGACTTTCCCTTTAAAAATAAAAATTCTCCTTTTTTTCTGTGCTGCATATTAATTTATAATAGCAAGACAACAGTATCAGCTGTCCATTTAAGTTATTTTAGGTTAGTTTACAGCCTGGTCCTTGAAACTCTATCTTTTAAATATCTCAAACATGTATATACTGTGTTCTGAAGAGCTTTCATGGAGAATGTTTATTAGTCACTTTGATCTAATTCATCACAAAAGAAACCATCTTAAAGTACATAATGTTCTCCTAAGTGACACATGCTGAAGCTGTTATCCTACTTTTAACCCGTGCTTTTAAGGATCTGAACCCGGCCTTACGTCGTCTAAAACTTAATTAAAAGAATGCTGTCAATATCAATGTCAAAGTAACTTGTCACCCTATGAATGAGAGCCTCAGTCGATTTTTCAAACTGTGCCAAACTTTCGAAGGGCTCTTTCACTTTATAAATCAACTAGCAGCTTAGAATATCCTGGCAGCACCTTCAAGGAACGAATCAAAATGACAGGAAAAGAGGGGATAACAATCAAAGCTTGACTGAATACAGGTGTTTGAGTTTACAGACGAACCACAAATGCCTGGATCTTTGACAGCTGTTGATGTTATCAGTTATGTGCAGCTATTATTGGCTCCGGTCTTAGGGGCTGTAAGGCCTTTCCCTTAGCAACATCTCTGTGGCTGATAACATTTGGCTGAACTTTCAGATCTTAACCTCCCTTCTGACTTTTTGCAGTCAAACCCGCCTAAACTGATCAGAGGAAGAGACACGCAGTGGGAAGACAAGTAAAATATTATTGACTGGACTGTTTCATGTCTATTAGGAAGAAAGAGCAAGGGAGGGGAGAGCTTTCCAACTTGACAGGCTTCAAGATAATCAGGGAAGGAATCAAGGCAACAGAGTAACCCTTAGAAAAGTAAGAAAGCAATGGCTTATGAGAGGTCATTGTTCTGTACAAGGAAAAAACACGGGGTGATATTTTATTAGGCTCCAATTTGAGTTCCCCCATTTTAGTACTTGCAGTTTTTAGTGCTGCTGCTTAATAGGCCTAGAGCAATTTTATGGCACACAATGCAGTATTATTGCTAAAGTCTTTAGCTTTACTTAAAGCGTACACAGATGAGTAAATTGTTGAGATTCTCATCAGATGAAGCTGTGTTCCTGAGCATTTTCAGAAGAGTCAAGTTTTTAAGTAGTTTTTTAATTCTGATTTGGCACTTGTTATCAGTGTTTTCCTGGGCAAACTTTCCCCTGTTCCACTAGCAGAAGCCAGACAAAAGCAAACTTCAGTAAACAGCATGAGCATATTTGTGAAGTTGTTTCATTGGCAATGGCAATTTTTCTTTCAGTGCCATGCAGAGCTAGAAGGACTATGCAAAATTCTCGGTGTTCCTCCTGAGTAAACATCAGGAAGTTCTCTACACACATGCAAATCATCAATCTGGTGACCAGATCAAGCTCATCATTTTATGATCAATAAATTACTAGGCCAATGAATTAGCAATAAAACACATGCGGCTCTCTGATCTCTTCCAGGACCTAAAGGCAGCCCCAGAAATTTGCACAGCATCACACAGAAATCATGATTTGGACCCAATGCTCCAGAAGATCTTGTTCCTCAGTGGAGCAGCAGTGGGGTGTTAACACTGCTCATGAGCAGGAGCACCTCCTTTGTGCTCTTTACAACGCCCTTCTCCTTTCTAATTTCTAGGTGGGTGCCACCCATGACACTCTGGCTTGGGGTTTTTTCAAGATTTTCACATTAAGGCTTTCTCAAAAAGTAATCCACCTTTTTAATAGTAAAAGTTTTGATCTTTGATTGTGTAATACAGTTACATTTTGCCAAATACACTGTAAATCCCTCAGGAAAACCCTGCTGAACACAGTATGTGTTGTTGTCATGCCATATCACACAGCACAGATCGTTAAGTGACATCCATATGACAGTATCAATAAAAATTAAACAATGGGAAGAAAAGACATCATTGAAGACTGTATTGCAAAAGAAAAACAGACTTGAGAATTATTCTGCATGGCTGTTGATATTTTCAAAAATAAAATCCTTTGATTAGTAGCTTTTGAAAGAAAACAGTGCTGTTATAAATGAGTTTCATGCCCAAATACAAACTGAGGTGTAGACTGCATCTTTAGATCAGGCCCAGCTACACAGAAATTATAAGAGGTACCATGGTCTATATAAGCAGACTGACATTACACTTTTTTATGAATAAAAATCAAGAAATAATAAGTCCAGTTTACCTTTTTTAAGTAATTTAAGAACTTAAATATTATTACAGTTTAAGTTTATAATTCTATTTTTAAAAATCGTGTTCAGCCATAAAGATGTCACCATTTTAACCATCAAGTAAAGGTCACATCGGCATTCAGGATACAACTTAACTATTCTTTTTCATGCTTTGACTCTGAATCTTTGCATCTGCACTTACTTGGAGGTAACTGCTAGAATCATAATCATATATTTAAATTAGTCACTAGGAGAAAATTAGAATGTTTTGGAAGAAAATTAGAAGCGAATGTTTCAAGAATTCATAATATTCCTTGGACATCTTTTTTTTTTTATATACATCTTCCTTATAATGCCTACACTGAGAGAGGATCAACCCTCAGGAAGACATTCAGAGGTGCACATATTAGTAAATGATATAAGCCTTCAGTCAGAAAGCAAACCGGGAAGAGTTACAAATCACACAAATTAATTACTGAATTGTGAATACAAAAAAAAAAAAATTCACAAGAAAGCCACACATGTAAATATTCACCATAGAACCTAGAACAATGCTAACTAATGCAAATAGCCCATGCATTCATGAAGAGTTTACTGAAAATTCAGAAGGGAAAAAAAAGATTGCTTTCATGTCTCCTTATATATGTATCTCAGAATATATTCTCGATATTAACCACAATACGTTATAACATTATTAGAAAAAAATTTAAAAGGTCAGTAAAGGCAAGGAATTTATGGCAATCGACAACATAAACTGGCCCTAATTCCACAGCTCTGTAGCACAGCAATTGAGACAGAACCCTAAAACCACTTTTGTGTCCTTCCCAGCTCCTGAAATTAGCTGGCACCTGGATTTTCCAATTCACACAGCACAATCAACAGTCCTTCACAGGTCATGCACCAGCAGCACAACACAAAGTGCTGCTCAGAGCACTGCCTGTCCCCAAATCCGATCTGCATTAGGATCCCACAGCAACACCTCTTCCAACCCTTACCAGACCCAAACAGAGCACGAGGACTGGAGCAGCCAGCTTTAGTGGGGGATGTTTCTGTCAATATGAAAGGCATACGGTACACAGTCAAATCTATTTCATTTGGTACCTTCATGTTAGTGATTGAAGATTTCAGATTAGTCAAACAGCTGCTTTGGGTAAGAAAAGTAGAATTTGGAAAAGGAGCTCTAGCTCAGGAAACAGAAATTATAACACTTATATATGATTCACGAGAAATTACAGAACTATCCCTATTATCATTTTGATAAAGTTACGTGAAAATTAGAGCTTTTTCCTAGGAAACCGATATCAATATATCTTACAGCATGTCTTTCTTATCAAGAAGCCCTTAAGGAACAACTGCCAATGACAAAACTGAAGTTCTTTTTAGGTTGGAATTGTGATATTATGAGGCACATATATTTCTTGTTACTTGCAAAAAAAATAATCCATATTTATGTGAGCAGAGTGAAATTTATGATGTTCACTTTCCCAATACACTTTTGTATTACCGACTTTTTGAATGCTGAATTTCTCCTTCACATCTTAAGAAAGGATTTATAACCCATCAGAATGTCTAAAATGTCTAAAGAAAACAAGGTTTTCAAGGTAAAGATGCACATACTTCTCCCTAGCTTCACGTATACTGCTTGGTTTTTTTTTTACCACATTCTCTAAAAATAACTCTGCCCTTTCTGGATGCCTTCAGTCCAAAAACTGCAGCATTGCTGCCCACACCACCAATTTAAGGATGATCAGCCTGTTGGTACCTCAAAATTCATTTGATCATTTTTAAAATTTCTTTCCTTAAACCTCAGTCCAAACACATCATATTTCACATACAGACAATTACCCTAGCCTTAACCATACCAGTCAAATTTGAATATTAGAAGAGGATTCTGGTTAAAACTTTAACTGCAGAGAGGCCATCCTCTCTTCTTAGTACTTTTATCCTTAAGTCAGCAGCATTTAGGACAGCACTTCTGGTTAGAGCTCATTTTTACAGTGCAACATCGTTATGAAAGCCTTTTATCCTCAATCATTGAGCCAATCCAAAAATGGAGAACCATCTTCAAGAAACAAGCACGAATAAATCTCTTTCATTTCCTTTTAATTTTAGGCAGATAAATGTTACAGGTCCTGAGTTGAAGGATCTCTGGACATGAAATCACTTAGTAACAACTCGAATAAAATTTAACCCTATTTTAGCTAACTCAGACCTCGTTTTGCATTCAGATGTTGGTTTTAAAAGCTCGTGACCAAAAAATTAAAATACACATTATAATTAATGACAAGAGGAGCTTGTAAAATTTAACAGAATTCATTTAATCCTTTTCTACCACACATTGGAACAGTCTGACCTCTGTCACAAGATCATCTTCCCAGTCATAATTCGCAAAAATCAATGATAAGGTCTGTAGATGTTACATTATTTTGGGAAGAATCTTGTATAATGAAGGAAGAGATGAGATTACCTCCTGAAAAACTAAGATTGTTGTGTAATATCAACAGTAATATCCTTAAGCAATTGGGTCTTTGACCAAGAGAACTTTAGGAGACAGAATAACCAAAGTAATTGTAACTATTGAAGATGTAATGCACAGTTCAAAGACAAATGTTCAGTCCTGTCCCAGAAAATACAGTCATGGAGCAGCAAGGTGGCAGTAGTCCTAGAGTGAAACAATCTCATTTTCCAATTTCATTCACTTCCCAGTGAAGAAAAAAAAAAAAAGACTGTTTTTTAAAAAATTCTTATGAAGGAACCAGGGAAACTACTCCATTTTTATGTTCCATTTTTACTTTAGAAGGTGTCGAAAAACGTTAAACAATGGAGGACAGCAATACTAAATTCTTACCTTCTGTTACTTCTCTACTCAATTTAGTTTTTCTAATGAAAAACAGGTGAAAATTATGATTGAGTCTGCAACATTCTCACACTTTTAAAACTTAAATATTCCACCATTTCACACAGATAACAGAAACACCTTTTTTCCGTACAGAAGGTAAGGTGACAAGCTATTGGTGCTGCCTCTGATGGTGTCTGTGATAGTGGACTAATCTCTACCATCAGTTAAAGTGATTGCCATTAAAATCTTTATTAGCAATTAGCATTACTGCTTGAGTTTCAGTTTTGCCTCTACTTACTGAAGAAAGCAGGGAAAGGCAGCAGTCCAGTGAATGCCAGTGGATTTAAATGGAATATCAATTACAGAAAAAGGTAAACATTGCAATGGCCCAACACTGTACATATGAGTAGCAGCAAGTTAATGGATAGGAAATCTGTAGCAGAGAAAAAACTGGCCTGTTGTATTTTAGGGGCGAATTTTCTTCTACAACACTATTATTCATTTGACTTCTACAATAGACATTTTCTCTATTAATTTTTCCCACATCATGAAAGCTACTGTTGAATTCCCAAAGCTAGGATCATCAAATATATGCAAAACCCAGCCAAATAAATTCACCTTGCTACACATACCTACCAAGTCTTATGGTTTCAAACCTTTGCAAAGTACAAGTGTGGTCCTTGTGTGCATGAGCAAAAGTGATGGATATTTCTTATACTAAATACAGAAAAAGTTACATCACATCTAAAGGGACAGTCCTCTATTTCCGTGGATTAAAAATCTTTATTGCAAGCTGTCAGCATGTTGTTTAAAGTTAACTTGGGTCAGTTTTAAATTGTGCTCCATTGTCAAAAATACACATTTCTTGCAAGTTGGCCTTCCTCAAAAGAGGAGTCTCTTCTTTTTTCTACATTCTATCCCTGGGCAAGACACATACACACCCTCACCAGTATGCAACATGTAGTTATTCCTAGTTTCAGAATTCCAGTTAGTGTTACAACATTGTACACTACGATGGGAGAAATGAAGTCTACAATTCCCAGCTGATTTTATACAGAAATTCAAGCTACAGAAGGTAGTGCTGAAATGAGTGATAGAATAAATGGTTCCTTAGGATCAATGGCTTTATTCATACACACACATTGTCCTTCCCATGCAAGCTGTGACCTCACAAGTGCCCTGAAGGTCTGCACTCCGGGGTCTCCACGTGTGCCAAAGCTCAGGTCACCCAACTGCAACTGTACTTCAAAGGAGAATTATATATATATTACTTTTTAAATGTAATTGATAACAAGTAAAGAATTTGGATTTACAAAGGATTACTTTTTATTCAGAAAAGCATGTTACTTATTAAAGCTTACAGTAGAGATCTATTCTGAAATAATATCCAGTTCCACACTTTTACGTCCCCCAAACTTAATGCTTATGTAGATCTGAACACAGTTATGCAATCATCTGGCCAACATCACCCTCTGGATAGTAATGAGGTCCTCTCCAACCCTTTGGCTCCTATCAAGTATGCAGAAGTTAAATGCACAGATGAAAAAAATTTGTCTCAATTTCATATTTCTGCAAAATGGTAATTTTGTACTTAAAATGTACAAGATGGATGTTCAGAAATATAGGCTGAAAGCCTAAATTATACTTGGTCATAATTTATGTAGTACAGTCCCAAAGAGATACAAAAAAGGCAGAGCATAATTTATCTGTTGGAATCAGAGATAGCTTTACTAAAACTCCCATTTATTCTATCCCCCATAGTCTTAACCAGCCTTTGTCCTTAGGGTGCATTCTATTTAAGCTTTCCATATTGCTGTTTGATCACATATCGTAGCCTATAATTTCTCTATCATCTGGAGCAAATTCAGCTCACAAAAATTATGATCTCCATGATGGCAAACACTGCATTTCCTAAGATACAAGATATTTATAGAAATACAAAACTATTTGCATGTAAAATGTCTGTCAGGGGAACAAGCACTTTAATTTTGAGCACAATGCTATAAGAACAAAGGTACCCAATACTTTGAGAGTGGCTTCACTGTAAAGAACCTAAACAGAGAAACAGGATGTGAAGAATATATCAGGCACAGTTCTCTCCATGGAAATCTCATGTAATCTCACCAAAATCAATGTGACTAATCATGGCTCATGCCAAACCTGAATTTATGTTCATTTCTTAAAATATAGTATTTCATTTAAGACAATAAAGACGTTCAAAAACAAAAATGAAATGGAAGTCTGATTTTGGCACATGTAGGAAAAGCCTGCAATTATTCTGTCTGGCAAAAGTTTTTCCAAATACACTTCCATGTAGCAAATTAGCTCAAAATTTACATCAGAAACACCCACGTCAATTAAGAAAAAACTCTTTAGCTGTAATGCTTCAGTCTTGGATTCCTTACTCTGTCAGATCTGGTCAGGACCTCTTTGCATGGAGGATATGTAAAACATCTTCATGTTGCAGCAACACTATTTTCTCATTATCCAGAGATTGTTTTTACCTTGTTTGCATTGAACCAATATCTCAGAATGTTAACAAACACAATGCTGTTGCTGCAGCTGACAGTGCCAACCTTGCAGTGAGATAAACTGTGGTTGCACTGACTTGGGCTCATTAAACATTTCCACGGTTCTTTTAATCATTAGTATTGCTATCATAAATATTCAGATGTTGACAATATATTTTTCACAATAAACTCTATTTAACTGCAGATTGGCTGAATTCCAATTAGAGTGCTTCTATTTTGCCTCCCAAATTTCCCCTGAAGAGTATGATACTCCTCTCTCCTTTTTCCTTTATTTGAGAGTAATTTTATCCACCGTTTTATACCAGGTTTATGGTTTACTACAGACAGGTTTGCACTTTCATGGTCTTATTTGTCACAGATGAATTTAAAACACAAAGGCTCTGAACACTGGAAAACTTCTGCAGAGTCACAAAGCACATGGAAAGTGAACCAGCGGCTCACAGGCACCCCTGGGTTCAGTTCAGTCACTAAAAAAGACATCTCTGCTTAATATTTACAAGCCACATTCTTTGCCACATTTAATGGAAAGCATTAGGAATGATGGACAGGTACTTTATAAATTGATTTGATTTGCCTAGGGGTGAAGGGAGTTGTTTTTTGATCAAAAAAGAAATGCAGTTTAATTTCAACTGAGTTTGTGAAATTGCTTCCATTTGGTATTTTTAAGCAAAAGAATGAAAGTAAACTAAGCAATTTCACAGTTGTGGTTAAAAATACTTGCAAAACACTCAAAATATTTTTCTGGGTCTTTATTCAGCCAAGAATGGGGAGTCAATTATATGTACTGCTCTATTCATAAGTACCTAGCACTATTCTTGACTAAAAAGTTGACAATACCTCCATTTTTTCATCATTCCTGGTTAGCTGGGATCTTAATATAAGATAAGCTAACCTCAGTTCTTCCCATCTTCCATATTTGTAAACTGAAAAATAGAAGTGTGCCTTGTGTGAAATGAACTCTTCAGTGGCTTCCAGCTACTCCAGAAAACAGCAGAATTTCAGCTTGCTGCAGGTATTTGAGGAAAAGATAAAATGGACAAACACACAGAGTGATCCTCTGCTTAGCTTCCCTGCCCAGGCTCCAGCTGGCAGGGAAATTCTGCCTTCATAGGGATGTCAAGACTTAAATTTCACAGAATCTATCTAAAACTTAACCTTATTTAGACCAACTAAAACCTTCCATTCCTACACACAAGAAACTAGTTCAGTCTAATGATAGCCCCTCAATTAATCCATCCACGTTTCCCTAAAACTTCTTGATACTTCAGCTGTACAGCAAACAGGGACAATACACACTGAGCAGCCACTAGACTTGAAGATTTTCAATTCTGAATCTCACTAAAAACAAATAAAATTTAAAATACCAGTGACCTGCTGGTAATCTGCTGCCAGTAGTTGACACTTACTCTTGGTGAAGTTGCTGCTGTCAGCAATCCGGGGCACTCAGAAAAGGAAAGGAAGCATAGGCTGAGTCTCTCCACATAGAATCAGGCTCATAGGAGCATTGGAAAAATATGACTGCAGCTTTCCTTGTATGTATAAAAATTACAGGATTGTTTACAGATGGTTTCTGAGCATAAAATCCTATGCTTATGGAAAATTCCAATAAAGTGAAAAATGCACAATAAAATTACAATTCATTAGAACAAGAGTGGGATTTCAACAATTGTCACACATGCAGGCATACGAAGAACAGCAGTATCACACAGTGGTTTGTACAGTAGTTTCTTCTCAGAGATAAGTATTTCAAATGGGAAAAATCACTGCAAAATAATTTAGCTGTAACCAGAATTACAAATTTGAGGACTGTAACAGATAAAATGAGATTGTGAATCATCTCACTTCCCCTAGAAGCTGTCTAACACACAAAGGCCATCAGTTTCTATACATTAATATCTGAATAGGAGAGGTAAATGCCACATTGGTCTGATAGTTTTACTTCATGTCTGCCAGTGAAATATTGAAGTCCCCTCTGTGTGTGTGTTACTGGTATTTCTAATGGTACCAAAAATGAACAAATGCAGAATATAAACTATACTGGAGATACTGTTTTCCTGTTGAAGAAACATGGTTTAGGTTTTAGTCATTTTCTCTTTTTATGGCTAAAATTTGAGGACACAAAAAGGAGCCCAGGTTGTGAGGGTTGTTCTTAAAGTCATCACCTGCAACAGAGTTCAGCAGAACAAAAGTGTATCTGGAAAGTGTTTATGGATTTTCAAAGAACTGAAATGTCACCAAACTGATTTAAGAAAAAATACCTTGACTTTCAAAAGTTTCATTCCTTGGCAACAGAGAAGTTACCCACATTGTCTATTTTAGCAATCAGTGGGAAAAGAAATCTGGACTTAGGAAGTAAGCTTCTGAAACCTGGATTCCAGGTTTCATGACAGAATCAAAAAAAGATAAATGAAAAAAGACATAGACAGGCTTTAATATGAGAACTTGGGTATGTGGGGGTCCTCCTAGATCTTCAGAAATGAAAAAAAAAAATCAGAAGAAACATCCACATAGAACCACATATATTTGAGGGTGATTTATTGTCCCATTTTGAGGCAGTACATGGCTGTAAGGCAGACTGGAGTAGATGAGAGTTCTATCTGCTATGTGTAGGACAGTGGCACAACCTTCTCAATCTGAATGCAAGAAATTACTCAAGTCAGTTCAGCTTTCTGACTCAGCTTCCTCCCTTTATAAATGGGTATAAGAAACATTTCCTTGGAATAACATTTCCTTGCCTTTCACAATCTCGGTGGGGCTGATCAGGGAATGGCACAATATTCACCACATTGGGAGAGGAGCCTTTAGTGGAAGAAGCTCTTTATGCCACAAAATACAAATACCTAAGAGCCACAGAAGGAGGTCACTTCCCAACTCCAAGGCTGAACTTGTCTTGGAAGTGTAAAATCCTACTCTCAGCATCATTCTTCTTGTAAGAAATTCAACTGGTCATTTGTATATTTTTGGCATTAGACATCATGTAAGGCTTTGAGGGGATATTTTAAAAATAATTTTATTTGTTTAGCATCAACTTTTCTTTATTTTAAGCTACCTTTATTTGGCAATAAATATTAAATGGAAATGGGAAGGGCTCATCTGGGCAGTGTTATAACTTTGGCTCCTCCACAAACAGTAGAATTCTCAAATTTCCCCAATTAACTTTGGCAAACAACCACATCTATTAGGATTCTTAGGGCTGCTTATTTCATGGGGTTGGGGAGGGGGGTTGGGAGAGCTGAATCTATAAAAACATCTTCCAGGTCCATTAAGCACCTGCATTCTCGATGTCATTTATTTTTAGAATACAACAAGGGACTAAGAAGAAATAATATCCATATCAGAAATAAATATCCATGAATAAACATTCAGATGTTTCCAATTGTTTCCTTATTCTGTTCCTTTGAAAAAAAAAAAACAAAACTATTTAATAAAGGTGTTACAAACCAGCTAACCATATTTTTTTTTAATTTATTCAAAGATGATTATGGTAGGTAAAATACTTAGGAACCTTTCATTTGACTAAGCTATGAAGTCGATTTTCACTAGTACCAGCAATATGGGTCCTCTACCTCAGAATTTCACTTTAAATGATTTTGCATTTAAAATTATCTTACAAAAACTGCCCTTCTGAATTCAACACCCCAGCAAGAAACTAGCAGGAAAAGCATTTCAGATTTCCAGATCTGATATACTGAGGAAAGAAAATGTTGACAAGAAAGTTCTCAAAACATGGAAAAGGTACTATGTCAATCCATTAAAGAGACTCAAAAGCATAAAAGTTGCTATGGGGATTGTTCAGAATACTGAGACAGAAGGGAGAGCAAGGCCTCAAAATGAAAGACGAGGGGAGTCTTGCAAACTGTGAAATTATCCACCAAGCAATCCATATCCTAGTGAGTAAAATGAAGTAAAACATTATCAATATCCAACTGATCCCAAATCATAACAGGTACAGGGAAAATTCTTTGGAGAAAGGTTCTCTCAGAGAACATTCACATGCTTGGCATTGTGCCCCCTTCACAAAGAAGGACTTAGATCCATAAATAGGGAAGTACCCAGATTACGTTGTCTAAAACCTAATTTTATTTACTTAAACAGCTTTTTGTTTTCATACTTAAAAGCTATTTTCTAAACATCCCATGGAATTAGCTTCTTTTGCCTCAAGAAACAATACAAATAAATCAACGAGTAAGCTACGTCCACCCTTAAGACCTTCTACTGCTCATTCATTTTAATCAAATTTCCCATATTCTTTGACTTTCTATCCTTCATTGCCTTGAGCTATGCATTGCAGCTACTGATGACATACAAATGTTAATTTTGTTCAAATTCAAACACAATAGAGAAGAGCCCATTTTAAAGACTACTTTGCAAACATCACACTTAAAATAAAAGAACTGAATTAAACAGAGTACAGAAAGGAAAAAAAATAAATCCATTCAAGTGGATCCCTATGTTAGCTCTGTCAAATGATTTTCAGACTCTTCAAGTCTAAAACGGTGATTTTTTTCCTCAAAACTTTAACAGCTGCATATTCTATTAAAACATACATAGAAAGAACTCCTTTAAAAATAAACCAATTGTGAGGCATCCAAAGAACCAATGATAGCAAACTTCATCCATAGTAATTAAGGGTAATCCCCGTGACAGCAGACACACAGCAGCTGTGCAGCAGTTAATGATGCTTTTTGTTCTTCTTTTGTCATTTTTAATATTTATTTTATTCAATTTCCCTTCCATGCTTTTTTTAAAAAAAAAAGTTAAGAGTGTAAATTGAAAGTGTAAATAGCTATTTTGTTGGGAGAAAAGAAGCAGCAAGAAGTACTGCACTTATGTTCTGCTTCAGTCCTAAGATAAACTGTGTTCCACACTGAGCTGGCAATAAAAAGCTCAGGTTTTACTTTCTCTTAGATATGTGACCACTAATACTTTGCAGTCACTAATCCAAATACAGTATCATTGTGGTCATCATTTAACCAGAGATCTCCTGCTGGGTCTTGGTGCTTATGTCAGATTTGCAGCTGCATAAAAACTCTTGGAAATCATATGACGAGAACTTAAAAGAACATAAACAATTTGGTAACTGCAGCAAGGCTTAGCTTCTAAACAAGGTCTCCTCTACCTCATGCCTCAGGAGCATTACATTAATTCATAAAACAAACAAGGTCTAATGCAACCACTTCCATCTGAGAGGAAGCAAAGTTCCCCCACATCTCATCTCTCAAACTCTTGTAGCTTAATCTGATCAAACAAAATTCCATATTAAAAAAGCGCAAATTCAAATTTCTTGGATCATTCAACATCACCTCTGTGGAATGCTTCTAACACTCACCACAGGCAAGTCTGTTATTCTGAGAAGCAGCTCGGCGCCTCATTTTCTACACTGCTAATTTCACTTATTTATTTTTATAACCGATTTGATAAACTTCCCTTGTTTCTTTCTCTTCTGTACTCTTCTTTAACTTCTTTCTGGAAACCTTTGCTTTTTCTGACAATGTGATTCACAGAGAATATACCTGTTCTTCCAAAATACACATGCAGGCCCCCCAAGTGTGTTTCTAACAATAATAAGAAGGCGTTGTCAGAGCAATAAATTTTGTCAAAGTGTGCATTACTTTGATATTTGTGCATTCTTGATGCCTCAAGGCACAAAATCTTCAGCATTTTCTTCTCAAATAGTAAAGCAACAGTAACTTCCACCAGTGACCGCTAAAGTGAATCTATTGTGGTTTACTGTCAGTCCACCTTTTTCAAGCAGGTAAAACAAAGATCAAGTCCCCATATTAATTCATTTCAAACCCACTCTCTAACATTGTCACTGGGCATCAAGGCACTATCAAGAGGAAAAAGCTTTCTTGCAAGTCACAAAGGTACTGTACATTTATTATAACTAGGAATGTGATCATCATAAATTAAGCATCAGTAATCATGACTTTCTTTTTAATTGGTTTTGACTCATGCCAGTTTCCAAGGCATTCTTCATGCACCTCCAATGGTTTGACTGCATTGTTGGATACACGAGAAGAAAAATCAGAACTATGGTTGCAAGGGGGCGAAAAATTACATGAATATTTAGAACTGATCTTGAAACACTGGACCTGTTTCATATGGCTTACACAGCCTATCTTTTAACCCCGAACATGTTAAGTATCAGTTCTTCCTCTGGAGACTTGAAGATCTAGGGTTAACAGCCTCCTGTTTTAAAAATTCATTGAGGTACAAACAAATGGTATTGCTTCCAATGCATATGCATTGCAACAAGCCAAGGGAAAAAAAAACCACGTTACCCCCTACAGGATACTTGGCAATTAACTCCAGCTATGTCAGCAATTTTTTGAAAAATTTCCTAAACATGAGGAAATCTCATCTTCACCGTATGAAAGACAAAGCTACTGCAGTGACTCTTCCATGCATTACAATGTGTGTGTCTTACTTCTTAACCAAGCCGCTAATCACGCAAATTATTGCAACTAATTACATCTGAAGGTCTAATTAATTCTTTCAGTACCACATCATTTAGTACGCATTCACAACACAGCACCTGTTTTGAAAATCCTTGCAGTTAATTTGTTTATAAACAAACACTATTTGCATAAAATGTTTAATGAATGGTTTAACAGTTAGTACAATACTCCAGCTTTGTCTTAGTAGATTTGAGGTCATCGAAGGCCACAATAAATTAATTTTAAACTATACAAATTAATTTAAATAGTATGTGTGAATTTCTCATTAATAAAGAAAACATTTCTAACATGTTAATTAATATCTCTGTAACAGGCCAATTACTGTCTGTACAAGTGCATCTTACAGTCAAACCCAAAAGATTTTATAGGGTTCTACTTTAGTGGGGTAAAATATTCCAACTCACATGTACATGGGACACATGTACAAGTCACAGTGGTATACGGAACTTACTTTCAGAAATCAGATAACTTTCTTTTATGAAAGACATTAGCATATTTCAATATTTTTATCGAGTATTTTAAAAACCACTTGGTCACAGTAGTATTCAAAAATTACTTTCAGAAGTCAGAGAATTTTTTTTTATGCAAGAAATTAGCATATTTCAATATTTTTATCAAGTATTTTAAAAAAAATAGAAGACTGATAGCTTGCATGTCACTTCTGCATGGAAGGCAGAAGCAAAATCAACAGATTTAACTGCACTGTCTCTTTATTATCCCTTTATGCTTGATAATGCTCTTTTCTTGCTTTATAAATAAATAACAATATTTTATGTCATTACATGTTCCCTAATAATAAGCATTCTGATTAGAGGATTAAAGCTCATGTGAAGTGTTCTGACTGAGAAGTGTTATAATTCTCCATATACAATAATGTGTCAACCTGCTTCATGAAGAAACTAAAAGAGAACATTATTTCTTACTATCAAACATATTCTTTGCATGAACTATCATTGAAATATGTTTATAGTCCCAAAGTTTGTTTCTGATTTGCAAGCATTTTCACATTTGATAAGCACCTACTGTAAATTTACATTCACTCGTGAACTATTCTTATGATAGGAAGCTAAGAATTGTAAAATATATTTATATCCTTACCCTTGTGTAGTGTTGCCCCTTAATGCATGTTTTGATGAATTCACATCATTGTACTACACAGCACTAGGTACAAGAGTATCTGTTTCAATAGGGCAAATAAGGAACAAGGGAACTAAAACCAGAGCTCATTTGCTTTTGAATGTGAAATTTACTGTGACTGTAATCACATACCCACCTCAGCCAGACAGTCAACAACAAAATCACTCAGGGAGACCAACAGCCTGTATTTGCTTCCAAAAACACTCTTAAGTATGCATAATCTAATCTTTTTACAGCACAGTTTGCTGTTTCAGAAGTAGGGATTTGCCAACAAGTTTCAAAAGAAAAAAACTGGAAGCGTGATCAAGGACACCACACTGTGAGAACCATCTATGGATATGTGACAATCTGAAAACAAAGACTTATGCTGGGTTACTGACCTAAGATTGGTTGCTTCAGAATAATTCTAATTCATTTCAACCCTAGGGGTTCGTTTGTTTTTCAACAGATACTTTCACTTTTTTTACTCTTTAAAAAGTTTCCTAACCTGCAGCTATCACATGTTAAGTTCTAAAAACATGACTAAGAAACAGGATTTATTCTAATTCCGAAGAAATACAAAATACTCTGTATGTTGACACCAACATCAACTATTACTCATAGACCAAACCATCTTAGCCAGATCAGAATTTTAAGTGATGCAGACCAGAAATGTCAAAGGAGCAAGAATTTGTTACGCCAAGGAGAATGTGGCCTATCTGATTAATGTTCTGCTAAGTGCTCCTCAATCCTATCCATTCTCTCCTCGTGTCTCAGATTGTACAACATATAGCTTGATTCAATTTAGCATGAGTTATTTTTAAGACTTATCAAACATGCCAAGTGAAAGAACAGTTTTGATATGTACTGTACTTTGCTATTACACATTTCTTCCCCTTTACGGTACACAAGTTTTGATTCACAGAAGCATTTAAAATCTTTTCATGAAAACAGATTATCAATAATTTTTTAAAGTAAATTCATAAACTTTTTAACATCCTCCCCCCATCTGCACAATTTTTTTGCATTTCAGATCTCACTCCTGTAAGACACAGCCTGTTCTGAGAACACCTGTATGGCAATTAATTAAATATGCATTCTCTATATCTTATTCCCACAACTCTGCATCTGCATGAGACAGAGAGAAAACCAGCAACACACACACAACTATTTTCAAAATACTGAAGGGAGATAAGCTTGCTGGTTTAAATGAAGAGCTAAAGGGGGTCATTGTTTGCTGATGAAGACAAACACTTTTGTCCACACAGCTTGGTTATGTTCTGTTCGACTGTTGTAAGAGTTAAAGAACCTTGAAGATTTGATACAAACAAGACAGAATTTTAAAGTCAAAGATAAGTTGCTCAGGCAGCTGCTGAAGAAAACAAGGCCACAGCTAAACTACAAACAGTGTTAGTGCTGTGTCTAACTTAATAAGTTATTTGAAACATCCCATGCACTGATGTCCAAACTATTCCAAACAAACTTGCCTCCTTTTTCTCTTCTCCCTAAGCAATGGTTACACTGCACTCCTGAGATGGCTCTCCTAACATTAAGAATCACTGGTATTTCACAAATAAAGGAGATCACCATGTGAAAAATTATCTTTTAAAATGGAGTTTAATTTGCATATAAGGAACAGGAGATTTATGATGAGCAACACAGCGCAGCACTGCATCTGCCTAGTATCAGTCGTAATTTAGATTGTTTGTGACCGATCTTAAATTCTAAAGCATGGAGAAGATGAAGTGCTCTGTTGCTGTGTTATTGTCAGGAGTCTAAGACTTACCAGAGATTTATTAGTAATCTTATCACAAACATGTCTCAAGTTTTTGCTTTTAATATGTGCCAAGCTCCTCTGAGGAATTTTCCTCACTGCAATTATATTTCTCAATGCATGCATTCTGAAGCTTAGTTGATTTCCTTCCCAAAATAAAGCGACCTATCATTACACTACAGTAGCTCTGCTACATTTTTCCTCTGCTACTTAATAATCAATGTATTCATCATTAAAATCTGAGCCCTGAAGCAATGGTTTTTAGCATATTCTAATGACTAGCGACTTGCAAATTACATTGACCTTTCATGTACATTCTGTAAGCACCTTGTTCTAATGTGTACTGTATTTATAGTTTGCCAATACAAACTAGCCAAAGATTGGATAATTACTGTAATCTATTAGCTCGATTGCTTTCCCTGCTCATTTGTAGCATGTGCCATGTAGACCATTTTCAAAAGCTGGCCTATCTTTCATCTCCTGCAAGCCCAGAAAGTAAGAAATGCTTCATCTTCACAATATATACACTTACTAATATGTGAAGAACACCCCATCTCAGCTCAAGGATATTTCAGGAATAAAGAATCTTCTTTACTATTAGTGTCATAATGCTATTTGTGACTGACAAAAAGCACAGCTCACTGAGTGTAAACTTTGCTTGAAAAATGTCAGGCCAAGTTCCATTTTCTACCCCTCACCCTGACTTCCAAATAGCATTTAATATGGACTGCTTGCTTCTTTTCTTAGAAAGATAAAATGACACTTTTCCTAAAGTACAGAACTCTTTTTTTTTTTTAAGCTATAAGTAAATGTTTCAAAGAAAGATTTAAATGCTTTTTATAAAGGCACACAGTTGCAACTTAAGACACATAAGAAATACTATGTGGAAGTATTAAGTCTCTTTCTGTTCTTTCTGTTGACAGTCTATTTCAAGACAGTTATGGATAGATAACATTACAGACACTGGTAATTAAAACAACACTAATTTTGTCTCAGTGGCTGCGCTTTGTTGTTTGAAATCATCTATCATGGCCTTCATGCTTCACACAATGAGAAGACATTTGTCTCGTCACATTCTGCCTGGTCAACACTTTTGCTAATATCCCAGCATACCTGGGTGCTGCTGCACTGTTAAAGTGGGAGTGGGGCTTTTCCCTCCTCCAAAAAAGACCCTATTAAATAAACTGCTTTGAATGCTTCTTTTGAGAAATACATTATTTTGGGTTACTATTTTTCAAAAATTAAATTAACGCCTTTTCTTTAAAATGATTTTAAAAATCACTCTTCCTCGCCTGTTAACTGAGACAACATCAGTTTGGCACACAAACCTCTATGCAGCACAGGAAAAAAGAGAGATATACTGAATTATCAACATATTTTCAGGAAAAAAAAGAAATGTTTGAAATGCCTGGCCCCATATACTACTGATTATTTTGTATGCATTAGTTTAATTGATTTATGGACACTAAATTTTTCTTCCAAGTACTTCTTAATATTCTTAAACATCATTTATTTAAGTATTAAAAGAATTACAGCACACAGATGCTTTATATTTTGACCATAAAAAAGAGGCAGAGAAGACTCATAACTCATCAGGGAGGATGAAGGAATCAGACATTATTTTCAGATTAAACTTGAACACGGTAACAAAGTAAACCAAAGCAGTTAAGAGAGATTTCAAAGGGTTGTTACTGAAAGACACAAGACAAACAGGCAAGAGCATTTAACATGAAACTGAATTCAGCAAGGCCACAAAACAAAGAACTGTAGTGTTGCAGAACAGGCCTGATGTTACAGAATTGCCAGATGCAAAAAGGAGCCCCATCCTGCAAACCTTTGCAGGGATTAACCCGAGCACAGCTCTGGGTGCTCCTGCCTCAGCTCTCAGTGCAGCATTGGGTAAAGCTGCCATCCCTGCCCAACTGCAGAAAAATGCAGCAGAAATCGAACGTGCTAAAAGTTAATCTAAAAGTTAATCATATATATTATAATCTCAATGGTTTTTACCTTTTAAAGGCTTTCCTTTAATTAAGAGGAATTTTTCAGTGGCCCAGGCAGTTTAAAAGTCGAGGTGAAATCACAGGAGCCTGGCTGTTTAGCTGCTCTCTCCAGGAGCATGTGAAAAGGGGACACAAACAGGTAGCCCTCAACTTTACACAGAAAGGAACCCTACTCCAATACTGCAAAGGTGGCACTACCAATTAATAAAAATTGCAATTTTATCATACTTCTATATACATAAAGTTTTTAAAAAGAAAAAAAGTCACTAATTTACAATTTATAGCCTTTACAATGAGACCTAAAACAGAAAAAGTTTGGCAACTCTTCCATCTGCAACACAGTTGAAATGTTCACAGTCTAAGACTTTTAAAATTCCTGTCAAAAAGTTACATGAGCACTGCATGAAGACAGACAGAAAACACACAAGCACTTGAAAGGGAAAAACAAAAGAGCAAATAAGTAAGAAAGCATTAGTAAAATAAAGATTCCTTCTCACAACCTAACAACAATCCCTCAAATTTAACAGAGCTCAAACTATCTTCCCACAGGGAAAGAGCAGGAACCCCTCAGGATTTAGGTTTCTACAGTTTACAGAAAGATTTTGCTGGCAACAAGTGGTTTCCCAAGTCCCAGACGCAGACCTGGCAGTGTGCAGGTTGATCTGGTGGGAGCTGCAGGTTGTTTCCTTGTGTGCCTGAAGGCAGGAGAAGCCCTGGGCTCTTGGCTTCACAGGGTACAACGGCTCAGCTTGGTGTAACTTCACTTTTCTGTACACTGGCAAATCTTCAAAAGGATCAGCACTATGTTTTCATTGAATGTTACTGGATTTTAATTGCAGTGTTTTATAGGAAGGCCCTAGAAAGCCAGTGGTATATGAAGTACCATAAACTAGGAAGTGTACCACTAACTCAATAATATGAAGTGTTTCATTTATTTTAATTTTCAGATACCACAGGAACAAGCTGTATCAATGATATTTGAAAGACAAGTGAAAAAAATTATTTAAAGCAAGCTACATTGACCACGTGTTGCTTCTTCATGCCCTTTTATAAAGCCTTTAAAGATTGGTGTTCAAAAGATAACTTATCAATGGACAACTTGCATGAGACGTGGTAAGCACGGAGTCCACAGAAGGAAAATGCCTGTTTCCAATAACTATCCCTGCAATGAATGAAGCAGCACAATTCTTTTCACTTTCCATAACTCATTTGCATGAATTTACTTTTTTGCCTTAAGAGGTTGTTGTAATGTGTGTTAAAACACACAGTGCAATTTTAACTCCATAATATCATGAAAGAAATACAGTGTTAGTATAAAGTGTAAAAATATGAGTGCTGTTAAATTCTTTGAACAGAAACAACCGCACAGCACTGCTCAAAAGCACCACCCAAAGGTAGAAGGGATGTAAAGACATTTACAGAATTGTCTTTTTTTTTTTTTAATTTCAGCAAAACCTGAATGTAAAAAATGACAGTGCAGTGAAACTTGACAGAGGCTTTTGATTGAAGTCACTGATTTCCACAGCTGCACCTGTAGGAAATTGATGATAATGCTGTCTAAACCATTCATTATGATATGGAACTTTACTCAAATGAGCACTGGATTTATAAATTTGCTAGACATGTGTTGTAGATAATATGACAAAGTACTGTTTTCAATTGAAAATTCCTTTGACCTAATTTTATAAAAATCATGCAAAACTGGGGAAGAGAATTTATTTCTAAAGCATTCTGAAACAGCTGAAGTTGTATTTTTGGAACAGCATGCATGGAAGCAAAATATATTCACAGGAGAAATTCAGCTATCAAGTGTACACCTTCATTAGAATTATAAAGATATAGGATAAGACTTTTTCACATTGCCAACAATTAGTTGCTTCTTACACAAAAAATATTTATCTTTCTGCTAATCATACTTGCAGTATTTCCAATGCTGAAATAAGAAATAACATAGCATTTAAAAATATACAGGCATAAACTTTGAGTATAAACCATGGGATGCTAATCATGAACTGTCATGATCATATATTTTGATGGAATAATCATTTTAACAGCCTATTAGCTGGATACTTTAAATGTGAGGAATTTGATACACTCTTGTTCAAAAAACTGCATTACACTAACATAAAGCAAATTAATTATTTCTTTTAAATTTTGCAAAAAATTACTCCAGATATAAGGAATCACAATGCTGCCATAGATTGTCTGGATTTAAGTGGGATAATTTGCTGGGGGATGATTTTTCCCTTTTTACTGACATTCATTGCTCACAAAGAAAAGTTGAGAAACTGTGAAGCAAGAGATGCACTGAAACACCAACTCACTGGAGCACAGATCAAGCACCAGAAACGTTAGGAAAAGACAGCACTTGGCACAAAATCCAGATCTCTCACCTGCAGTCACAGTTACGCAAATACCTTCCACAGGAACACTTTTTCTTACTAAAGTTGCCTTTGTCTGCATAAGTGGTTAGAGCCAAAAACATGCAGAATGATTATTTATTAATGCAGGAAGGATGCAGGGTAGAGCTCTCTGCATGCGTCTGTTGCAAGAATACAAAAACGAGCTAATTTACAAAACTCCCTCATCAAAGAAACAAGACTTGTAGTAATTCTGTTCTTGTAAGTATGCCTACACTGCGATTTTACCACCAACTGGATAATTTCTTCCTGTTTCTTATTTCTCTTTGTTGAGGAAGCCAGTGAAGTAACCAGTTATTAGGGTAAACACAACTGAACAGCAAAATTTGGTTTTCACAAATATATTGTAACAAAATCACATTTCAGCCTGAAAAACATACTGAGGTTTGTTAAATCCAGAAAGGATTCTTGAGTGCGTTCCCTTTTTCTTTAAGCTGTGATACATTTCTGCAAAGCAAACTTACAGAGGGTTTTTTAAGAATATTGGCACAGTGAAATATAAGGTCCTGGTACTTCAGATGTTACAGACTCTGCAAAATGGGGAGACTTCCTTTTGTTAAAGGAACTTAGTGTTTTTAAGTGAAAATCCCCTGTAAGGCAGGACATCTGCTGCAGGCTGAGGAAAGCTCAGGGCCCAGGACTGTACCTGTAAGGATGCTACAGGCTCAGGCAGGGCCCTTCAGGACCTGCAGCAGAGGCCCCAGAGCCTTTGCCCTCAATAGGAGCCAATGTCACATTCCAAAAACACCTTTAACTGTGTACAGGTGGAAGAAACTGAGTATACCCCAAGCTCTTCAGGAGAATTCCAGGCAATAGGAGAGACCTTCAAGTGCCATGATAAGAATTGTCTCCCATCCATGCTCATGCTGCAGGAGGCAGATACTTGGTTCTCACTTTGTAGAGAAAGCAGCAATGCTTCATTTTTAAATGCCATAATCCAGTCCCATCTCCCTAAAACTTCAGCATATTCCACAATAAGATGTCACAATTTTAGATCAAACAAGCTTTACAGACTATATGAACGTTATTTACAGGAAAGGGTGCAGAAGGGAATACGTAGCTCCCCACACTTTCCCTAGAATCAAGAGATTTGGCAGTGAGTATTTGGAGACTGTTTCAAAAGAATTAGTAATTCTTTAAAAAGCAGTAAACTACAGTTTGAAACCAGCACAAATATACATATATGGTCTAGATGCCACAAGTTTCCCCTCCACGTTAGACTGACCTCAGCAGTTTATTGCAGGAGCAGGGATCCTTCTCAGGCAGCCAGCAGACACCTCTCACTGCAAAGCATGTGCTCACTTTTCCTCAATTGTTACCTAACTTTTGCACCAAAATCCCTTTCTTATATGGTATCATTAATGAAACTCACAGGACAATGATCCTATAACAGAATGTACCGATTCCAGCCGTTAGAAAAACAAATCAGTAATTAAATCATCTGCAGTTTTCAGCTTTCTCACCCTTTGAAGGACAATATGCAGTTACAAAATTAAACAGTTCATATAGAGATTTCGGCCAGACCTCAAGCCTGCTTGGAATTGTTACAAGATGGTCAGTCTTTTGTGATAAAGAGGTCAAATTCCCTGTTAGAATTACCCAAGAAGTCCCAAACCCCATAGGAGTTCAAGCAGGCTTTCACTTCAGTCCACTAATTTACAAAGCGTCATTCAGAAAATCCTGTTTTGCCACTATTAATAGAATAGTTCAATATCACATTATTTAACAATCTGAGGTCCCCCGCAACATACTCATTAAAAGTTAGCTTAAATTTTACTGGATTTGATTCTTTCAGTGTTCCTGAGCCTGGTTCCTCTTACCTGCTCTTTCCCCTTCTGGCTGACTCTTTTTAATTCATAAGCTTTTCATGAGAAGTCGACCCAAACAGGAACCATGCATCCAACTTGATGATGCTGATTCAAACCTACTTTGATTCCAGACTTCCATGAGGAATGCTTTCAGTACTCCTACAGGATTTGACTAACAACTTCTGACAAACTCAAAGATTCAGCATCTGGGAGTTCATTATCTCCACCAACACATGAGCAGGAGCAGGAGCTCAATGTAACACCCTTGTCTTTAGCTCTG
Source organism: Pachycephala philippinensis (assembly GCA_013397055.1). Classification (NCBI taxonomy): domain Eukaryota; kingdom Metazoa; phylum Chordata; class Aves; order Passeriformes; genus Pachycephala; species Pachycephala philippinensis. The sequence continues at coordinate 347,130 of VWZT01011228.1, forward strand.
AAAGAACACTCAGGCATGTCTAGCAGAAATAATTGAGACAGGAGATCGTAATACCAGCACAGATAAGCAGATGAGTTAAAAAGATCATCTGGGCTCCCTCATGACTCCCTCTGTGATGGACCTTAGACAGTGGGGAGAACATCCTGTTCCTTAGCACAGGACAAGTGTCTCAGATGGCATCTCAGTCTTTGCCTTTTCAAATACATCAGTGTTGGCACTTGACACTGGTACAGGTCTTGTGGTGTTCAACTTGGGGATCAGTGATTATTGCTCAGATTTCCTGTAAGTCACTCATTTGTTCTTAACAAGTTTGTGAAATGAGGATACACGAGGCAGAACCATCCGCACTAATTACAGATATGTATGAAAAGTTAGGAGACGCTCGGTGAGAATTACTAAAGGTAATACAGACAGCAGATATATTTTAAGTAAGAAAATGACAGGAAAAAAACATTTTCACCTCCTGAAATAATAAAAGATTTAAATCTTTACTCTCTAACTGGGACAGCATATTCTTATTTAATAAGATGGTTGAGTAGCAATCTTCAGCCAAAACTTATTTTCCTCATCAATGGTCAACACCTAAATCTCAGGGAACACAGTGAGGGAAGAAAATTATATCAGCAGCCCTCCAACACATGCGGAAAGTGGGATGAAGACTTGTGGCTGTGCATTCATTCATGCCTTCCATACACCTGCAAGGAAGGAGGTAGAAAGGAACACCTCTAAAGAGGCTTTTAATGTTGAAACTCCACCAAGGGCCTCCCCAAGACTCTACTCCAAGGGCTCTACCAGCCCTATTAACCTTAGAGCCAAACTGACCTACACTGAGGATTAACCAAGAGAAGAAATACAAATAAAATGCAAAAGGTAAAGAGACAGAAAGGAGGAGAGGGGGGCTTAAAAAAAATAAAAAGCTATTTCAGAGGAAGAGATGCTCATCCTGTCAAGGACCATGTACCCAGGGGTAGACAGGAATCAAAAAATTCCACCCATCTGAATCCAAAAGAATTCATGAGCCTGAGGTTCAGATGCTGAAAAGCAAGACCTACAAATTGATCTAGATTTCTCTCACTTTTCATTCAAGTGTTTTATTTATCACAATTTCAAAATTACTCTTTTTGTGAATTGCTTTTGAAAACTGGTGATATTCCAGCTCACAAAGTAAATTTTACAAAATTAGATTATTATATATTTTAAATTTTTTACTTCTTAACTCATTTGCACTGATTTTTTCAAAATACAATTAAAGTATACGTTTGACCAAATGGACATAATGTTTTTTCTTCTTGAGTTCTGTAAACATGACAAAAAAAATAAATATGAGGCTAAGAATGTCTTCTCTATTAGCAATTAAGTAGTAAACTCCTTTTGCATAAATTAAAAATTGCAAAATCTAAAATCTCATTAAACAGATAAAAATTGCAGAGGCTTTAAAAGCCAATAAATAAGATCAGAATGGGGTGATTTTTTTATTATACGCATCTTCTGTTACCCACATTTCACATGTTCACAATATTTTCCCCAATGTATTGACATGAAATCACTCTGGCAGGGGGGAGTGGAAGAGGTGTGAAGATTATTGCTACCATGTGTACGTGAGGGGTAGCAACACACAAACAGTCTCCAGTCATCCAAGAGGACCAACACTTAGCACCATTTCTAAAATTACTATAAATAAATATCCTGAAATGGATCACACACCACATACCCACAGTTCCCGTTTTACTGCAAAAAACACAGCACACACTATGGCATGAGAAAAACAACACAATTCTTCCATATCTACCATTTCTGCAGCTTAGAAAAAAGACTTGAGATTTCTGGTTTTATTTGAACCTGTAAGTTGCAAAATCCATTGGCTCTCCTTGAACTAAAAGCTGTGGATCTGCCCTTTTCTCCTCTGTACTTTCAACATAATAGGTATTATTACCCATAACTTTTTATTTAAAAAGAATTGTGCAGCCAGGAAAATGAATGAATTTAATTATCAATGCAGTGTGAAAAAAATCATTAGAGCAAGAGCCTGGAACACTACGTATTAAAAATAAACAAAGGCTATTAAAAACAGTTTTTAAAAGTGTCATTCTTTCTTCAATTCTTAAAATGTACATAATACAAACACAGAAACAACAGAACCATATGTAAACAGCTGTAGTTACTGGCAAAAGATGGCCTAAGAAAATGCTAAATGACTGACTGGATCATTTAACTTTAAATCTATACTTTATGTGGCAATATGGAGAGGTCATTTGATTGCTATGCATAAAAAATTTAGAATTCTAATATGATCTAAAAGTTTCACCTTCATAAGACAAAATTTTTATTATAAAATTGTATTTAGTGGCATTCATACATATCTGCCACCTCAGTTTTATAGTATTATATTTCTGTGCGCTGTCAACTGGGCATTACAGAAATGACTATTTAAAAATAGAGTAGAACTTTTTTCCTTTATACTTTACAAATTCTCTGGTTTGCTTCATAGTTACAAAATGAAAATGTGTGGGTTCAAACACAAACTGCATGTTGTTACACAAAATTATTTCACCACCTAGAAATCAGCATTTTCACCTGTATTTTTTCATCAAAAAGCTGTTCTCAGCCATAAGCTTCAGGTTCAATTCACTGCATGTGGACATTTATACTGAGTCATTATTCAGCTTTTGAGGATTTGGAAAGAGATTTTTGTATTTTCACTTATGATTTCACATAATGAATAATCTGGGCCAGATGTTTTCCTCTCCAGCAACATGAAAACTTCCTCTATAATCAAGGGAAAAAGTTAAACCAAAAGTTGAAGCCTCTGAAAATTTGTTTTCAAAAGAAAAAAAGTGCATCACGTGTACTGTTGGTCCAGATATATGGGAGCAAAGTTTAGAAGTATGTTTCCAGACATAATTTGGCCTTGCTGATTAAACTGTAATTTACTGAAGTCCTGACTCAGAGCTGCTTTGCAAAGTACTCTTACTTACTTCAATATTTGGTTAAAACAGTACACTTGTAAAATACTAATTTTCTACTTATTTAATTTTTAAAAGATCCAAAAGAATGTTAGTAGCTACACACCCACCAGAACAGGTGGTTTTTAATGTGGTTGGGAAGGAATGAAGTAACACCAATGGGTGGGAAATGGCCATGGAAGATTTCAAGTGAGAGCAGAGAACATTGCATAGAACCTATCAAAGATTAGATTTGATTTTCTCATCTGTTCTTGAAACAAGCATTATTTAAAGTTGAAATATTTAAGCTGATATTTCGACAAAGCCCCTGTTGATATTGTAAATAAAGACAACTAGAAAAATCAAATAGTTTCCAGAATTACTTACTGTCTTACTTTCTGAACACAAGTTCATTAGTGGTTTCTTAAGATGGAGTTTCTCTTTTTTTGTGGGGATGCCCTTTGTAATGAAGTCATACAACATTCTGTAATGTTTCCCGGCCTCAGGCTTTATTGTGTAAGACATTTCAGACTCTTTAACTTTACTAAGGGAATGTTCCCTATTGATTTCAAAGGGATTACTTGCAGAAGTAACTACAAGCAGAAGTATTTGCAGAAGTGGAATCCCAGACATGCTTTCCCACCCTTTTCCACTGGAGACATCAGAAGGGAATCTAGAGTTTGAGAGACATCATGCAAGAGGGCTAACAAGTTACAAAGAGCAGGAATTTTAAGACAACCATGCTGCATGCCAAGGAGTCTTCCCAAGTGCTGGGCTAGAAATTACAGAGCATTACCAGGAAAGAATGAGCAAATAGGTAAGACACAGCCTGGTGGAAAATAAATGTGAACCAGATTTACCCATATTGTTCAGCAGTCAAACTACTGAAGGATTTCATTTAACAGCATTACTGATGTTTCTGACAATCAAAACTTACACATCTCATTTGGCAGATTGCACAGGTTTCCTCTGCAGTCAAACGGGAAAATTTTCCTCCTAACAGGACAATTATGAGTCTGGAGCTTGGTAATGGGGTTACTCCAGACAGATGTCAGAGCCTTCCCATCCCCAGACTCTCAAAGAAACCCACGAAACTACCACGTTTCAGCCTAGAGGAGAAAGAAGTCAGGAATACCCTGCAGAACCACCTCTGCCCTGTCTACTCCCCCCTGCTATTGCAGAAATATCAAACTTGCCTGTGGCACCTCTCTGGAGAACCTGCTGAGGCCCTCATTGTGACAGTCCATGGCCAATTCCATGAGCATTGCACAGAGGAACCTGTTCCATTTACCAGGAATAAGATGGAGATCAGGCTAAACCGTGTCCACCACATCATCCCCTACCTTTGTTATTTTCCCACTTAATCATTCAATCAGAGTGGACAGAAAATATTTGATTGGTTTCAGACTTGGAAGTGTTGAGGATTTATTTTACATAGATTTTGCTTAAAATAAATTTCAGTTCTCGAAAGTGGTTGAGGCCCAGGAGCCAGATTGTGTGGATCCTGTCTGCATTCCTGTGCAGGCTCACTGAGCACTCCTCAGCATGGGGCAGCTTTCCAGGAGATGTGTCCTGCTCCCTCTCCTAATCAACAATGCTACAAAGCCATCTTGCAGAGTATTTCAGACCCTTGGATGGAGAGCATTTATCAAAGTTTATTTCTCCTATTAACTGTGTGAAAATTAGTAGAATGAAGATGGTCCTTTCTCTTGCCCACTTGCAGCAGTGATTACAGAAAAGATGCACTTCATATGCCATGGTTTGAATCAATAGTGGAGCAGCGACAAAGAACCAACATCAAAGAAAATATTTGGGGGGAATAAAATTTATTTTCCACGATTTTATACATAATGCCACCAAATCATAATTCAATCTTTTTATTTGCAAGTAAATAACCTCTATATGAAAGTACAATTCATATGTAAGCTGAAAAGAAAATGTCTTTTCTTCAGCATTCCCACTATTAGGCAAGCAGATGGCTCAATCTAAATGACCATGTGAAAGAAAGAAAAAAAAAAAGACCAGCACAGATCAATATCCTCACCATGATTCCTGCATTCCAATAAATACCAAACCATCAGGAGCAACAGCAGAGAGAAAAAGAGCATCAAAATATCATTTTAGGAAAAACAGTAAATAACTGAAACCAATCTGAAAACAAACAGCCAATAGATTTAAAAAGAAGAATGTAAACAAAAGCCAAACAAGCTCCACTCTTAACATCAGTGCCTGCAGTTATCTTGAATGTAAGTAACAAAATAAACCACCACAAACCTCAGTGTATCACATACATCTGCCACAGGGAGAAATATATCAAAAAGAAACAAAAATTATTACTTCTACATAAATGAGTCACTGTATTTCTGTGTTTGGATGGTTGTTTAGATTTTGTGGGGGGTTTTGGTTTCGTTGGTTTGGGGTTATAATTACAGAAAAGAAATAAGAATTTCTTATTTTTCCAAGGGGTAAAACACACCCTTTTAGGAACACCATGATGACGTCAAACAAAGAAATGCCACATACCAAACAGCTTAGAGCTACGTCAGCAATGGGAAAAACACACCAGGCCAAGAGCTTTCAAAAACTCAGCAGCAAAGTTCCTTGCTGCACACAGACCCCTCTCCTGGCCCTGGATCATACAGCTCCCACCACGGGTGGCCTCAAGGAGCAGATCCATCAATTAGCTAGGATTTGTTGCTCTGAAGCACAGCCATTACCTGTGTGTGTTCAAGGGATCAAACTCCCTGAAACCTCCCATTCTGTCCTGACCTAGGTCTGAACCCACATGAGGGAAAGAACCAGTTGTCTCAAGCCAGGCCACAGGTGAGTTCTCACCTGCAGATTGCACCTTCTGCAGGGAGCAAGTTGCTCTCCTGCAACAGGTTCTTTCAGGTTCAGATGATCTCTGCGTGTCTACTCACCGCTCCCCTTCCCAGTGCAGCTTGTTAAACAGCAAGCAAAACCAGGGAAGTATCCATCTCAGGTAAACAGCAGGAACCTAAGAGAGACGCAAAACTCTTTATCCTTGCACAATAACAACAAGTATTAATAACTTACAGAATTAGAGTAACTAGTTTCTGGGTGCAGGTAAATATCTGACTTGCAATGAAAGCCAAGATCATCTCACCTTCCTCAGCCTTTCCTCCTGCAAGATAAAGCCATAGAGTTGAACAACCAAATTCTCCTTGGAACTACTGATGAGGAACAGAAACTGAGGACATGCATCTGCTACACAGATTGAGTGTAGTCTAAAATGTAATCCAGAAACTTAATTAAGCACCTAAGTCATCCTCTAGTGGAATTTACTGGTAAATTTCACCTGACAAAGCATGCAGTTATAGAGGAAAAGGAAAGATGAAAAGATTAATTTCAAAAGATATTCCAAAGTATTCCACATAGATATTTTGGGTCTAGGCACATCCACTTCTCACTGCCCAGGACTCAATAAGAAAGTTTCTGTGGTCATGTCTTGTACTAAAAATGTTTCTCTTCCTGCAACACTTAAGTGAAATACTGCCAAGGAAAGCTGAATTTCAGACTCCTTAAAAGGTTCCAAAGACAATTCCTTAAGACTGCTGAACAAGTTATTAAAGGTTGAGTAACCATCTGGGCAATCAAACAAGCCGTTAAAAAGCATCTTAACTACTGGCTGTGCAAATTCTCCAGATTCTTGAGCAGAATGTCAGATACCTGCGATCAAGAGGCAACAGACCAAGAGGCACATCCAGAGACCACACAAAAGCTCTGAGCAACCCTGACAGAGCTGTCCTAGGTCGTGCAGCATTCAAACCCAGAGCTTGCATACAGGATACCCACTCGAATAAAGTTGTCTGTACTTTGACACACAGCACAAGGGAAACTCTTTCGCTTAAAATCAATGGGCTTTAGAATAGATACTTGATGAATTATTTTTGTTTACTTAAATAAAAGTGGAAAAAAAGCATAACATTCTTTAAGAAATTTAAGTTCTTATATTGCACTTCCATCCTTGTTTATTTGACCATCTTCTACCAGGAACTTTCATCTCTACTAACTGCACTCCATTGTCGTTCAGAGATCTAAGTGAACCAGTAATTCATAGAGTTCAGCCTAATCCAAGAATGATCAGGATACCAAGATGACACTTTTGATAGAAGTGTGAGCTGGCTGATAAGCATATTTGATTTTTCAATTTTCAAAACATGCTAACAGCATGAATTACACTATATTATAAAGAAATTAGTAATTTTAAAAGCAGGTCAAGTATATGCGATTCATAATTTCAGTCATTTAAACAAAGTTGTCCTTTAAGACATATTTCATTTCCTACTAAAAAAACAAGCCTTACAGCACACATTTCCATATCTCAAACTTTATTATTCTTTTAAAAAAACCCAAAAGTCTCCATTAATAAAGCTAAGAAACAGAATTCCATCATGATGCCCAAATGTAAAAAGATATATACTCATCAGCCCACTGACTGTTCCAATCACAGCTGAACATTTTAATACTTTCTAGGACACATTTGGCCATTAAAATTTTGGGATCATATCTAGCCATTTAAAACAAGGACAGTTTGTAAAACATGAAAAAACCACAACAGACAGTATTACTAAACAAACACTTTGAAAAGCTCTTAGCATAAAACATCCTGCAAATCCCACGCACCCCAATACAAACATCTGAAAATAGCCCTGGCTCAAGATCCTCTAAATCTTTTCTAACCCATGGTTTTATAACCCTGTAAATTTTGCATTTTATTTTAGGACATGAGAAAAATGTGTTGTATTTCTACTGTTATTTGCATTAAAAAATTGGTCAAAGAGCAAAAAGCATATATTATGCCAAAAGTATAGAATTTACCAAATGTAAATTTTAACACTGCCAAAAAGCAACAGTAAATTTCATTTTATAAACATGAAAATGGAATATAGAGTAAATTAAGGTGGATTAACCTGGTTTTTAGAATTGAGACACTGCAGAGCTTTGGAGTTCACCAAACCACTCTTATGTGCAGTCACTTTGGCTGCATTTAATCTGAAATACAGAGACTTTAAAAGGCCTCAAAAGCTCGCCTAGGTAAACTGACTTCTTTAAGTCTGAGAACTTAAAGTTGAACCGCATTTGCTAGACAAAAAAAAATCTCACGTTTCTAATTTTGTGCCAGCAGTTCGTACACTATGTATAATATTTAAACATGCTCTAATTCTTATGTGTCAAAACAATCATGTTCATTAATATTTCCATTGCGCCTGCACTACTTTCGATGTATAATTTTATAAGAACCATTCCCCAGCTACTTAGTTCTTGTCAAGGAACTCAAAAGAAATGGGAATCAAAATTTGCAACCACCGTATCTGAATTACATATTGATATAAGCAGTGATTAACTAAACCTGTTCAGAGACTTGAGGTAGACAGAAAAAAAAGGAGTAGATAGAAGAAAAAAATCCTCATTTTATATAGACATGGAAATTATTCAAGTGTGTGAAATATTGGTAATATTTTTTCCAGCATAGAGAGAATCCATTCGCCATAAGACTTCTTTTTCCCTCTCAGATCCCCATCCCACCCCAGTCATGGCCTAATGCAGCTTCAAACTATTTCAAGAAAGGAAAAAAAGGAAGTTTGCAAGCTTTCCATTGGCTTTTATGAAATCTTGCTCTTTCTCTGTGTTCTCACCAGTTATATTAAATTAGGGATATTCAAGTTGAAAAGCCAATACAGTAACTCTGAGAAAATTAAAAAAAAAAAAAAAGAAAACAGCAGTTAAACATTTTGCAAAGTACTAAACAGCTATTTTCTAAAGAATTCCCCAGGTTTACTAACTTTTTAAAGTTAGTCAATGCTACATATCTCCAAACTCACTGCATTTTACCTGAGAGGTGTCAAGTATCATTCACCTTTACATCTTCATCAACAGCAAATATTAAGATTAGGGAAATATGGCAAATTGGAATAAAATTTGTGTCTTTTTGGCTGGATTTGTGAAGAGACATTAGAACAAACTTATCAATATGGAAGCAAGTGAAAAGATTTACCTAAACCAGAGGCAGTTTAAACACGAGCTGTACACCTTGCTTGTCTCAAGGAAAAGAAACTCAGTATGCAAAGTACCTTGGCATTCACAGTGCAAAATCTCAGGAGCTCTGCACTGCTCTGTGGTGGTTTTTCACTGAGGAAATACAAGGATTTACGCCCTCAATACCAGCAATGAAACAACAGCACCATATGATGGAGCTTGAAAGGTGTAGAGCTACAGAACAGCAGATTTGGGGATTTTTAGGGGAGCTCTGTAAATTATTCTGGAGCTCTACTGGAAACATCTCTACAGACTAGAAGAAAAGATACACTCTAGAGAACACATGTGGTTTAGATAAACTCCACTGAAATAGCGAATGATTTTAGGACTTGGATTTCCCCCCCCACCCAGGACTTCTAGCTGTTGGTTGTCATTATCCATGGAGTAAAGCACTCACACCCTCGTAAAGTCTCTTTGCTCTTGACATTTAAGCAGACAAGCCTTGACAGCAAAGTGTGCTGGTTTTGGCTGGGACAGAGTTAATTCTCTTCATGGCTACTGTGGGGCTGTGCTTTGGATTTGTGCTGAATTCAGTGTTGATAATACAGAGATGTTTTCATTATTGCTGGGCAGGGCTTACAGAGCAGCAGTGCCTTTTCTGCTTCTCTCAGCACCCAGGCAGCGAGGCAACAGGGCTGTACCAGGAGCTGGGAGGGGACACAGCTGGGACAGCTGACCCCAACTGACCCAAGGTGTGTTTCACACCATGTAAAATCTTTTAGGTTGGAAAAGACCTCTAAGATTATTGAGTCCCACCTCTGTGCTGGAACTGTGGGGGAAGGAGGTGATAGAGAGAGGGGACAGGATGGGAAGGGTTGTGTTTGCCTTCCCAAGTCACTGCTGTGTGGGATGGAGCCCAGATTTCCTGGAGAAGGCTGGACACTTGCCTGCCACCCACAGGAACTAGAGCATGAATTCCTTGTTCTGCTTGTGTGTATGGCTTTTACTTCACCCATTACACTGTCTTTATCCCAGCCCACGAGTTCTCTCAATTTTGCTGTTCTCTGCTTCTCTCCCCATCCCAAAGCTGGGCAGGGAGTGAGCAGCTGGGTGGTGCTGAGCTGGGGTTAAACCACGACAGACAGAACTGCTGATGAACGGTGTGCCACTGCAAAGTGAAACACACTGCAACCTCTCAGTCCTGGCCTGTCAGATTCCAAAAAAACCAAAAAAAACAAACACAAAAAATGAGACAAGTGACAAATGGAGATTTGATTCCCCACCTCTGTACCACACTCTGCAGTGGCAGTACTACCAGGCACTCAGAAACAGACTGCTGAGACACCTTAAGGAAGATTACCAGAGGTTTTGCTGTTTCTAGGAAGTTTTATACTTATTCTCTCTCTCTCTGGAGGTTTTCCATTGTTCTTTCTTTAATCTACAGATGAAAATCATCCAGATTGAGAGCATTTTTTTTTCTGTGGATAGGAAAACACAACTGAGGCCCGACCTTCGCTTGGGGGGTTCGCTCCACACATTCCAGGCAGCTCTGATCATATTTCCCTACCCTGGAAGTGATTGTGATGTCCAGAACACTGAATTATGTCATTAATTAAGGAATCGGGCAGGAGGTAGCTGATTATAAGGAAGAGAGAATCTGTACTTACACAAAACTATTTTCATAATCAGTGATGATAGAAAGGGAAATAAAGAAAAATTACCTTGTGCTTAATACAAGTGTCCTGGTATATTGTTTTAAAAGATTCCTCTATGTGTAAAGGATGCTATTTAGCTTCAGTGGTCAGCCAAAAGCAAAGTGAAGATTTTACTAATCTTGCCTTAACATGAAAGAAAAAAAAAAGAGATACAACATTTGGCTTTGGACAGCAAGTTTCCTAATTTCTCTCAAAGTACATATGAGAAAAAGGTAGGATAAGGGCCATAATCCATTTAAAATTCTGTCCTTTTTTTATGTTGATTTTACCTGTAACAACAATATCCAAAAGCAAGAATACCATTTACTAGAGTATCAGAGATTAGTTCATTAATGGGTTCAAGCAACTGGCCATGCATCAGCATAATATTAGAGGCTAACTGATTTTCCTCTGTAAGCCACTTACACAACTGAGCATTTGCAAATCATCTCAAGATGCATGTCAGAGAGAGAGATGACAGTGTTAAAGAAATACATTTTTCATTTTATTCTATTAGTAATACACACTGCTGAATGTTACAGTGCAGACAATGAGAGATTTTTTTTAACCAGCTTGGCAAGCCAGAACACACATTACCTACAAGGTGTTTTTGCTGTAAGACATGACTCAAACAAGATTTCACTGAGCAATAACAGGATTTGGTAAAATGATAGTTTTGCCAAATTCCCTACAGACTTATATTTACATTTTTAGAGGCCTCTGATTTCTTTCTTAGCTGTGTTAAAAAAAAAAACAAAACAAAACAAAACAAAATCATTGATGTGAAGCAAAACAGCCATAAACGAGCATGTGCTTAAATACTTGACCAAGTCAGAGCCTTAAAATAAGGAAATTATGGAGATTATGCAAAACAATCACCGCTGTGCTTCTCCACACAAAGGCCAGAGCAGTCACTGTGTAATGTACACAGACACCAGGTAGGATTTGTAAGTTCTCCCAGGTAAAACACACAAGGTGGCAAAACATTCATGATTTCTAAAAAGAGAGAAGTAAATAGGCTACAGACAAGCTGAGTTTTCTGTCTCTCCCAGTATTTTTGCTTGCATCAGGCACAGGAGAAATACACATGAGAATGGCTGCAGCAACTTTTCATTCCCATATGAATGAAAATATCCCTTACCAGCCATCTTTCAGAAAACTGAATTCCAAAGTGACCCTAAAGACAGCACTGACTGGCACTTTATCACTTATTCATGGAAAAAGAGGCTTGTGAGAGCAGTCTTCACAGGGAGAAGATCGGCGACAGTGAGACCCATCAGGAACAAGTGACTGAAAGCTGCAGGTACTCGACTATTCCTCAGCAAGAGCCAAACTAACAAAACTGGAAGCACATTAACTCTCAGACAAGACCAGAGACTACACCACATCCCCTAATATATAATGAGTGTGTAAAGCCTCTGAACATTAAATTTAAAAAAAAAGAAAATCAATTTCAGCCCTACTTAAAGCAAAAATTAAGTGGTCAATTAGCATATGGGTAAGTCCTAACTAATAGGTAGTTCTCACAGTTAACGAATATACACAAATGTACAACTTCCTACAGGGTGTCTAAACAATCAGTGAAATAGAGGGGGTACAAAGGGCAGAGCAGTCCTCTGGAGCAGGAGGTGAGTGTCCTTCACAATTCCTTTTTTTTAGAAATGAACAACTTCATCATTTCATAATGGGGTAACTGAAAATGTCTTCCATTACTGGGAAGCATGAGTTTACAGTTCCAAGGAAACTTTACAAGTAAAAAACTAGAAATCTGCATTTTAAAAATCAGAGTCCAAATTCTCTTTTACAGGCAACTTCAGATGCCAGCTTGATGCTGAGAAAAGAACACATCACATACCCAGGTTATCAATATTGAACAACTTCTCTGCTGGATTTCAACATTTATCATTTGGGGTCTTTTGCTTTAGCCCACCTCAGAAACCTCTGCTGCACCTTTTTTTTTGTTGTTTTACTTGGAAGCCACGGAGCTCTGGAGAAGGAGACTGCCTGAAAAGTCTTTGATATCTTTGTGTTATCACCTGCAGTATGCATCAGCAGGGAGTGAGAGCACATGGCAGTGTGAGAGCCAGCTTGCCACTCCAAGAATCCAGTGCCAAACCCGCAGCACGGCAGCCGCGGCGATTTGGCTGCAAGCGCAGTCGCTCGAGCATCGCTGTGGCAAAGATGCTGATGCTCCCCAGCCCTCAGGTGGACGAGATCCCAGCTGACAGGCCCCACGCAAGCTCCTCTCATTCACTCTGCACACTGACTCCTGTCATTTTTCTTACGTCTGGTTTTATATTTAAATTATTAAGGTTATTCTTTAGCTATATTGCTCTTTCGTGAGACAAATCCACATTGAATCATTAAACATTTTCATAGCTTTGTTTTCATTTAAACTTATTTTCTCTTTTCGTTCCAAGACCATTTTGCCTCAGGAATTTTTCCTTCCATATATGTTCTCAAGCAACTAAAGCCTGTTTCTGTAAGGCTAAAAAGTAATATTTATCTATTTTTAAAAACTGACTTATTGACTATGGATTTAGGCTGTTTTTATTCTTTCTATCCCCTCCACTACCACAACTATAACCTAAGCAGCTGCAGAGGAATTAAAAAATAATTAAATTGTTTTCGACAGAAATAAGAGAGTAGGATTGTAAAGAGAACTTTCTATTTCTCCCTTCAGCATCACTAGTTGTCAATATACAGCTGCTCCCTCATGTAAAGAAATGAAAAGTTAAACTTAAAAAGTAACTGATGGCAGTTAAAAGCACACCCTGAAGAAATTTAAAACACAAGACATATTTAAAGCATTTTTCCATATATACCCACAATAAAACATTGGATCGTGTTCACTAATTTAAGAACAATTGTGCGCATTAACAAAAAGAACTATGATTGCTACGTTGCTAAATCCCACGTAGCAGAACATGCAGGCATACTTGCAGCAGAGGAATACACCATTTTTCCTCATATTACAGCAAGCTCTTCAAGGACTTCACTGGGAATCATGACACACTTCTTGTAGTATTTATTCTTAATGAGATTACACTAATCAAGCTTAAATTAACATTTATTCTGCATATCCATGCAGGATTAGTGTGCATGTACACATATGCAGGCTGGGGAAAGTCTTACTGATCCAAGGAATAATGTGCATGTAGTGAAAAGCTCTTACCATTAAGAAAACTGGTATCAAGAACTCTGCAAATATGCCAGGAGATAAAAGTCACCATATTACTGCGGTCTGTTTCAGGGACAAATAAAGTATGCTATTATCTCATATACTATGGAATACACAGAACTACAAACAGAAGTGTTTCAACTCAATACAATATGAAAAATTCAAAATAAAATGAAAAGTGTCTGAAAACAAACCAACAAAATTACACAGCAGAGTTGTTAATGATGATTATTTATGATCGTTCAGAACTGGCATCATTATTACAGTTTTCCTTCCAAATTTCTCCACCACACATCACTCCATAGCAACTCAAGGATCTATATGGATGACTTACCAGCAGTTTAGGGCTTTAAAAGGTGTCTGACCCAAGCCTGATGTTGCTACTCCTACAAACAGGAGTGCAATATTTAATCAAAAATTTAAAGCAGGCAATTTATGCCGGGCATCTCTCGTGGAGAGACACAAGGGCAGCAGAGAGCATTCACAACCCCGGGACACCTCTCCACTGCGAGCAATCCCCAAACTCATGAGTGCAACCCATTCAGCCCATTGCTACCTGCTACGCTGAATATTTCATCAGGAATGACAAGATTTTTTTCCTTCTCCCTCCCTCCCAACCCCGCTTTCATATTTGCTCGCTTGACAACTTGTCACTGCCACATCACTGCCTCGCTGGCTGTCCTTGAAACCTGACCTCTGTAGCTTTTTGCGCCCAGTGGTCGTGCCGTCCCTGTCTCACTCCAACCATTTCTGACAGGAGACATGCTGATCTCAACAGCGAGTCCTGGCACCTGAGACACACTGGGATTACACAGGTAAATCAGGGTATTCCGTGTTGTCTCCCAGCTAACAACAGAGGGAAAAACATGACATCTTGAACAACAGATCTTACATTCGCATATTCAAAAGATTCATCATGCTTTTACAAGCAGATGGGCAAGATTGTTTCCCCTTGCTCTGAGAGGGCAAATCACACGTATAAAATAAAAGAAAATAAAGCAGGAAAAAAAAATTTAAAAGAGAGACATTACCTTGGTTTTAATTTAAACAGAATTAAATGGTAGGTTACTGAGAAAGATGCTAGATAAAACAATGAATTAAAAATCAGGAAGGTGAACAGAAAGTCTTGTTCACCAATCTAAAACAGTTTCAATTACAACTTTTATTAGAAGCATCTCAGTTTATTTACCTTCCATGTGAATCATATATGCCTAATAAGGTCTGTGATTTCATTCCACAATGGTGCAATCTACTAAAAAGCAGGTATATCTGTAGAGAAAGGTAAGGGTTTGCTTTAAAATGGCATGTTTTTAACTTTTCTTGAAATGTCTGTGTAGAGAAGAACGTGAAGTATTTTGACTGAAATAAATGCTTTCATGGAAAACAGTGAGCCCTGGAGATTATGCCGATTCTTGAAGAACTTCATACTGTTTTAAGCAGGTGACAGTAATGTCATCGCCTGAGCTTTTTGCCTTCCACACTTGCACAACAACAAAAAAAAAACCCCAACCAAAAAAAAAAAGAAAATATAAGTTTTACACTGGCCAGAAAAGCTCAGAGCTACCCATGCAGATAGAACCTCAGCAGAAGCTACAATTAACTTACACCAAGGTCAGGTCCACTACTGTTACCTTCTGGCCAATACTGCCTTTTACTGAGAAAAACCCCAGTGAACACTGTGCCCAAAATGAGAAACAGTCTGTATTTAATATATTTCCCTTGCAATGACTGTAAACATCTTGCACCACCTACATGACAGCCATGTAGGACCAGGTAATTTGGTTATCCCCGGCACATCAGTGCTGTTAATTATCCCACAGGATATCATACATTGCATATGATACCATGAGAGCAAATTTAAGAGAAAGAAAATGCCCACGAGGATTGTATTTGAACACATTTTCTGTACATTTACAGCTTTCCATCTCTCAGTTATCTTTTATCATCAGTAAATAAGCTATGGAAAGCCTCTGGATGCCTTAAAATTATTCCTGCCCTAAGTAATATAACATTATGCTTGGAAATGCTTCAAAGGTTAGGAGTAATTATCTGACCGCACTTCAGTTTCAAAATTGCTCAAAAAATTAATTCCAAAACATACTAACAAATGCTCTTTTTCTTCCTGTTCTCTACTATGTGACAAATCAATGTCGCAATCATGCACTTTACACTTGAAAAGGAATTGTAATGAGTAAAGGCTACATAGCATTTCTTCCCCATGCCTCATACTAACATTAGTATTTAATCATAAATTTGAGAGCCTAGTCAAATTAAAGGATCCCACATTATCTCCTTTGGAAGTTGTACACATTTGAGAAACAATACACCCTTTAGGCACTGTTCACTGAAGAAACAAAGGGGAAACAATCACAAGAAGCATCTAATCTGGGTGTTTTACCTGTGTATGCTTCAGGCAAAGGAAAGGGAAATAATTCCCATTTTCACTTGTGAGAGCTCAACTGCCTGGACACATAACATTCCCTGGGTGCCACTTGGCTTAGGTGGGCCCTTATCTACAGCTCCCATCAAACCAACTCTAAAAACACAGTAAACACTCCTGGTCAGATGGAGAAAATATTTTTCAGTTTGAAAAGTTAATGCACTCCTCAGTCTGAATAGGAAGATCCATCACATCAAGCACAAGTTTACAGGCTCAGGGGTGAACAAACATCCAGACAGTTCAAGATGAGAACCCTCCTTTAAACATACCCAGCGTGAGTACACGCACGTGCAGCTGCATAATCCCAAGCCTTCATTCAGGAGTGGTAGCCAGCAGAAGCCTTGAGCAAGTTCAGCCAGCCTGAGTAACCTCGCACCTGATCTTTCCTGAAGGAAAACTCATTTTAGGACAGCTCCATTGTTTGCTCTCCCTCCTACATTGCAGGGGGCAGCTCTTGGTCAGGTGGTTTATGAGTTCAGGAGAAATTAAATTGTTAACGTTTGAGGTTATGAAATGGAAGAAGATAACACAAGGGAGGCGTTTCCTTGGGTTTTTTTCTTTGGAAAAAGGTCTCCTCTAATAAAGGAGGGGATTCTAACAAAGGAAACCCAGAGCAAACACAATTGAGTAGACAATATTCTATTAGCGTATTTTACAATGCTCTCTAGGAACAGTCAGGAGAGAAGCGATCAACTTCCTGAGCTAGAAGGAGTTCATAACAAGAGAGAACTATCTAAAAAAGGGTCTGTTTATACTTGTGCTTAGAAAAACCTTTTGATAACAGACAACACTCACAGCAATCTGCTCCAATTGAAAACTAATAAAAAACAGACCAAACAAGCCATGAAAACCTGTATTCTTCCAGTATAATTATCTGTCCAGTGAGAAGGGTCACTTGAACAATCTTTCTTTGACTGCATCAGCTGAGTGTGAATCAGTAGAAAAACTCAGAGTAACAGGATTCTTGTAGAATTTAACCCTTGCTTTAAAGCTCCAAGGTGCAACTGAATTATCAGTGCGATGTAACTTAGCAACACTTAAGACAGTCATGCTTGAAAACATATGTAAGCAAGTAGCAGAAATGATAGCACTTTTCTTTAAGAGAAATTTATGACATTTGTCACTTCTGTTCTCTAAGCCCATCTGTCTATCAGTGTGCTCTCTCTGAGGAAATGCAGCTGAATGCTGTCTTCACAGCGTATCGTGTTGTGCAGATTTAAGAAAACATACGTGCACTTTTAAAGTTCCTGTGCTTTACCAGGCTTCTCCTCCAGCAGAATTTGGAGCCACTCAGTTCGTGTGCCACACTGTTTGTTATGTGAATGAGAGTGCAAATTCTAAGCTTCTTTGTCCGGCAAAAAGAACGTTTATCACCATTTGAATCTGCAAATTACATGAACAACGTTGTGAAAACAAAAGCTGAGGCTAAAGACTCTGAAAAAAACAAAAAAATCAGTCCTCCAGACCCAAGAACACATATTGTTTAAAATGTTAAGATTCCAAAAGTCACAGACAAAAACCCCCAAGTATATCTTATGCCTCCAAATATGATAACAAAAAGGATACAGCTAAAAAGCAAAGTCTTAAAAAGAGCACAGCCTCTGCCAAAGCAGCTGTGGTGAATTTTACTTGGCCATAACAGGAACACAATTAAAAAAAAAAAAAAAAAAAAAAAAAAAAAAAAAAAAAAAAAAAAAAAAAAACAAAAAAAAAAACAAAAAAAANNNNATACATAAAAAACACAAAACCAAAAACCAACCAAACAAAAAAATCCCAAACAAACAAAAACAGGGGGTTGGGGGAGAAACAACTAACACCCACACCTTTAAGAAAAAAACCAAAACAAAACATATTAAGCTAACCTAGACCATCAGCTATGAAAGATGTCTTACTCATTAAAGCTAAAAATCCAAAGCAGTATCATTAGGCTTCATAGTTTCAAATCCTTCTTGTGCTTCAGGAATACGTATCAACATTAAAGGTAAAGGGAATCTGGATTCTCCAAACAGAATTCAAAATACAGAAATTAAAAACACCAAAGAACTTTTAGCAAATGTATTTTGGTAGGTGACTATAAGATTCTCAAAGCAGGATTCTTGAATATCTCAGGGACTTGGGTTCCAGCAGACTCTGTTCTGTGTTTCTCTTTGCTTCCCCAACAAACTTACATTTCGTAAGCTTTAATTAATGTTTGACATATTGCGTGCTGATCCCAGATCATACCTTTTCAAATGTTCATGTCTTTTGCAGCAGATCATAAAGTTCAAGGGCATAAGTAGATGTACTGTAATTCAGCCATATGATTCATATGAATTCTGCTTTGCTTAACATACTCAGGAGGCCCTCCCTCCCCCAGGAGAAAAAGAGTTCAATTCATAAAATACTAATAGGTTCATTATGCTCAGAGGCTGAGCTACACTGAGGAGTTGAGAATGGCAGAACTGGATCTGGATAAAAACAGTCACATGTTTGAAAGTCCAGCTTCAGAAATACAGGGACATCAGCCATTACTTCCATTTGAAACATACAGGATACCTATAGAGTTCTCTCATTTCTCAATGAATATGTAACATAGGTGCACTACCACATGAGCCTGCATGCATAAGGTCTTGAAAAAATAATTTTAATAGCTTTGAACTTAATTTCGGAGCCTTCTGCCCCAAGAGATCCCACAGTAGCAGCTGCACAGGCAAGTCTTAATAGCCACGTTATGCAGAAGCAATTGCAGAAAGTCTGAGCTCCTGATCTTACTTTGGTGGTATCAAGTTCAGCCACAGAACCTAGATGCCTTCACAGCAGAGACAAGCTAAACAATTTGGGTAGTGCTGGTTAGGCAGACCTTACAATTCTACAACTACCTTTCTACACCTCTCTGTGCAGAAATTGCACACTGGTTTATATACTACAGTTCCACATGTCAAAACCTATGCATACATGCATTTGTGTAAAGATTACTCCCTCTCCAAAATGCTGGTGCTCAGCTTCACAGAAGAGGCAATTCCAGTCTGCAGTCTGTAATTTTTAATGCAGTGGTGAAGAGGCAGTGCAGGTACCAAACCTCCATTGCTCTGCTTGGCAATGATACATCTTGGTACACCCTCCTGGCCTCTGCTTCCCTCCTCAAGTTTCTCCCCTGTTCCTAGGGGAAAAAGGATGTGTGTTTGGTGCTCAAGCCCCTTTATTTGATGTTATAGTTCATTATTCTCACTGTGGCCATTGCTACAAGATGGCCTAGAGGTGGGAGTTTGAGACCTCAGGACCAGACCCCCATCAGACACCCACAGGACACAACCTCGGATGCTTTGCCTGCCCTCACACAGGGAAATAAAGGTGTGGAAGGTCAGAGGGACCTGCCATGGACAATTATTCACACACTGCATCCATATCTTAGGAGCTGGGTATGAACATTTTGGGAAGAGAAAAAGATTCTCCACAGTACTGCTGGCTTAAGCTAGAACCAGACTTCTCATTGAAAAAAGAATATATTCTTGGATACAATCCAAAGTAGACCTAAGTCAATGGAAAGGCTGTACATAAACAGAAACCAATCATATTTCAGGAAATCTACTTGCAAAAAGATAGAAAATATTTCTGCAAAGCAGAATTTGCACTTATAGACCAACTTCTTTCATCAGTTCCAAGCATACTGATGAGAGAAGGATATTGTTTACCACCAGGAATTATAGAAGAAATTACATGTTACAAAAGTGTATTTTAGCCATTTTATGCTCTTGTAGTCAAAGTTCATTCCATATGTTTAGAAACTGAGAAGAAACAAACTTGATTTTAGTTTATCTTTATATAAAATTTTTGCAATGCATAAAATACAAAGAAACTAACAAAAATGTACGCAGTGATTTATTTCTTGCACTCTTTTTCTACAAGTAATTTATTATTTTTAATAGATGAACAATCATGCCAGGTTTTTAAGAATACTAAAGTTAATTTGTCTACTTTAAATCAACCCATTAAAAAAATCCATGCCAAAGTCTGCATGTAAATGACTGCATTAAAAGCATATATCCATGATGCAACCCCAAATATTCAAATTCTGAACTAAGATATGTACATATGCCTGTGTGCTCATTTTCACCACTCCACAACAAATGTAAAATTAACTGGAAGATACATCTACACTGACTTCAATCTATTTCATGTTGATCAGCAGCTAAGAATATTTCACTATGGAGATTTATCACATTAATTAGCTCTAAAATTACTCATAGTAATTAAGTATATTGTTCTTAAACTCTTTAGAGATTGTTGAAATACTTTTGCTGCTACTTAAAGAAAACAAGTATCAAGGGAAAGCGTTTTCCAGGAAGAAAAATCTTGTCTAATAATGATCTTTTAATTCATTTAAGCTCTCCCACCCTTCCATTTACCCTACCCTGGATAGACTTTCTTCTAACTAGACTTTCTTCTGAAGCATAACATGACTAAAAAAAATTTTTTAAACCCTTCACAGATTTTGAACTGTGACTTACAGCATGTCACATTATCACTGTGATCTTTGAACAATCCTTGTTTATGCGTGCAGCAATCCCAAATGTAGAGTAAAAGCACTTCTGGAACTCAGATCCCCATGTCACAAGCACTCCAAATCTATAGGATTTCTGCAAAGGTTTGCCAAGGATTCTGGAGGAACTCAAGACCCTGTGCTGCCACAGGATAAAACATACAAAAGCAGAAACTTATATTTGCATTATCAAACACAAGAGGGAAGCCTGACTGAACCAAGAAAACCTTTTAGAAAGTGTAAAATCCAACAGTACTGGATATCAGCATGGAGCGTGCCCCCCTCGCTGCTCTGTGCTTTTTTTCAGCAACAGCATGGCTTAAATTTCTCAGGCTTGACATCCCATTGGGCTGGTGCGTCGTGTCCCTTTTTGTCAGCCTGTCACGTCACACAGTGTAATGTGGCATTTCTGTGTAACGGACTGAGACACGTCATGCCAATGACATGTCAGCCTTGTGAATTTCAAAAAGACACAGTTCAATGGAAAACATGGTTTTCTAACTGCCCTGGAGGTTTTAAACCTTAAGAAAAATAAAAAAAGGCTTTTCTTCTCCAGTGATTTTGCCACTGAAAAGCACATGTTTTTTGGTGTTACCCATGTGTAGAAGCAGGTAGCAGGTATCTGAATATTTGGACATCTTTATTATTGAATCTTAAATTGCTGATTCAGTTTGATAATTAGGAAAGATCCAGAGCACAGATGCATTCACTGAGCAGATATTTTTGTTTATTTCCAGCAGAATACACATGCAGGGATAAAACTTTTGCATTTAAGATAAGTCTAAGCACCCAATTTCCATGACTCACGTCTCCATGATTCATTCCCAGTACCTTTAACGGATACACATGCTCCTGGTGACTGTAATGGCACATTTTGGGTCTGCTTAAACACCACACAATAGGTGGGACACGGGGTGGTAAGGCTTGCCTATTCTTTATGCTGGTTTTAGATTAGCAAGACAAAAGCAGAATCGGTCTGCAACATAAAGCACCTTATGAAGTTTTTCAAAGAATGTTTTGTCAACATCAGTTTCATGTAGTGCAAACTCAAAAATCAATCAACTAAGGAACCTTCCTCCAATCACTAGTGCTAGTCCTTACTCTCTACACTTCCTGAATGCTCAAGGAGAACAGTGACTTCATGCTATGCCCTAAAATGCATTTATTTTGTCAATGATTTTTTTTGAGTTGTAGGAAGGAGCAAATTAAGAACCTTAACATAGAAATTGTTATGCCAATACCTTACTAGATCAAACAAGTGGATGGTAGCGTTTCTAAACATTGTTTTTGCTGATTTCAAAGCAGTGATGCTCTCAGATGGACTGCTTTCAAGTCACACCGACATCACACAGGAGCAGCACCAAAAACTGAATGAGGGACTGGCAAGCCACTAATGCTGCTTGCAGAAAACCAGTGAAACGTGCTCCTTGGCAGGTACCCATCCTCAGCAAATAGATTTGGTGGGCACTGAAGTCAGATCACGAGGAAGTCAATACCCTTTTTCAGTAGAAGAGCACAGAAGAGAATTGATCAAACCTAAATATGCAAGAGAAGCATCATCTATAATCACCACCGGTACTGCAGGTCACCTGCCCAGCCAGCACAATCCCTGCTGCTTGCACATATGCAAATGGCTGGAAATAAAAACAGGCAAATGAGGACACCTCGTTTCCCTCAATACAATCTTCTCCACAGTCTCTAAATGGAAAATGTATCTGATTACATAATATAATTAATTACATTGCCTACAACAAAAAACAGGTCCTCAGGGAAACACATGTGTCCTTAAAGTACACCAAAACCCCAAAAAAAGGTGCAACTTCTGTGGTATCATCCTGTCCTGATCTTCCACCCTAGTTTTAACCAGATAGCAAGGCATGAATCAGTGATCAAGATTCATTCAAATATGCTAAATATTTAAACATATCACTCTCACAAACTGGTATGTGCCTCAGTGTCTGGTATTATCCCTGCCTGGGGGGATATTTCCACAACCTACCAGGTGTTTCATCAACAAATTGGGTGTGTGTGAAATCCCTAAATATAACAATGAAGAGACAGCTCAGATGGTGCTCAGCAGTCAGAAGCTTTGCTGCCATCAGCATTGAACCCCTTCTTACCCAGAGGGTGTTCAAAGATCCTACACACACGTCTGAAGAAACAAATCTCTACTTACATATGTACTGAAGATTTCAGTGGGCAGAGCTTTCTTTGCACTTACAGAAGACTCGAGATGACAAATATCTACAGACATATCTGTATCAGTCAGTTGTATTGCCTGCATACTAGGGCTGGTTTAAAAATAATAAAAACCTTAAACATCTGTTTTCCCAGAAAAGAAAAACAACATTACCTTTATGATAAAAACAATCATCAGGCAGCATCTTTGGGTGGCTGTTTAGTTACAAACTAATTCTAACTCTTTGGCAAAACTAGTTTTATTCCAAAATGCAGAACTTGTCCAAAAGTTAGCAGTACTTATCCAAAAATTACTTTTGTTGTACTACTTCCATAACTGAGCAAATTTTTCAGGTATTACCATAACCAGCCTAAAAGAAATGTAAGATACAATGATGTCAGCCTTTGGAATGGATCTTTTACTAAATATCTTTTTTTAAAATAATGGGGCTAGTTGAAAACACAGTGACAGGTAGTAAAAAAAAAATATTCTTCGTTATAAAAGTTTTAAACAGCTTTATGTGATATAATATTTTCTTGTCAATAACAAAAAAATAATTGGAAGTTTATAATTTTATTCCATCAAAATTCCATGCCAGTATTGAAAGCTGACAAATTATGGTGAATTAAGAGCTGTGCTCCATTTTAACCTTCATCATTCCATCTGAGAAAGGAGATACCATTCTGCACCTTAAATTTAGTTCTGGTAGGTACAACATGAGATTACAATCCTTGCAGTGTTAATCCCATTCTGGAAAACACAAAACATTTCCAACAGAATTTTTCAGTGTCAGAAATATAGTAACTTTAAATATATATTTTTTTTAAATACACAGTACAACTCACAGTCTAAATGTATAATACACTGCTTCAGCACTCACCTGCTTACAAAGCCATAACCCCCACTAGCAGCAAGTGTTCCATTAAATTTCATGGTTTATAAATACTGAAATTTAAAAAAATAAAGGTAAACCTAAATTTACATTAGCATCTATCACTATAATACCACATGTGCTTTTTAACCACCAATCCTGAACTGTTCTCCCACATATTACCCCTCTTCTCCAGTCCAAGCATCCCTCAGATCTGCAGACAGCCCAGCACGGGCAGCCAAGGAGGCAGAGTTGGCCATGAATCAGGAACAGGAGACGATCTTTTATTCTTCTCCTTTCTCTAACACAAGGCTCATACACAGGTCTGTATTTATACATGATAGAGCACCAAACAGATCTCCTGAAATATCCAGTTTCTGCACATCTGCACAGAAATGTATCCTCTGTGCAGCACAGTACATCGAAACATGTGATGAGATGCCAGAAGCTGTCAGGAGAAACAAAGAATTTCTCTAATGTCTCTTAGAGATGAGAATGAGATTAAAACACGTGCTTTTTCTTGTGTATCGATATCATTGGATCTAGTGGGAGGGTTTTTATTATTAACTATTGAAAAACAATTTTTAACGTTTATATGACTATCTTGAAGATTTTTCATTCTGTCATTATGAGAAAAGAGTAAAAAAATTATTGCTACTAAAAATCAACTGGATCAACTGTCTCCATAGGATAATTGTGGGTATTTAAACAGACAGAGCTGGTTGAGGGACATTGTTTTAAACAACCCACCACATTGTCTCTCTAAAATACAAAACTGGTCCAAAACTCTACATCCTCAAAATCTACCACGCTTCTTTTTCTCTTTGGAGAGAGAGATGCATATCTAACAGCTGCCAATTCTCATATTTCCATCTATAATTGAGAGCAACATCTCTGACAGCTGACCTGGACTGGAAACAAAAGCCAAGACCATTGATCATAAATAATTCCAATACATACAGTACAAGTAATTCTGTTCAAGAAGAATTGAAATCAACTATTTGATTTTTTAGTTTAGTTCTTTTGTTTCTTACACGGTAAGAAAATACACGTGCATCTGTAGTGAGCCTATACTATAAATTCCATTATACTCCAGAATCCAATGCAAATCTTGCGTAAAAATAAAAGACCTTCATATTTCCAAGTTCTAGTTCCACCTATTAAATCCTAATGCTTATGAGGCAATATTTAAAGACTCACAAATGAGATCTGACCATCAGGTAAGCCAAAGTAAACATATGATAACTCCACCATTTCTTTGGCATTATTTTAAATTTATTATCAGTTTTAATAGCATAATTCCAGTGAGGCATCACTACCATTTCCAATAAACAGACAGCTTTGAAGCTGATCATCCCTATTTCTTCTCACCTCAGATGTGTGGTTCTAGAGACAGATCGGAAGAAGCTGAGTGGCACTGGGCCTGGGATGCTCTCAATGTGTAGATCTCCCTTTTCCAAGGAGTCCTGAGAAATTCCTGACCCCTCTTTCCCTCCTCTCTTCAGCCAACCCCCACGTGCCAAGTCACAGAGGTTTCCTTGCTGGAGCTCCCATTGCCACCAGGAACGTCCTCATTTTGTTCCAGCTAGGAACCAACTCATTCTCCTTCCCTCCCATGAGCTGTTAGCGAGCCACTGCTGTATTTACTTTCCTAATCTCAACTCCAGAGATGCTATTTAGGGCCTGATAAGTACCTTACACTCCTTTGAAAATTGCCTTTATAATATTAGTACCAGTTTTGTTGCAGCTTCTTGATGGCACAAGGCAAAACAGCACATCTGTGGAGAAGGGGGAGGCCTTGATTCACGGCTACGCCAGTCTCCTAAATAACTACTCTCAAAGAGATTTCGACCTCTGATCAAATGTCATGGGATTTTCAAAGCCATGGACCTGCTTTTACAAGCCTCAGCCCAATTCAATTCTTACACTGTGCTTAATAAGATCTGCAGCCCTTCTTTGGTCATAAAGTACTTGATAGTGGCCTTTTTTCTTGGCGTTGAAATGGATGAAGTGTTTTTTAGTATGATAGAAGCACAAATACAAATCTAAAAGAGAAAACCCTCAATCTTATTCTTATAGTTGAGTAACCATTAACCTTTCCTCCTCTTCTCCCCAAAATGCCAATTTGTATATAAAAACAAGCTCCAGGACTTAGACCTTGGGTGGCAGTTTTAAGTCTAAAATCAATTTTTGAGTTATAAACCCTCTGAAAATAGGGGTTTATAATGGAACCACTGACAGACCCTTAACTACAGCGGCGCTAGCGGGCACCACTATAATAAAAGAATAAAACTAAATTACATCACTTGTCATCATTAAGAAAAATTTTCATCTCAGTTCTTCATTTGAAAAGCACTATAGTTAATGAATGATTACTGAGCCATGACACCTAAATGACTAAAATATAGGAATTATACTGAGGTCAACTCAAGTATTTTTTAAACCATGAAATTAAGGGATCTATTCGCTGTGCTATAGGATACCAGTCCTGGCTGTTATGCTCCCTTGCAACACTGACTTTGAGCATAAGGGAATGGTATGTATTTCTATATTGGAGATTAAGGCCCCATGCAAATTTAAGAGGTGAACACATGATTGCCCAAGAGTGACCAAGTATGGGGCTCTTCTCTGTGTTCATACGTGTTTCCTTCAACACCTGTTTTCTTTATGCTCTTCAGAAGGTAACTAACTTGAAAATGAAGACCGTTTTATGGCAAGAAAAGGCAGAAACTTCTTCTTTGAGAAATGATATTTAATTATTCAACAGAAAGTCCAGTAACTTAAATTTAGTACACATTTAAGTACACCAGATCCTTTTACCAAGACACTTAAAAAGAAAGGCATTTTAAGGAGAGCTGGCAGTACTGTACTATCGTGCAATGCTCTGACAGTGCTTAACCACATCCCTTACATATTGTGTGATCTTGAATTAAGAACAAAAAAGCCTTACTCTGCATGTGCTTGGACATTTTAAAGGTAAATACAAAGAAGCAAGTGTAAAAAAATACAGAGAAATGTAAACATTGCTTTTATATGCATGTTTTCCTTGATGTGAAGCCATTTTATACATCCTTCTAACTAGGAAAATAGAGATGCTCATGAGAGCCAGAATTATTTCAATTGCTCATACCATACAAAGAAATGAAAGGGAGCAGGTAAAGCTACAAAACAATGGGAAAGGAGGCAATTTCCATCACTGCCATCCAAAGATTCTAGCTCTGTGATACCTCCCCAGTGCACCTACCTGGCTCATGTTCTCACAGCACTGAGCCTGAGCCCTGCTGATCATGAAGATTTGTCTAACACTTGAAAAAATGCCAAAACTATGAAGAAAGTATGCAGTGCCTATGAGATTACAGCTCTAGGGATATGTTGTCAGTCCTGCTCCTTAATCCCAGAACCCACATTTACCTAATGTTTCAATGTTATCTTCAGATAAATGAAGATGACTGAGTAATTTCAGATTCTCAAATGCTTCAAGCACAAGTCGTAGTAGCAGTATTTATTATTCTAACCTCCATTTTTTCAGCTTTTGGGGGGAAAAGGGCAGAGGGACACACAGAGGACTGGAGGGTGTGGACGGAGGGCAGCACAGAAGCAGAAAAAAGCTATGCAGGGAAGAGTGACTGAACAACTGCATTTACTATTTTTTTTTCCACATCAAATTTTAAATACACACATTTCCCAATAAAGGATTTCCAAATGCTACTTTAAGAATATTTTTTTTCCCAATGAGGAAAACTCTTACTAGGTCTTGCAGCTGATGAAAGTGTAAGTAGAAGTGAAGGTTACCAAATTGAAAACGATGAATGTAGACTGCATGTTAATTGTCACCAAGCTAGTTTGCTCATGTTGGTCACATGGCCAGTGACAGTCAGATGTTGATGGAGTCTGACCTGTTCTAAAAAGCTGGCATTTTCAAAAAAATGAGATAGCTTCTATCTCTGCAGTCTGTGGAAAAAGAAAAGGGGAGAAAGGGGCTCCTGACAGCTCAAGCAGAGGAGGAAAATTAGAAAGGAAAGCCAGTACCACTACCATATGGGCTCATAGCTCATCAGGACAGCTGGCAAGAAACATTGCTCTTCTCTTCTTTACTTCCAGGGCTGTGATACATTTCTTTATATGGCTATCAATAATGCTGAATGATTAATGCTAATGATTTATGTTAATTTCATTATAAGCTTTATTTGTTGCCCAGTGTTGAATTAAGCCTGTCAAATCATCCTTTTCCACGTTACTAAAGATTCTTAAAATGCAGAGCTAAATATAACATCTGATCATTAATATGTTAATACACCTGTTTCATATATAGACCAGGAAAACAAGAAAGTGGCTATTTTAAGATTATTCTGAGAGCAGTGGTTCAGGAATCTCACATCTACTTACTGCCAATTACTTACAGGAGAAAGTGACATTTAACATTTTCTTCCTGCAACTCAAAAAAACCAGGACAAATATTATCCTCTGATAGCAGATTGCAAAACACCATGCCACCATTATTTTAACAGCAAAAAATACATGTGTACCTTCCAGTGAGCAATCCAGCCCCTGCTGAGACACCCATTTACCACCATTCTATTTTAAGGTACCTCTGGTTGTTCAAAAGAAGGAAGAAGAGGACAATATACACAGGATGGTATTTAACTATGTTAAATCTATCCCTATATCTACCCAGAAATGCCTCTTCCAGCTCAGACTGTCTTTCCCTTTGTGTTCTTCTACATTTTATGGAGGAAGACTTTCAGCCCCTAACTCTTTTGTTATTGTTCTCAGGCCAACATTCCAGAAATTTTAATCCCACTCGCTCTCTTCCTTGAAGTCCATTTCAGCTAAAACCAGTTTATTTTACTCTCCCAGAGAACAAGCCCCACACCACAATATCCACAAGGTGCTAAATCACCCCTGGGCAATTTCCTCTTCACTCCGCTATAGGGACCAACCTAATCCTGTTATGGACAGAGGAGGAAATCTTCCAAATCCCAACAGGGACAGAAGCACTCAAAACAGCCTAGGGAATTCCTGGCACAGGAGAGCCTGTCACACATGGCAAGGGGTAGAGGATCGAGGTTTAGATACCCTTCACCACGTGCTCAGCAAGCAATGCCTGCACTGTACTCCCAAGAAACCTCTAGAGATCAGGGACGTTTAAGCCAACACCATCCTTTTCCTCATGGCATGAAGTCAGAGCCACAAATGGGGGAAGAGGAGAGAAACATTTTTTTCCTGTTCTAAGGCTCTAAAATATTTTCCAAAGTTGAAGCATGTCAGGTATAATTTTTCACTGTATTTTTCCTGCCATATCTATTACAGTAATACCTTTCACCTGTACAAGGTCTCCCTGTACAAGGACTGCAAATCACTCCTAAAATAATTTTTTCTAGTCTCTAAATTTGGCTGGGCTTTTTACTTAAAAGTTTACCTACAATTCTTAAATTATTATTTTACTTAGACATTTATTAATAATTTTCTCTCATAAACAGCTTGAAATTAAGACAGTAACTATAAAAATTTCTTTTAACTCTACAGAACATGCTGCTGCATGATTTTCACAAGTGGACTTGTTTGGTCCTCTGAGGCTGAACAAAAAAGAGTTGGAATACTACAACTACTTCTTTTAAGTGGATATCAAGTACAGGACTTTGCACTTGAGCAAATTTTATATGGAATTTGAGAGAAAAGAAAAAAAAGTTTTTCAAAAACTAACACAGAATTTCAATCTAAGTACTAGGAACTGAAATCTGAGCTCTTGTAAAGTTCTAGAGGTTTGCCTGAAGTGCCATTGACTTTTGATGTTCTTGTCTCTACATATCTTCCATTAAATTTCCCAGATTTTTGAAGGAGGGCAGTTCTGGGGGGAAAACAGAAGGGATTTCTCTCTGAGAATCCTGTTTGATCCACTATACAGAGACACTGATATAAATAGCTAGACTACAGTTTTATGAGGTCTGAATCCTTTCAACCCTAAAGCCATAAAGTACAAGTTATATATATATTGTATTCATAGACCATAATTGCAAAACTTAAGAAAAATATATGTGAATATTTAACAGCTTGAGCTTTTTGGGTTTTTTTCTTTCTTGAAATGAATTTACAGCCTTAAAACTACAATATATCAGTTTTGTACAAAAAGGGAAATATTGTTTTTGTTGCTCCTCCTTTTTATGAGGAAACTACAGTTCTACCAGTTGGTCTGGGCTATACAGCTAACAAATGTCAAAACATATGGACCAAACCATTTATCAAATAATCTACTCTGAATAGATAGGCACTATCAGCAATCTGGTATTGATCTTTACAGGCTACTCTATTGTTCATCTGAGCATCCACAATGCCAGCAAGAATTAATGAAAGAAGCAAAACAATGCATACCAAGCACACAACTTTTTTTTTTTTTTTTTTGCTTTAAATTCGGTAAAATTTATGTATTTATCAAAAATACATTACTATAAACAAGTATGCAGGCAGAATAGGATATGTGATGGAAATATCACCTCCCAAGTATTAACTTCTGCAGACTTCCAGTATATTTACTCCTAGATTAGTGCAGCCTACTTACAGTTAAGATCTAGCATGATAAATTCCTTGCACTCTGTTACACTGGCATTCACTAGAGCTGAGACTGAGATGGCACTTTCATTAAAAGCTCCATTTCAGGGCATGTTTAATGTCTTGGACATTTCAAATTGCATCTGGCTGAATCTTGGCATACAGCTTGTCAGTCCAGATGCACAGTTTTTGTTTGTTTTTCTTACAGAAAAACATATAAATTGGTTGTGACAGTCATGAGTTCCATTGTGACTAAAAATATTAAACATTAGTACTTGGGGAACAGGTTTTTTAAAAGGAAAACACAAGCACTTCCTCCTTTTTCAAATTTACCTAGATGCTTGCTCCCAACACTGCCTCCCATAAGCTCTGCAAAAACCCACAGGTCCAGCACATAATTCTCCTTCAAATTCCTCTTTAAAATGCTCTGCTAAGGAGATGCTGTTTCATATACTATGTTTTGATTTAGATTGCTAAGATTTGAGATTATCAACCCACAGCACAAAATTTTAGCTGTTGATGTTAGTGCTGTTGTCTATTCACTGGCTCCTGTATGAGAAGCACAAGAGGGGAGATGGGACAGTGAGCAAAAAAGCTGTGACCAGACCTACAGCCAACAATTACATCCAGTGACTCTCCCTCCAAACCAGTACAGCAAAACACAGCCACCACCTAAACAGCACAAAGCAACCGTAACATGCAAAAATCCAGTCTTTTTTTGCAGGGCTCAGAAATCTAAGTCTGTTTCCCAAACCTCTGCCCCATGTAATCAAAACTCATCTTCCAGCTCCTAATTCCTATATTCCTCATTGATTCCCTCCCATCTCTCTTTTAAAAAGTATTTATTATTTGGTCATGGCAGTGACTTTACCATGGAGAAATGTGGGGCAGAAATATGAAGAAGAAAGAGGAAGTTGCACAGCAAACATGCCTGCAACTCAAAATCACTGTTCTGGACATTGTCAATATAATTTGTAGACTGGATGATGCTCTTTCCTGAGGTCCTACTCAAACAAACCAGATTGTAACAGCACTAATCTTGTTGACACTTTTATATTAAAGAATCCATCATGTTGTTATTGCATATGAACGTTCCTCACCACGGGCTTCCAAGTTTGACAAGCTCAATTCCACAAAGCACATATATGTTTGGGAAATAGCCAGGTGCTCTGAAGTACTCTCCTGTGAACTGGAGGATAACGGCAAGTCTGAGGAATAAAACAAAATATGATGCCACAATTGACAGGGCCACTGCTAACACAGTGTTTTCTGAGGATCATGCATTTCTGAAATGTTTCCTGTTAATTAACTACAGGATACTTATGAGTTGCAGGTTTTGCCCAAGTTCTGTTTAAGATCTTACTAATTTTCAGTGATTAGCATTAAGTTTAAGTATGTCAGCATTTCCATTATAAACCACATTCTCAGGGGTTTATTAAATTATTGGAAAAAAATTATTCTGAGGTAAAACTCAATACTTAGGGGTAAATTTTCAAAGTGCAGCATGCAGTTTTAGCTC
The DNA here is from genome assembly GCA_013397055.1 of Pachycephala philippinensis. Taxonomy (NCBI): domain Eukaryota; kingdom Metazoa; phylum Chordata; class Aves; order Passeriformes; genus Pachycephala; species Pachycephala philippinensis. Next base: position 379,021 of record VWZT01011228.1, read on the forward strand.
CTGATCTCTGAACAAAGTCAATAAGAAGCTGCAGAGCTGCACCCCTAGTCAATGCTTTGAAATTTTACTTCAAAGTCTCACCCCAGGAACAAATTCTGTCACACACACACAAAAATCAATTTGACCTCTTTAAATCTGAAGAATGCCTACTATTCATGTACTGGAGCTGCTAATCATAAAAATTTTCACTGTTTCCTAAATCTGCCCAGCCAATCATAAGAAACAGCTTTTGGGAAAGGGAAGAAGGCTTAGTAAAGGTATAAATACTATAAATGGCAAAAATATTATTGTTGCTTTAACCAGAAGTGTAACCAGAGTAATTATAGACTGCCATGTTTCCAGCCAGCTCTACACAAAAAAAAGAAAAAGAGAAAAAAGTAGCAGTGCATTTGTTTAGACATCAACATGGCTGTACTCAGCTGAGCTTATTAAATGCAGCATCAATAACCAAGAAAGATGATCCTTTTCTACTGCCAAGAAAATGACCAGGAAAATGACTCTAACCCAGTAAAATGGTAGACATCTTACACTGAAAGATTTGAAGGGGAATATGTTGAATATAAAGATGACTAGTGTTGTGGCATTGAAGAAAAAACATAATTTTTCATTGATGTAAGGCAGCAGAGCTGGAAAGAACACAAATACAACAGTAGAGCCATTAACCACATGACAAGAAATAGTGTTCACATCGACTTACTAAACTGTTTTTGATTCTTTAGTACCAACACGCAGAACAATCCTTACATTATGTTGCCAAGGAAAACCTAGAATGCATTTATTTCATAATGCAGCTTTCTTCCATTATCATAATAGAGCCATCATAGTTGTTGCAAACACTGCATGGCCTCAAACACCTAAATACAGCCGTTAAATTGGACATTTTTTAAGAGGAGGACATTTTAAGCCTCCCTGGAGAATTGTGTTGCCTGGCAAACTCTCAGCAGGAACCATCTATTACTGCAAAACCTTGCTTACATGTGAGAGAAGGAAATCATCTCACCTAACAAAGGGGATGTATTTGGAACCATGGCCAGAGAAGGAAGGTTACTCCAAGGCCATTAAAGTTAACACCATACACTGACACAGGACCTCAGGTGGGTTTTAAGCTGAGCTGTTGAGTTTAGGAAGCTTGTATTCATCCTTGGCACGTGATTTCTCTCTTCCATGATGGCAAATTACAGCTTAACCTCTATTTTTATCTTGAAGCCCCATCTCACCTGCTCTCAACACTTCAACTTTGTGCACAAAGAGAACAAGGTTGCATTGCAGAAGGAAAATACAAGAGAGTAGAGCACCTAAGACACTCAACTCAAAGCTTCGTAAAGCATTCCCCTCTCTAAATACAAAAGTGCAAAAAGTAGATTTTTTTAATCACTACTGTGCTTATTAATCACAGTAGCAAGTCAGAGACAGACACTTTCTGATTAGTTTTAGGCTGAAAATCAGGAATAACTCCTTTATGTTCTGTGTTGTATCATCCATGCTTAGTAAGTCTTTACTTTGAGGTTTCATTGCTAGTATCAATACAGTGGTTACACAGCTAAAATATCACATGGTGCTATCCTGCCAGTTACTTGCTAATCTATTAGAAAGAGCTCAGAAGGACAAACCAGGAGTTAAAGCTATTTCATATCCATTTAATTTAAAGTATTATTCATTTCATGATGATTTGCTTACACATGTAATGGAACTGAGAAGCACAGAGACACCTTTCTTTTGCCCAGCTCTTTATATCAAAAAAGCTTTGAGACAATTCAGGAAATTATTGGTGGTGGATTAAAATACGGCACTTGCATTGATCAGTGTTCCAGCTTTTCAGTGTTTTTTGTTCTCATCTTGGCACCGAGAGCGGATTCATAAAACCTGACAATCAATTCTCCTCTGAATGAGCAATAAAAATCTTTCTTTTAATTTCACCTAAACAGTATTTGCACCAATATGCTGCTTGCACTGAATCTGCATAACCAATATTACAATATTTCCTACTGCAATTTGCACAAATAAATGTGAAAAGTGTACCATGACAAACCACATTATCATATGCAGTTCACAATTAACTCTATTAATGCTGACCCATCAGAAGTGCAGAATCTCACCGTTTGAAAGAAGTGGTAAATTAGTTACCAGAACCACTAATTACGGTCTCTTAAAAAAACAGAATTATCTAACAATAAGAAGAATGTTTTATTTCGTTAAGAATTTAATATTATTTTAGAATTTCTTAGAAGTCATTTTCCTTACTGTCAACATTATCTTCATGCCAAGGAGAGCAGTTTGGTACACAGTTCTGCAGCATCAGAGCCTAATTAAATAAAAGCACCTTTTCATTTGGGACTGAATAGGTTTTATGCCACCTCCCACCAGTCACTCCCAGCTAACTCAGCTCTGTATATTCTGGATCAGCCCCTTCTCCACCAGCTTGGGAGTAACAGGAACAGAGACACCCTCACAGGCTTCTGAGCTGCAAAGCACTGTCCCAGATTAAGAGAGCATTATCTTATTTGCCCTTAACATAAATATGCCCAAAAGCAGTGGAGAAGAATTATACACACACATTCCCTCAATATCAATACTCAGTACCTATGTGGGAAAACACCAATACCATTGCTTCAAAAATAGTACCAGTATCATAGGACACATATTTAAAACTTAGCATATATATTTTTAGATTAATAAGACTTGTTATGACAACACCTGAAGCACAACTCTCATTTGTAAAACTACCTAGCACCACCATAAATATATATATGTAGGCACAATATTAATTTGACAGCTTGGGGTAAGGACGGGGATGGTGTGGCTAAGTGCCTACTAAAGCAGGCTTGGCAGTTTGTTGTAGAAAATATTACACACTCAGTCTTCAGAAAGAGAATTCAAACATCAATCCTAAAGTACAGCTGAAAGAGGGAGCAGGTGCTCTCAACAGCCCTTAGCTGGGAAAAGCACACACTCCTAGCTCAGATTACTTATCCATGTGCTTGTATTGTACCAACAGCACCAACATGGGATCAGGCATAGTGTGGTGGGTAATTTACATTTTTAAAAGCATAGGGTACAGAACTATGACCAAAAAAATGAGAAAAACCAAAAGTAAGACAGGATTTTATGGTTTAGTATCCAACAAAAAAGGCAAAGCAAAAACCTCTTCCAGAAGCTCTGAGTTTAACAAGTACATTGGATGAAGCTTGTATGCAAGTTTATCCAGTCCACCGAGAGCTCCACCAGCAATTGCCTTTTCCAAGCTTCTGGAAAATACCAGAGCTGCTGCACATCTTACCATTTTATACTTTGCCGTTCTTGGGAAAACTTAGTTTTCCTCATAATTCCCTCCCAGCCACACTAATCCTTCATGTTTTGATACACCAACCAGCTCTGGTTTCTGGAACCAGTCACTGCTTCTGTGGCTTTCTGCTAGAAATCCAACGAGACTGAATAAAGAGAGGCTTTGGAGACACTACACCCTCTGCTTGTGGAGTTTTAAGAAACAAACTCACATATGTAATATATGAAGCAGAAATATTCCTTTACTGGTGTTTTAGGTAGTGTATTGTAGTCTTCTCTACAGGACAAAAAGAATGCAGTCACCTCCAAATGGAAATGTTTACTCCTTGAAAGCTCCTTCATCTGCAGAAATGGAAGAGACAATCACATACAGGGCAGGGGAGTGGGGGCAAAGAAAGAAAGGGGGGGGGGGAAAAGAATACCTAAATAACAGGGCCATTGACTCACAAAGGGACATCAGACACTCTGTAGAAGGCTTCACTGAGGTTTTCCAAACAATTGACAAGAAGGTTTTAATTTCCTCATCATCTAACTTCTCAGACTGCGTGAACAAAATAGCAGGGTTTGTACTCAGTCTTTTCAGTTGTGGCCCAAGAACAGGTCAGGAGATAATATCAGACAAAAACAGTACTACCTTCTATAACTGGGATTTCACAAAATGCAACCTGACCTCAAATGCATGGAAGGACTTAATATTTAAAAAAACTATGACGTCTATTTGGCTGACAACACACTTCCAACCAAACCTCTACCATGCAATACTTACAATCCAATCCCTTACTTAGGAACTTCTTGTGCACATCTTTGTGCTTTCAGAGCTCACTGATCATTGTGTCCCCCCCAAAAATTAACCTCTTTATGGACAAGACCAGTGCTAATTTCATCATCACTTTGGGAACACTTTCAGTCATTATTTTAATTATCTTCAACCATCTGGTAGTGAGCCAATTCTGAAACTGAGTAAATTGACAACAAGCAATATGGGAAATATTTTTTAAATATTATAAAGATCTCTTTTGGAAGAGTTGGGGATCAATGTATAAGTATCAGCAAATATCATCCTCATTAATTTTCTCATGATGAAAGACAAAAAACACACTATCAGACTGGAAGAGCATTTTTAAGTTAAATAACCAAAAGGCTGAAGGATCAAGCATCAAACTTTCTTGTAAGAAAAATTAACCAAGTATTTTACTTGCAGGCTCTGGGGTTGACCCAGCTGTCAGGAGAGGGCAGTATATTCTGAGTTTTTACTCAGAATTATTCATCTGCCCTTTACACGAATCTCACACAAAGCCAAATGTGCCTGATGGAAATAAAAACAAATCGCTTACAAATGTAGAAAATACATGGAAACATGTAGGAAAAGTCCGTGGGGGCTGTGAACATTCTATACTTCTCTGGACCTGGTACAAGAATAAATGGAATCCCTTTCCTTGCATTCTTCATGTCATCAACCACCCTTTATTTTTATTGGGCATTTAATGATGTCTTGCATATTCAACTTACTTAAATGGGGTCTCGGTTCTGATATAAATATCCCACTATTAACAGCCCTTTATGGTTTGATTGAACAAATCCTGTTCCTGATTAGAAGTTGTCTGTATTACATAGGTTTGTCTTAGATTGTTTCACTAAATCCAGGCTATAACAGCTTCTCTTACTCTGCTTCAATTCACAGTGCTTGATACTGCCTCATCAGCCTCTTAAAGGTTCTCCTCCTTCTAATCAAACCCCTAGAGGCACTTCAGCAGCTAACCTGGGTGATTACAGGCATTGCTGTTGTAATTTTCTAAATTGTAAATGCTTTTTCTTAGTCATCAGTTTCAATTGTGTAAAGTTGCCCAACTGTAATGGAAGTTGCATGCAGAAATATTGTTGAAAATTTAATTTGCATGCAAATCTGCCCATTTGCCATCCTTTACTGTGAAGTGTTAAGGTAGTCACACGGTGCTGCACTCATGGATTACCAGGATTTTCAACCAGGCACTGTGACTACGACCACTTGAATGTACCATCCTGCATTGCCCCAAAACATTCCTGTTTAGGGTCACCACCCACAGACATGTGCTTGCACACATATTTCCAAACGTACACCTTTGACTACGTGCTCCTACATTTAGTCCAGCTCACAGTAACTACAAAATTACTTTAAACCATTGCAGTTGTATACGTGCCAAAACTAAACCACATATTTTAAATATTAACATTTTCACTTCATTGGCCTCCCTTCTCTTTATTTCTCTCAGTCAAAAACAAGGAAAAAACCAACCCTAAAATCTCTGGCTAAACTTTCCTGTGAGGTTCATCTGGGCCCTTGATACCTGTCTGTTGTCAGGGGTCTTTCCTCTGCCTCTCCTCACTCCTCCTTCATTCCCTCAGTCACTGAAAGGAAGGCAGCTGCACGTGGTACACCCTTCTTACCTCAGGCTCCATCAGCAGGTGCCTGTCATTATCACCTACCAGCTTTCCACTGTGATTTATTGTATTAAGCAGTTGTAGCTGTAGGTAATTAAGGAGTACCACTCTGATGTGACTAATAATCACCACACAACGCCTGTTACACTGGAAAAGTGCAAGTCTCTTTCCTCCTCGCTTCTTAAGCTTTACTCAGCACAAGCAGCTAACTTGCTGCTTCTTTTTATTCCATATTCTACACTTGCAATACTGGATCCAAACTAGTTTTGATCATTTTTAATGTAGCAGCTGTAAACAGTGCAGCTACATTCTATGAAAATAATAAAAAAGTGTACCAGTACTTATTCACAAGTAAAAATAATTCTCAGCTTGAGACAATTTCATTTTTGTTTTTGAAAATGTTGGTCTTCAGTTTTTACTGATACAAATGCCCAGAAGTGCATTCTAAACTTGGGCATCTTGGCACTGTAGGAAGTACAAACTCATCACCTGTACACAGACATTCACTGCAGCAACTTCTTCCAAAACCTTCCAAAACCTGAAAAAAGCACAAGTGGGAAAGAATCACCTGCATAACATTTGTCACTGTGGGCTTTCACCCTAATGAGGGAGTGCTCCAATCTGCTCTAACTTCCCTCTCCAGACTCTGGGAACGTGCTCTTTACACACAACAAATGATCCTGTTTTCTTTATAGGGAAAATATCCCCACCCCAGTGAATGAGAGCTGCATGGCAAAATGAAAGGTAATCCAGACACACATTTCAGGAAAAAACACTTAGACCTAAGATCTATTAACTTCGGGGCAAGGAAAACACTTGTTCTAATGAACCAATAACCAGATTGTAAACATTTCATACCTGCTTTGAAAGCTGAAACAGAAGGGTCATTGCTAACAAAATACATGCACCAATTCTTCAACTGTACAGTAGAAAAGTGTTTATATGGTTCATTAGCCATTGTTACAAAAAGAAGGCATTTCTAGTAATTCAGTAACATATGAGAGAAAGACCTTTTCAGAAACCATTTGTACATTCCAGATTTTCTTGGAATTACAAAGATGTAACAACACACTCGATTATGTTTTGGGTTGTTGGGATTTTTTTCTTTTTTATTTTTACCAAGAAAATTTACAGGCTCATTCATTAAATCACAGGATACAAGACACTGGAAATGGAATAGGTCACTAAGAGTCAAGTATTATTTTTATACATAACTCAAGCATTGTCCCTGGAGTAGGTCTGAATGATATGTGAAACAGTCCAGTAATGAGTGTTATCACTTAATTTGGCATTCTTATTTGAAATTCCCTTCAAAGCCTCTCTGTGTGTTGAAACAGCCCAAAATGTCTTTGAAGCATTCTATTACTAGTACAATAAGCAATTTCATAAGAGAAGAAAATCCTACTCTTCTTTCTGATAAGTTTGCACTAATTGAGACACTGAAATAAATTTTGGAGCACCAGAAAAGAGAAAAATCAGCTTCCACAGAGAGATGCAAGGCAAGACAGTTCAATTTTATAACTCAGACCTACACCTAACAGGATTTGCAAGTTTAAAGAAACATATTGCAAGCCTGGCTTTTTACAGTGCTTACTTAATTGAATACACACACTGAGAAAAATCTTAAAAAGAAATTAAAGAATAAAAATTTCACTGCACTTCTGCTTCTCATTTCATAACAAAATTCCACTGATAGAAGGAAAATTATATTCACTGTTCTGACATACCTGGCCTTCAGCTATATGTAGAACTGAGCTGGGGCTGCAGAAATAGACCTGATCAAAGACTAACACAACGGTGTCTCAGGGTCTTGCAATATTATTCATTTCATTTTTAAAGTCCTTATTCAAAACAACAACATACATCCCCAGTGCTTCATTATGTCATACATTAACTTCAGTTACTCAGAGGAGTTATTCCACCTCTTCCCTGATTTCAGTCAGAGGTCACTCCTACCAAAGAAGGCAAGAGAGTACAGTTTACAAATCTTCAGTGCATTAAGGCACAAAGAATATGAACATGTAGACTTTACTTCAATTCCTTTGAACACAGGAAAAACACAACTATAGGCAGTTAGCTGAAAGCAATTGATAAATTATTAGGAGAGAGATGAAAATTTTCTTTCACGGCAGTTCTCCAGTGACCCTAATTTTTAGATTCTTTGCCCTTCCGGTCACAGAGCGTCCAGTCTGGCCCCAAGCCCATGGCTATCCTAACTCCAGCAAAACAAGTGTCACAAATTGGTCACCAGGAGCCATCCCTACTTCCCTTCACCTTCAGGTGAGCTGGTCAAAAGATCTTAATTACTTACAGGTAAAACTTTCTCAGCCAGCCCGAGTCAAGGTGCAGGCTACGCTGTGCTCTGTGTGTGGTTTGAACAATAATTTTATTAACACCTACTTAAAAAGATTTTAAAAACTTTTCTTCAGTGAATTACAATTTAAGATTTGTTGTACTTAAACACTTTCCCATGTCACACTAATCCATATACAAGCCCCCCATATGAAACAGAATACACATTAAGATACAGTTCCAGCATACCTTAGGATCTGGTGTTAGAAGGAACTCTATATAGAATAAATATAGCTTCTCAGTCCTTTCCCTCCACTAGAATAAGATCCCCATGCTGTCTTTCCAGAGCAGAGTTCTCAAGATCTATCTGCTGTTCTAACACAGCAGTAATTGCCAGGTACCTCCAATCTAGGTTTCAAGCAAAATTATTCTGAGAGGCTCCATATCCCTTCTCAGGGTGTTAGCATTGGCCAGCCTCTTCCATGGCCTTCCTGAGCCTTTTATCTGTGCCTTTATCTTTTCCTCCCTTTATTTTGCTTTATCTATTTTCGACAATAGTGACTAGCCCAGTATAACAGCATTATATAAGCTTTTTACAGTGCCATGTTTTGCTTTACAGAGTGAGCATAAATGAGGAAACACTAAGTTAAACTCTGACAGCCAATGCTGGATGTATCAGCTTGGCCTATAAATAAGCACTGATCACCTCCATTTTATTGAACTCATTTTCCAGGCAAGCAAAGACCACGAGATTCCTCTGCAAATTTTCCCTTTACACTCTCCAGCAGTGCTGCTAGTGTCAGCTCCGACAGATTTATAGCCTATTCATTCATGGGAACAAAAACCCTGCCAGGGCTGGTCATGGAACACGCAGTAGCAGTTAGTTCAGAAGATAACAGCTGCAATACCTCACTTCCTTATTCAGCACTCTATAGCACACACTACTTGGGAGATAATAAATGCTTCTTGTTTGTATTTCTTGAGTAATATCAGAGGAAAGGGTCCGCATTACAACAGTATGAAGTGGCACTGCAACACAGGGGGATTAATCAGTGCTTTCAGTGTATTTATTCCTTCTCTGCCTTTATGGTTTTATAACTGACATTAAAAAAAGTTGCTCTGCACTGTTTTTATATACTGTAACTTCCAGAGATAGTCAAATATTTAATTTTTTTAATTAATGCCCCCTTAATTTAAAAGGTTGCTTTGAATTATTTTGAACTCTGAGGTCTTAAAACATGTAGTTCTTCAATAGCAAGAGACATTCATTGTCAGAATTAACCAATTATTTTCCCTTACACTCAAAGCCAAAAAAGTGCTTAAACTAGAGATTATTAAATCTGCCAGATTCCTTGCACTATTTTGAAAAAGCAAACTTAAATATGTAATAGCTTTCCAAACACTCTCTAGTTGTTGTAAGAGGTGGTATCAGAAAGAAGATGTCAGACTAAGATCAACACTGCTCGTTTTGGAGGGGCTGCTCACAGCCATCAGTGTTGGGAGAGGTGCTCTCGTGTTTGGGTTAAAAGCTGAATGTTTAAGCAATGCACAGTTGCCTTGTTGCAGACAACCAAAATCTTCAACCTTTTCTCAAAGGTGTCCTCTGAAACTACACTTCCCCTTCCTCTGCAGCAACCTCCCTGTCCCTCTAAAAAACTCATGATGGAATTACACCAGCTCTAATCAAAGAAGCACGGACTGAGATCAAGACCCACTTATGTGCAATTAATGCATATTTTCATGGTCCCTTTGAAGGGGATACTTCAGTGACATGAAAACCAAAATGAACTTTTATCAATTTGTGATTTTCTTTTTACCTCTCTCTGTTGCAAAATAATGCCCAAATAAAGCCCTGAAATGAACTCTTAATTACATTAAAATCAGGTTTTACTAAGTATTTTTTAGCCTTGAGCATAACACTCAGCTCTTACAGCTGGCTCAGGAGATCAGAACTTCTAATCTCAGAGAGAATTTTCAACTTCAGTCCTCCTTCAGAACCACAGTGCCCAAAACTAAATATCTGGGGGTGGGTTTGTGCTTCACCTGAAAAAGATGCATAGCAATTTCTAAAATAGTGGTGCAGACCAAAAGCATTATCCATCTTGAATTTCTTACAAGCTTTCACTGAGGTCATGAGCCACTGTCCCAGTTTTTAGTTTGATCAAATGTACCTACAACATCATGGCAAAGAAAGGAGCAGATTTACTGTAAATGTGGGGAATACAGGAATGATCAAAAAGCCTACTATAAAATAAACTATTGGTTGGCCTAATTAGAAAATTCATCTCTCTACCAAATCTCAGCAGCCTCAGCAGAGCAAGATATCCAATGATTTTACTACATCAGACCAAAGGCCTGGGCTGGAATCTGCAGCTCCTGAGACTCCAACTGCAGATACAAACTCTCAGGAACAAAAAGATGCTTCAACCACAACAGCAACACAACCCACAAAAACATCTCTGTGCAACCTCCTCAAAAGGCAAGCACGTGCCCAATGGGCTCAGCCTTCCAGACTCAGCTCTGAATCTCCTTGTTTCAGTCACTCTCAGTCCATGGAATGCACAGAAAACACGGCATCTCTTACTGTAACTACAGTCCTTGCTAATTAATCACACTTTTTGGTGTGGCCTCTGGCTCAGCTCATAATACTAGAGAGAAACAAGAGCAGCAGTTTAGAATTTTGCAATTTGAATACTCCCTCCTCATTTTAAATGGCACAGGGGAAGGAAAAAAAAGGAAATAACCCCAACAACAAACCCAAACTCCACCTGTACTGAGGTTCACAGCCTCTGCTCTGTTCCCATTGGGTGTGGAAGAAACGGAGGGAGAAAATTGTTCTGCACTGGAAGTGGGGAAAGAATGTAAGAAACTAACCACTCATGATTCATCTTTACATTGTCCTACCCTGGCAATATAAATCTATGACTCATACATGTTTAACTGAACAATATTTATAAAGAAGCTTTTATAAAGCAGGCTTACTTTACCTGCTGAAAATTAGCCACCCCTTGCTGTAAAAACTGTTGGTTTTTTTTTTCCCACTCAACATAGAAATACATCCATTCTTATAATTGTTCTTTTCTTTCAAATCACCTAATATAACAAATGCTAGAAGACATTATAGTGCATCTGCTAAGCAGTCTCTTTATGAGTTGAGGCTTCAATGCTTTAATGGGGAAATTGCCTGATTTAAGTAAATCATGTCACCTCCACCCAAGTAATCATATTTGTTGCAGACTTCTGCTGACCTCATGTCTCCAGCAAAAACAAAAACACATTTACATTTTCAGCTTGAGATATTTGGTTCAAATGATTCACAAATAGGTTGTAATGAAAACTAATTTTAGCCTACTCCAAAGATACTATTTAAGTTCTCTGTTGATAGTGTTTACAGATATTCAATTATTGGTTACTGTCATTTAAACAGAAAGAGAATGTTTTTGCATAAAACAAGCAAGTAACTTGCGAGATCATTTCTTTATAGGTTACTACATTTTGAAAATGTTTGTTGCAGGGGAAGTAATTGAACATCTGAAAAGCTAAACAAAAGCTAAATGCATATGTTTTCTACAATAAGAAAGGGGGTTTCAGGGGGTTTTTGCATTTATTGTTTTCCCCTCTGCTTCATGTAGGAAATCCTTTTGGAAGCAACTTCCCACAGCATAATCTGCATCATAACCTTTCCACATGAAATGTTCCAGAAAAAGCTAGTTAACTAGCCTTGTGAAATTTCAGGCAAGTTTTAAACAACAAAAAGAAAACCAATTATTTTTACCCTAGTTACTTTTCCCATACAGCGGCAAAAGCCATACTCCTGCTACCAACAAGGGCCGAGATCAGAATTTTCAGGAACACAGCACAGAGACAACACATCAAGGCACAGTGCCCTCAAGACTATCATTCTCACAAATTGCCTTTTCATCTTAAATGAATTTATTCATCGTTCCTACTTTTCACTTGGCGATGGATTTTCCAGCATGCAACCACGACTTCTAACCTATAGCTAACCTATGTTCTTCTATCTCAGTTTCTGATGCAAAAGAAAGAAATAGGGCAGGGGCCCGGAGGTGGAGAGAGAAATCTGTGGGACTTGCTAGAAATTACAACTTTCTTGTATGATTGTAACTTGTGTGCAATTCTAGAGACATGGAACCACAGGAAGTATTCAATAAAATAACCTGATGGGATGCAACATAGATCAAAAAGCTTCATTTGGCTACTTCCATAATAAGAGTACACCCTCAGTACTGTGAGGAGCTACAGAGACTTATTGAAACTTGTGTAGGTCTGTAGAATTTTACAGTTCTTTACACATCCTAATAATTTCAATTTTATAAAAAGAATCTTAAATCTATTTCCTTGTAATAAACAGAATATGGTTTTAAGTACTGATAGGCTGAAATAGTTTGCCTCCCCACATTTAATTTCAAATTTGAGGTACAAAGGTGAGATTTGAGGAAATCAGACGTTGTTTCCTCAACATACAGGCCAAATGAGATTCAGAGACCCAGTAGCTTTTTTTTTCCATTATATTGGGAAAACTATGTTTGGATCATAATCCAATCTTTTCTTCCTTTTGAAACCTATTTTCTAGGTTTCAAAACAAACACTCATTTGTTTTTTGTTATTTCACAGACACATTGGCATACACAGTTTTTTAGAAGACAAAAAACCTAAACCTCTGTTATAAGAAACTCATAAGGCAAAATTTACACATTGCAGCCTGTAAATTTAAAGTGAAAGGATGATGTATAACCTCCCATTTACTCATATTGACGTTTAAAATGACCTAAATAAGTAGCAGAGGGTCCTTCAGAAAGGCTTCCTTTATTTAATTCCTTCTTCAGCTAAAAGGATGAAGTCTCATGCGTAGTTCTAGGGGATACTATTTCTTCTCACTAAGAATATTCATTAGAAGAAAAAAGGAAACTAAAAAAGAGCAACTAAGCAAAACTCAACATTTTGCTTTAGCTTCATATCCTTTGTGCAGGGCTCTCTCCATTACAATTCCCTTTCAAGCACTTACAAAAAGATTGGCTTGTCCTGAGTTGTTACAGAAAAATCAAAAGAAGGGAGAGTGTGAAAAAGCTTCCACAGGCAGTAAACATAAAGGTGATAATAGAAGCAATATAAAGGTGATAATTGACCTCAGTGGTCAATTTAGCCTAATATTTTTTCTCTGGTACTTGCCTTTACAAATCACTTCATGTTTATAAAAGTTCTTAATATGTCATAATGTAAAATAATAGGAAAAAAACCTTTTCCTAAGTATTTCATTATCTTCCAATGAGGAATGGTATCACATTTACTTGGAAATTTATAGTAGGTAAATAACAACTTTAGGTCTTCTTGTTACCTCCCTGCCTGTCTAAAACATCTACTAAAACAATAGTCCCACCACATGACTTCTGGGAAAGAGTTCCTGTAGTTCTAAACATCGGAAAAGTTTTTATCCCATATTTCTCTCTTGTTTTACACTCTTTCCCAAATTCATTGCATATCCTTTGTTTCAGAACCCACAAACCAGTGTCTCATTTCACCAGGTACCTCCAACAAACATAAGCTAAGTGCTTTTCAATGTGTTGTTTTGTTGCATTTTTTCCCAAATTCATTCAACTTGGTATGAAATCCCCTTTCCCAGGGCTCTGAGCCCCTAAAAATACAGGCACAACACGGTTTTTAAAGAATCATTCCAAGTTTTGAATACAATGCATAACTTCTAAAATACACTGTCCAATTTACTAAATTTTGCTGCTACCATTCTTTTCTCCTTAAATATCCTTTCTCCTATGGATGACAGATTTTGCCACATTTCCATAGGTACTACAAAGCCCTGTCCTTCAAAAGACATTTCAATTACTTCACCTTTAGCAAAGAGCCTGGGTTAGCAGCTTCATAAAAAAACAACCCCTGTAAGTAACTCAGCATGTCTATGCAGGAAGGTTGTTTTAATATTTTTCAGTAAAAAACAACTTCAAAAGTCAAGCATGGGATTGAAGAATGTTACTACTAATAATAATAATGATAAGAAGGCTTGGGTTGGAAGGGACCTTAAAGTTCATCACACTCCACCCTCTGCCATGGGGAAAACATGGTTTTAAATTTTGCACTGTCAAAAGGAAACAGAAGTCTTGTCTTCTAAATATACCTGGTTTGGTGGCATTTTAAATTATAAAAAAAATTAGGGTTAGGGTTGGTTTTGATATTATTTCTGTGCCTTCTGACTAGAAGGCTTTTAATGTTATTACTGTTATTTCAGTTATGTGAAGTCATCTGAAGTTCTTTTGCCATCTATTTCAGCAGGTTTTCCTGCCTCCCTCCTTCCCCTCTCCTTTGTGGAGTTGTCTATAGCTCCCCTTTCACAATACATTCATGTAAAGATGACTCTGAAACTCTCCTGCTCGCACAGGACGTTGTTACTGACAATTACAATTAGTGTGTTATCAGGAGCACTGAAGGAAAAAACATGCTACAGTCCCACCATGGGTTGTTGCCTCTTCAATTGCTTATACTGTTGTTCTTGAGATCTTGTTAAAATTATACTTAATGACTGCTGTTTAGATTCGTTTATCATGAAACCTTATACACAGGTTATTCACCCATTTAGTTTGCCAACTCACTTCTATTATCCTCCTTTTCCATTAGCTGCCTGTTAACAAGAGTTTTGCCTGCACAAATAATTCATTCCTTACACTGGCATATCTTTATTACAGAAATATATATTTATCACATCTGACTTTTTTTACTAATTTATGCCAGAAGAGTACAGTTTGTGTTTTCCCCATTGTTCTTCTTCTCAATGTTTTCAGGATATTGGCTGATCAATTGTCTTCTGATCAATACAGAGATTAAATGGAAACACACATTTCACCGATATATGTTTATTCATGCTGAATAACACAACTATTCCCTTTGAAATATTTTCACTTCTGCTGGTTAGAATTAAAGGGAATGCTCACAGCTTATTTTATATTCATTTTTCTAACTATTATGCACATAATTTAAAGAGAATTGTGACCATTGCTTACAAGTTGCCCTATCCATAGTCATTCTGCTACCCGAGAAGCGATTTCTCACACACAAGCTCCAACTCAAGCTGGTTTTACTGAGTTACTGAGTGAAGCAGAGAGGAGTGCAGAATTCAGGGATAATACTCACCCATGTGCATAGAACTTCACTGATGCTCACTGTGGCCGTGGCCAGGTCAAAGGTCCCTGGAGAACTGAGGTTTCACAGTGCCAAACCTCAAAGAAACAATCCACTAAATGAATACTTTCCCCTGGTATCTTCTAAAGTATCAAATTTTGTTTATTATCCCTTCCCTTCACCTTTTGTACCTGCAAAAAGCAAACACAATGAAAGCCTCCCCAGCCAAACACACTGGCCTGTTCCCTTGTAATATTTTTTATCTGATTCAGTAAATCCTCCAAAACTTTTTGCAACTACAAACATATGTGATGGTCTAGTTTATTGATAAATTATGTCTCATTTTCTTCACATTGTATATCAAAGACACCGAACACTCCTCAGCTATAGCC
This sequence comes from Pachycephala philippinensis, assembly GCA_013397055.1. Lineage (NCBI taxonomy): Eukaryota > Metazoa > Chordata > Aves > Passeriformes > Pachycephala > Pachycephala philippinensis. Next base: position 394,551 of record VWZT01011228.1, read on the forward strand.
AGGAACAAATTTCTGGGCATAACAACTTCCAGGCATGCACCTCTTTTCACCCATACATGCACTAGACCAGCACACACTGAACTGCTGTTTTGAACAGATGGCACCATATTCACTCAAGGAGCTGTGCCATTGTCAGGCTGCGTGCTGATATCATTGCAGGCGTTCTTACAGCAGGCACTCACTCGAGAACTTAAATTTACTGAATGTAATATTATCGTAAAAGGACTGCATGCATCCAGGCACAGAGTGTGCATGCAGCTCGGTGTTAATCGTAAACCTCTCTCTAAATATATATATATAGACACAGGGGCTAGAATTTTCTAGCTCTGAGCAGACAATAGCACAGGGCTCACCCTGACAGGCTGTGGGCAGAGACCCTGCTTGGTGTATTCTGTCGTGTGGCACAAGCTGCCTTTTTTGACTAAAGTCATTTTGCCTTTAGTACCCCCATCTCCAAATAAACCATCTTTCAGAACATAACCCACAGTAAATGCTGTTTCTGAACAAAATTATATCCCAGCAGAGGGAAACTGCCTAAAAACCTTCTCGTCTTCCTGATGCTGCCATAGTGAATTCCCTAAAAGCTGCAGCCTTCACGTGATTTGTTTCCGATGCCACCGAAAGCTCGTGGGACAGGCAGGGCAAGGGACAGAGTTTGGCTCCTCGCATGCCAAGATGAGGAAAATCGATTTCAATGCCCAAGGGAAGAAATTACTGCTAGAGAAGGTCGCCCACCACTAAGAGTTGTTCCATTATCATGTAGTCTTGGAAGGAATCCTACAGAAATTAGGTAAGTGTGGAGTACGAGCTGGTAAGCTATAAATAACCTAGGGTAATGTAAAAGGCACAGGAAGAAGCTAAACTTTAAACCAGGTAAGATTTGCTTCTGTATATTTGTTCTGATAAAGAGTTAAGGTAAGATACTCTTTGATAGTAAAGGACAATTTGCACACTGCACAAACAGCAAAACTGATACAACGCAAAGATGATTCGTGCCAAATCGGGATTGCTGCCAATGGAGGGTGGAGCAACTCACTGAGGAAAATGGTCCAATAACCATTTATAATTCCAAGAATATGCCTTTTTTCAGAAATCAGCATGTTCCATTCGAAGGCAGTCCAATTTCCTGTATAATTTTTAGGAGGCCAACACTGAACCTCAGCTGAAAAGGGGCACAGTCTACCCCAGACTCCATCATGTGCCCATGGCCTTGCAAGCAGAAGAGAAACTGGCAGAGACGCCACAACTCAAGAACAGCCAAACATTTATGGTCTCACTCATGCTGTATTTAACAGGCACTCACTCAGATGAGCTAAGGAAAGCACACAGCAAGGTGGACATTGTCCCTACTCTCAAAGGGAAGATAAATACTCAAAATAAAGACCAACAGAAAAGTGCTAGGAGTCATCTGACTATCCTTAACAGGGATTTATAGAAGCTAATTCCTTATAAATCTCAGAACCAAATGGGGAAAGCAAAACAGCAAAGCAAGACTATAATTAGCTGGTAAAGTGTTAGCCCAACCATATACAGTGAAACACCCAGTATTGACAATGTTACAAATATATCATTAGCTTCCCAGTATTGCATGCTTTTTTCCCCTTTAAAGCCCCGCTTTCTGAGTAATACAATCCTAGGGAAAAAAATAAAAGAAGTCATAACTTGCTCATTTTCATAGTCTCAATTTAAAATCAGCTGCAGAGAAATCAAGATTCCAAATGTACCTTAACATACACCAAAACAGACAAGAAATTCGTTTTGAGGCCTATTCAGGGCATATAAATGCTTAGTGAAACTGAATATGCTAAATTACAATTCTAATTTTAAGTGAAACAAAAATTAGTAGGAAGAGGAAACAAGGATAGCAAAAACACAAAGAAGAAAAAAAACTTTAATGTAAATATTAAAATGAAACAAACAAACTGACAGGGAATATTGGATAAGGTCTGAGAAGCAGCTGGAGAAACACAGGGAGGCCACTTGGTGATAAGGCTGCATTAGGAGATTGAACAGTCTTATTAGTAGGCAAAATGCACCTTTGATTAAAACTTTTACTTTGTGTTTGGCTGTTTTGTGTAATTTAATTATAGCAGCACTCTCTGCATGCTAAATGCTTTGTGAACTGTAATGAAGGACCAACTCTGCTGCAGAAAACCTGCAGACTGACACATTGACAGAGTGCAGTAGCCCCAGAGCTTGTACGTTATAGTTGGCAAGAATCACAGGTTAGAGACAAATCAAGTGCAAACAAACCCCACCCTCTCTCCCTTACAACACTTCATAGCATTTAATCATTTTTTAAAAGAGATGCTGAAACAAAGTCCCTTTTGTAAGAGGGAAAGGTAAACCACGGATGTCAGCAATATCTTAAACAAACCACAAATGAGAAAGTAACCTATAAAATTAACCCAAGAAGACCCAGTAAACTCAACTTCAGAGCACCTTACCATCACACCTATGAGTCTTGAACTTAAAAGAACTACAGAAAAGTATTTTGGTCCAGATTTCCAGGAGTCTCAGTATGGCTTTTAAGATGGCATCAACATCATTGAGCAGGTGATGTTTTCACATACATATATATCTGTATCCTCGTGCAAACACAAATACAGCTTTTGCTTCCATACGTGGTATGAGATGTTAAACACTGAAATTCTGTCCACTTTCAGCATAACTGATACTTCAACAGGTCTGAGAACAAATGAGGCTATCCTAAGGGTAAGACAAAGCATAGTATCTATATAAACTATTTGACAGGCAGCATTAAAAATCATACATTTATTTGAACTGCCTATGTTATATTTTCCTCTAAAAGATATTTAAGTTACTAGGTGAAAGGGATTTCTAATTACATTCTTCTGGTTATTGTGTTACACAAAACAAAGCCAAGTTGAGTCAGGACTGTGACAAAATGGGTAGCACAGTAGCCTGTGGATTCCACGTTATTCTACTTTCCTATTAAATATTTTAGTCACTGACCATGTATAGTTTGCCTTCTCTTGGGAAATTAACTATTTTTTCCAGAGTTGCTACCTCCAAATGGGGTGCACAAGACACATCAGAGAAGAATTTATGCAACCAACATCTCTGCAGCTCTACAATTTTTTTGCACTATAAATCACATTAAACCAGTGTCCCTGTAGTTCAGTGGCAACAAAAAAACACAATCCCTGACACTAATAGAAGTTTTTGCCAATGGCTGTTCATAACCAGTTATGATTTTTGTATTCCACTCCAGATTAAAACTGAAGCAAGCCTAAGATTTTTCCCTGCTTCTGCATTATATTCTCGAAACAGTACAGTAACATTATCTCTTTCTGGTGTTAAGAGGAAAAAAAACAAACAAAAAAAGTTCAAGAGCCTGCTCAAAGAGATATGAAATTTTTGATTATTCAGATTTTTTAAGGTCAACTGAACTGAACCCAAGATTGAAGCCAATGCAAAAATATCCACCCAAGAAAGGCACACTAACAGTAACAAAATTATCAATGTGTTTTGAAGGTATATGCTTTTTGTTATTGAGGCATATGATTTTCAGCATGCTCAGTTAAAATATGAACTCACGTCTATTTCAACTTTTCCTATTTTAAATGCTAAATAATATATATAAATCATTTACTTTGAAGGAACAACAATTTGATATCTACAGAAGTTCCAAAATAGTGCATTTTTTGGATTTTCATAAAATACAAATTGAACTGCTTGATTTAAATTATGTTAGTTACTACATTACTATATTAGCCATGTATATATTAAAATTTCAAACGAAAGAATGAGAATAAAAAGTAACAGATTTCTTTTTTAAACATCGCTGAGGCTTTAGGGCATAAAAATATGAAAGAAGATGACAGAAAATCCAGGACTTGTTCTGAATGTCTTTCAGACACTAACAGGTTAAAACCAATCATCTATAGTATTCCCTCACAGGTTAATTCATGCATAGAGGACAGAATAATCTACTCATTTGCTCTCATGCAGCAAATTAATAGACCAAGCAGCAAGAGGCATTTGCATCTTTCCAGAACTAGCAGGCTATTTGGCCAAAAGTATATATTCCTCTTGAGAAATCACCCAGATCAAAGGCACCTGATGAGAAATCCTGTGTGGTCTTACACTATTTCCTGGTATCTCCCTGCTTCCAGGTCAGCAAGCCCATAATAGGCACCTCTTTCCTGGTTTTGTTTCCAGTTAAGCTCCTGTAAGCTGACCTCAGAGCCCTCCCCAGGAGCAAGGGAAGCTCAAGTTTTGGAAATCACTGCCTTTGAACTCCCTGATCATTTCACACCCCTCCTCTGCAATGTGACCACCCAACCCCACAGAACACCTGAGCCCAGGGCAGAGAGGGGGCTTAAACATTTAAAACCATCTAAAGCAAATTTAGCAGCATCAACCCACATGCCTTGCATGCTACAAAGAACACGTAACTTGGGCATTGAATGCCTCTCTCTGTGCCCAGGCAGGGAACAGGGCTTTTCAATCCTCACAGAGCACTGCAGGCATCCTCCCAGTGCCCAGTCCTCCCAGCTGAACCACCTCATACACTCAGAATAATCACAGAAGTCCTTGCTGCTCAAGTAACAGCCAACCCATGTGTCATATCCCAACTGGAATTTTGTAGCTTCTCACGAACAAGGCCATGCCCAGCTCCTGTCTCCTCAGTCTGGCACAATGCCATTATTTTACCCCTCACCTAGGAACCCCTCTACTTCACATCAGAACAGATTTTTATACACATCACTGATCCAAGGTATCCCAAGAGTACCATCCACTTGGCCTTCTGAAGATCAGCCCACTCTAAAGAACACAGGGCTCAAGAGATAACATTTTCCTAAGTACTTTATAATTTTTCTACATGCTTCAGGTTTCCCCATCACAACTTCACCAGATGCACAAGGCTACAGAACCACCAAAAGAAAATTTACATTCAGAAGCCATGAAACTAAGTTGAGAAAAAATTACTGAATATTGGTCCTCATTTACAGACATTCAATCCTGGCTTTCAATTAAAGCATTAAAAACCTTGCTGAGCTCTGTGTGTTTTCTTCAGATGAAGCGAGGTAAACACATCCTGGTGTCATCAGTTATTATTTACGACACTAAATACAGCATTTGCAGGGGAAATTTTAGACGTTACTTTTCAAATGTGGGGGTGATTATGCATACTTAAACGCACACCTTGTCTGGCACTCATCCTAAGGCTAGAGAGGTTTGATAAACTTACTCTTAATGCAATCCAAATCCTCAACTTTTATATCCTTTTTTTTTGTGGTTCTTGTACACTGGTCACCTGCACTGATGCAGTTTCTTACCCTCTGCTCACCCCTCAGAGAAGCTGTGGCTGCCCCATCCCTGGAAGTGTCCAAGGCAAGGTTGGATGGGGCTCATACAAACCTGGTCTGGGGGAGAGGTCTCCCTGTTCGTGATCTCTAAGGTCCCTTTCAACCTTTAACACTCTGATTCTATAATTCTGCTTTTCTTCCCCCCCTGTTTAATCCTATGCTTATTTCATTGCCCACATCACAGTGCAACCCCTCATAGTCTACAAGTAACAAACAGCAAGAGCAACCTGACTGTTGTATCACTGCCAGCAGATAAACCATCCACCTAAAGCTCTTGTCTTTTAATGCCCCTTTAATGTAGTCAAGCACAATTCAAGTAACTTCAGATCCATAAAAGCCTCTGGAGGCTGATGGCGTTCCTCAGGAAGATCTCCTGGCTGACAGAGGCAGAGCCTAAGTCTGTACTTACCTCTGGTAGAAATAAACAGTTTATATTTGCTTCTTTGAGCACTGAAGCTTTTCAGCCTAACTCTGACAAACACAAACCCAAAGCTGTTATCTGAAAAATATCAGTGCTGCTCTCACGTATGAAAAGCAGTGCTTAAATACTATTTTTGATACAAAATATAAGTCATCAATGCTTCCTCCCAACCTTGGGGTATCACTATGGTTACTTTCTTGTAAACAAATTCTTGCAATGCAATAATTTGGTGAAGTTGAGATTGCTTTTTCTTTTTTTTATATTTAGCACCATGACAGTTAAAAATATCAGTGATATCTTTATCAGAATAGTAGTGAGTATGAACTTTCAATTAAAGAAATGATGGAATTTGAAAAGCTGGCTACAAAGCAATCATTTGAACAGCCTAGCTTCTAATTCACCTATATGCTGAAACAGGAAATGGAAGATGGAAAAGTTGTAAGTGGGGAGATGGAGGGATGATGCATTTGCCAAAGTACAAAATAAGCACGTATCAAAGTGAATGCAGAGAACCAGCTCTAGAGAAATTTGAGTTTAGTTCTGGTCAGGTACACTCCAGGGAGCACAACCCACCCTGTGTATGTAGTTACTACCCAGAACAAAGTTATACTACACCTATACTTTTTATCTACTTAAGCCTTCCTGTGCTGTCAGACTGCCCAGTTTTTAAGCAAAGATTAAATATACTTGGTTCCAGTGGGTCAGTCCAGCTCTATACTCAGAACTGGGCTTAACACTAGTGATATTAAAGAGTCTTGTCTTTAGTTTTAATTATCAGAGGTTGTGTCTTAATGTCACTGTGTGCTGCCTCAAACCAGCAGCACAGCCAGGGGAAGAAGCAGAAATCCTGACTTACAAAAGCCATTTTGAAGCGTATTCCCAAGCATGGCTTACAGGACAGCTCAGACTACAGTGGATATGTACTTTCGGACACTGGAAAATTAAATCTCTATGCAAACACTGTGAAACCCCATCACTAGAACAATATCCAACCATGCCTGTAAAAACAGGCCACATGTTCCCCTTCCCTTTTCAAAGTTAAAACAGTGCTGATTTTTTCCCCCCAATGTATTCATATGAACAAGATATTTCATCTCACAGATTTTACTTCAGTTCAGTCTATGCACATTTTAAACAAATTAGGATGAAATAAATCCATTTTATAGTATTACTTTGTGCCACCTCCATGAAATAACGCTCATCTTCGTATTTCGTAAGGGATGTTGACATGCCTGAAAATGGTGCATGAAGTATAATCTTTGAGGATTGCACTGCTAGAAAAATAAATCTAAGCCTATGTTTCAAGCTCAGAATGGCATCGCTTTTGATTGAAATGCCTCTGAAACATTCACTCCAATGCAGCTACACTGTAAAATTCACACAATTGATTACTAGGGTAGCTGTAACAAAACTAGTGACTAGAAGCTTTGTTTTCTAAACATCTGTTCTTCTCGTGCAAGCATAAAACATCCCCACGAAATAAATCACATTCAATCCTTCAGTTTCCGAATGGAGAACTGCAAACTTACAGCAGGAAAAATCAGGTTACAAAGAAGGGCTGCTCACACTGACCATGAGCAAAACCAAAATTAGGTTCAATGTTTATTAATAGTGAGAAACTCTTCTTCTAGAGGAATTTTATTTATCACAGGTCTCAGTCAAATAAGTTTGAGGTATGTCATGCTTGACAAAACAGTGATATTTATTGTCTTATTTCTTACCTGCACTCTTAGATCCAGGGAAACTCCCAGGCTGATAGAGCCTTAACAGGACAACAGAAAAAAGAGTGAGGTATCCTACAGGAATAAAACTGCTTCTTGCCACATCAAAGTCAAATTTTTAATGAAAAAGGTAAATGCAATCACTCAAGAAAGAAAATCAACTTTAAAGTCTTGTTATCTAAACCCAAAGTTAACCAATATGCTCTTTATTTATCTTTTTAAGATCAAAGCAACAAATCTTTGCACAAATCCTCAATGTTTGTGGCAGAACAAGTAAGAAATACCTGTTCTGATGAATAAATTAAATCATATTTTGGAATAAGAATTTATAATAGTTCTCAGCTTCAACCCTAGCAGCACATTGGTAACTCCAGAAATCATCAGAGCACAGAGAGGTAATAATTACACTTAGTGAAAAGGACAAGAGTATATTTAACTGTCAGCTTCCCAACAGCTGAACCAAGAAACTCCCTTGGCATTTTCTGGCACTACTTCCATTTCCTCTTTGAGTTCTTCTTATCTCTAACAAAGAAAAATAGCTTTATGAATCAAGAATCAGCAGCTTTCCACACAGACAGCATTCTACAACTGCCATTCAGAGAGACACCAGGAGGAGCCACGTTTTCAGCTGTGATCAATGACATTTGTATTTCCTTTTATAATGACAGCACATACATTCAAGCAGGGGGACAGAGTGGGCATGACCACCATATTAATCAAATTCCAGCTACAGAAGAGTTATTTGCTGGACCCACAGGATGAGCAAGCATAGAGAAAACCTTGTACTAAAAGGGAAAAGTTACATTTAACCCAACATCTGCTTCTATTATGTCACTAGAACAAAACAGGAACACAATTAGAGCACCCAAATCAAGCTTTGTCATAATTTAGAGACTTAAAATAGGACAATAAGAACCACAAGTTTTGTAGAGCATTCTCATTCAAGATGAAGCAAAGAAGATGAATATATCACAATTGTGATAAGAGCAACAAGCCATCAAAAACCTAAACAAAAAGCTACTTAGTCCTTCCTTCTAACCACACAACTTACAGGAGACACAGTTTATAAAACCAAATTTCCTCTATTAGTCTCAATTTTAGTTCACTTTTTATGTCAAAAATATAGTTAACCTTCATTTCTGATCAGTTCTGCATGAGGTCACAAAATGCGTGCAGTTCTTAGAAATGAAAAAAAATTGTGAATGTTCAAAAAATACCTGGACATTAATTTTTTTTCAAATTCATTCCACTAGTCAACATCAAGGCTTTTGATGAATGCATTAAAATCGCAAGAAAAATATTCCTGTCTGGCTACCACTCTCAGTAAAATCAGTTACCCAAATCTCCCACCCCACTTCACTCAAGGTCTACCATATTTTGGACTTTAGGAAGAAAGTGGCATTTATGTGTACCCAGTCTCATGAACCATTGGTTCAGAATGCAGGTACACCAGATCCCAATGGCAGTGGCAGTCACCAAGAGCACGTTACTCTCAGTTATGGGGATTCTACCACTTCAAACACAGCAGCCCATGGTGTTTTTCTCTGCCCAATATACATAAAAGTCAGGTAAATTTAGTTGACGTTTGTCAGATTTTCAAAGAACACGTGGCTGATTAAGTGAGAGGTACAAGCAACCAGCACTCAATTACTCAGAGAACCCCAAAGGCCACACCACCTTTAAATGTCTGGTTCTTTGTCAATAACTTGTGTTTACTCAGCAGCTCAATGATTCTAAAGGACTCTGATGTTTTTACTACTCATGAAAGAAAGGTGGACATCTTCACCTCATCACAGAACAGCTCTCCTCTGCTTTTACTGAATATGGTCCAAAATTTGATGAAAGAGTATCCTTTGCTATACAAGCATTTCCATGCACTGAGTCCAAGAATTACATGAAGACAAAGATTTAGTTAAAAATAAATGTCCGCTTTTATGTCTTTTATCTACACTCACAGGTCTATAGAATTGGCATGTATTACAACTGAACCATCTCTGGAATTTGAGTAAGTGGCAGGCTACTCAGTGCCATGCAGAAAAAAAAAAAGGGAAGCTGCTTTGAGAATACTAAAATAGGAGGGGGAAAAATAAAATTATGATACATAGGCAAATGGGTATGTCTAAAGCTAGCATAATCAAAGTACTTCAAGCATTTTTTCCTCTAATAAATTTCCTTGAGCTAACACTCAAAGGCTGAAAGCACTTGGAATCCAAAAACCTTTCTTTCTTTAAGGATCCAGTACTCAGCCTGCACTTCCTCAGAGTGAGGAAACACAACTGCCTGTATGTCCTACACGATTCTGGTGCCATAGGGGATAGAGGACTAAGTCATTCCAAGCACTGATTTCCACTCAGTTCTTTACTGCAGACATTGTGGCCAATTCCTGACAGCTTACACCTGCTAGTTTGGGGGTTGTTTTCTTTTCCAAGTACATTTAATTATTGATTTTGACACCAACAGTTCCAATTTAAATTGCAGTTCAAGCTGACCCTATATTACATCCTTACCCAAGTCAGGAAGATGTCATTAACTTCAAACAAGGCCATAATTTCAACCTTTTGCCCTCTGGATTTACCACACAGAGAACTATCATATAGCCACAAAAGTAAAAAGGAAGGCTTTTCTTTTCAGCAGCACCTGGTTAGCCAACAATTTTGGTAGCTAAATGCTGGCAGTCCATGGCACACATACCTATATCAGTCTAAACTTCAGTCCCATCACAAGCCTCCTGAGAACAGTTTTAAAAGCCAGTAAGACTTCAAAAGTCAGTTGGACACTTTTCAATACTTTCACCATGAACACTTTGCTTATTGTCTATAATGTGTACTGGGAACAAAATGTGCATCATCTGCAGTGATTTTATTTACTCCTTTACATTTATATAGCAAATTTGAACTCTTTTATTACACTGCAGCCTTGCAAAGCATATTATCATTTTTCATTATCTAACACATAGGCAAATGTGTCTTATGAACAATGCTCTATTATTTTAATGAATTCTGAATATCTAGCATAAAATTGTCAACATTATAAAATAATGTAAAAGTAACTGCAAATGTCTACTACAAAGGAATGGCATTTAACACTCACATTTCATTCTAAAGTTTGTCAATGAGAACTTAATATGTTTCAAGGAAAGTGTACTTCCATTATGTCATTAGACTTTATTACCCAAATAGTCAAAAAAAAAGGAGAAGTAGCAATCCAGTGATGTAGCCATGGTCCAATTAACTTTTATATTTGAATAATGGATCCCAATACTTCTGACATCAAAAGCTATGGAATAACTATATTTTAGATATTTTATTTCTCAGAAGTAAGCACTAAATGTTTGTGTCCTTTCAAGTTCTTTTCAGATTTTAAAAGTTACACACAAGAGAACAGCAAAAAATTCTATAGTTATATTGACCTAATGTCGGAGTTTAACAATTTATTTAAAAATCTTCAGCTGCAAGACAGAAATGTAGATTAACAGAACCTGCTATTATAAAAATGATTCAAAAGGTTATGGAAATTGGATATAAAACAAAAAGTTAGCAAAGAAAAAGACTTTCCTACACAGGTTTTAAGTGTAACACTGCAATGTAGTTTAGAGGTTACCATCCCTGCCTTTGGGAGATCAAATCAAATTGATCGATTCCGGTCTGACTCACAGAACTCTTGAAAATCCTAATCCAAGTAGTTGTGACTTGTGTCCCCTCAATATCTTTTCCTCATTTACTTCAGCAAGAACCAGACTAGACCTTTTCACTTTGTGTCCCCCCACCAGCCAGAGTTCTCACCATTTACAACCCTAACAGCATTTTTCAGGATGTCTCTACTTATAGAATTCAAAAGCAGTAATCAATTATCAGGGTCCTCATATTTATGAAAAATAAAAGAAATAAATAAAGAAATAAATCTGTAGAAAACAGACTGATACTACACACTCCTAAAATCAAGAGTGCTCAGCCTCTTTGAGCTTGAGTGACATTTTGTATGTAGGCCACAGTTTCACAGTTAGAGTCACATGTAAAATAAGAAAAGGATAAGTACCATGTGAACAGAACTAACGGGAGAGAGATAAAATTATTGAAGTGAGATGGACAAAAATATCCACAGGAAATATCTGTACTGAATGAATTGTGAAATAATATTTCAAATCTACATTTTAGCAAAAAAAATTAAAGTATTTATTCTAAGATAATGAATTTCTTGAGAGAGACTATTTTATTAATAATGGATGTTCAGATGGAATCAGATACAGTAGGTGGAAATAACACAGAATCATGTCTTGTCAAATGTGTGATTAATTTTGCACTACAAGTATTGATTTGACAGAACACCTCTTTTTTTCTTTTTACCTGTTCGTAGCCATTTAAGCGTAATGGACTTCTTTATTATCCAAATGTTATTCCTTTGTTTAAGCTTTTCATTTGAAAGCACTTTGATGCATTTATAACTAGTTACCAATTCTCTGGATCTTTATATGTGCATTATGTTCTAAGTTTACTCCTCCTCCTTTCAAGTCTATTAGCGTCAATTAGGCTTGCAAAGACATGCAAGGCTGACAGGCAAACTTTGATAAAATGCTTGGGCTGATCAACCAAACAAAGACAACACTACAGCATTTGTTTCCAATAAATGATTGCATTTAATAAACATTTCCTTGAATTTTACTCTTTTTATTTTACCATATTGGTGCATATAATTACTTTTATTAACATCATAAAACTACCATCCATTGTGATGTACACATCACTTAAGTATCATTAATAGTTTGCATACACTGGTGAGTTAAAGAAATGGTTGCATTCAGGAATAAACTGTACCTTTTAGAGCACAGACAATCGAGCCACATTTTAATACACAGCAGAACAGCACAGAGCTGTTCCTGCATAAGCACCTGTACTAGCAGAAGGAAATGGTTTGGCAGTGTTTTGTGCTCACACCATACCCTCCAGTCGTTTCAGAGAAACAGAATTTTCACCTCTCAGCTTCCACTTTTCTTCCCAAATTAAAATAAAAAAATTCTGAGACAGTTTCTCCTACTTTTACTAAGGCTACAATAGTATCTTACTTCACAAATAAACCCATTAAATTCCTCAGTAAAAGCATGCTGGAACATATGTAATACTTCATTTGGTTCTACCTATTTACAGTTATCATCCCTCAGGTGAACAATTTCCTTCCACCTCTCGAAAAAGGCAAACAAAGCAAAGAAGAAATATTTGTGAAAATGTCAGAATCAGATCCTGAATTTGTGGAGCTCAGGGGCTAATTGGTAACCAGGTAAATACTAACCAGTAACTGCAGCTGCCATGCACGTGAAAATACAGCCAATAGATGGGAATTCCAGCTGTAAAACAGCCTTTGAGAGATAAACACAAACACACTCCAAAATAACATTTATTTCTTAGTAGAAAATTAAATAATCCTTTGTGTGAAAATTTGCTAAATTATTTGTTTTCAAATAACAAAAAAGTAACTGACTCAGAAAGATATTTTAATACCTGATTTCTACAGTTCACACTTTTTCACTCCACCTCTATAATGATGGAGAAAAAGAAACAAAATTCAGATGCACCTCTGTAAATATCTGGCATTCCTACACCTCCAGATTTCAAACACCAAAGCAGCATTACCTATAGCAACTTGTTGCCTTGGTATAGTCACTGCTCTTTCAAAAATAATTTTGTAGTGGAGCATTAATTCCTGATATAAATGAACAACAGCACTCTTCCTTCAATCACACTTTGAAAACCTAAGAGATGAATTTTAAATATTCATTGGGCAGTTTTCAGCAGTGTGCCAGTCACAGGATGACACTTCTTTACAAATTTACAGTATTCTACAGCATTTTGATTTTCTAAACTGGAATATATCTCTTGCTCAATTGTTAATAAATACAATTGAGAGATATAAGCAGAAAAAGGTAAATAGCAAGGCTTAAACATCAAATGCAAAACCAAAACATTTTAGCAGTTCACAACATAGATATTTTTGGTAACAAGTAGGTGAGTGCACCCGCTGCAGTAAACTGGAAATTTAGCTGAATACAGATATGGGATTATAAATATCATATATAGCACAATCAGCTTTCTTTACTGGTATTAACAAAGGATCCCAAAGACTTGTTTGAGGTGACAAACAGTTGACCAGATTAGATTTGATCCCTACCACAATTTAGACTATAGGTCTTTTCACTTCCTTTCAAATTTTAGTCCTACTTAAGCTTTAAATAAAAATGTCAGTAGCAGCATGTTCACATTAATAGGCTACCATATTATTTTTCAATGACTGAATTTTTTTCTGAAATTCTGGAATTAATTGTAAAACAGTCAAATATAGAGTGAGATTACATAGAGAGAGCAGAGTTTACCACTTTATTAAAATTGTGATTGTTCACATAAAGACTCAACCAGGTCACATATTAATAATTATCACTGACAATCTTTAACATCAGACTAAACCCACAAGTGAAGCAATATTACATCTCTCTCTCTCATTTATCTTTACTGCTTATGGCCCCTCTGTGGTCAGCATGCTGTGAGCTTCGTGGACATTTAATTATGAACACATCATAAATGTGGCTGACAAGGCAGAAGCTGGGTTCAGATGCTCCTGGGATGAAGGAAACATCGTTGAAACCACTTAGACTTGCAGTACTTTCATTCTGTTACAATAAACAGTGTTCTGACTTACCATAGACACACTGAATACAAAGCTCCCTCCCTTTCTCATTACACATTTTCCTTTCATCAAATGGTACAGTGAAAATATGAGAAGGCATTGTTCACGACCCTCTAAAAATACACTATTTACCTTTCCCTGGTCAATTTACACTGGTGTAATACCCGTGTAACAAGGGCCAAACACTGGATTTTGTTACCAGTGTCACACAGATTCCTGGCAAAAGGGATAGAAACACAACACCTGGGTAATATCTCTGTGAAGAATTTTGGCTGTGCCAGGAAACAGGACAGATGTCTTCGAGAGGTCAGGCAAAAGAAAGGGAGAGCCCAGAAGCAGAAATAATTTTTTCTATGAGTACCAATAATTATTACTTCTCCCTATGAATTCCTGGGTATCAGGAGACACAGACAAGTCTGGCCTAATATTTTAGATTGCTGACAAAATTCTGATCCATCATCTACCCTGGTAAAGAAGAAACAAACAAATAAAAATAACACACACCACACAACCCAGGAATTTTCCAAGAATCAAGCACAGCAGCTCCCAGATGCTACAGATTTGAAATTAAATTCTGGCAACAGAATTACATGAGCATTTTGTCTTGAAAATGTACACAAAGTAAGCAAGACCAAGGCATGCAGATTTAGTATAAATAAAACAGGAAGTTTTGGATAAATTAATCTACTGTACTGCCAAACTGGCATAAAATAAGCTCAAGATCAGAATTAGGACAATGTTCTTTCAGAAAGAAAGTTATATGCTGAACTCAAATTAGCATCACATCCCCACCAAAGCTGCTTTCTACTACCCTGTCCACTCCAGCTTTGGTTTTGGATTTTGTCCTTCACAGCAATGAAAACCCACACAGCAAATAATAGAGAGAACACCCCAATAGTACTGAGATTCCTGAAACACCATTGTTATAAAATGCTCTGAATCCCCATCACTTATAAGCTTTACTAACTAGAACGTTATTTTAATAAAGCAGCCAATATTGACCACACAGCTGTGAAAAAACAGCACAAAGATGTTACCTTTAAGGTGATTTTTTTTCTTTTTGTGGAATAATGTCCATAATGCTAAGAATTAACATGTGAACAAAGAGTAAATAATATCGCAAGCTACCCTGATGCTTAAACACCTAAGCAAGAAAAAACGTGCATGCAAAAAACTAACCAGTGCCATGTTTCAAAGCAACTGTCCTCTGTAGTGCTGAGGTACATATTTCTATACCTCCCCAACAGACTAGAAATAGAAAAGACAAAGCATATAATAAAGCCAAGCACAATGAAAGAGCTCTGAAGAGAGAGCTGAAAAGTAGCTATCATGTTGGCAGATAAATTCTACACACAATTATTCATTCCTAGCCTCTTGACATGTAGATTAATGAGTTTGATAACCCAGGCTTCTAAGAAGTAGATTCAACTCTGTTTCACTAGCTTTCTTCTCCTCTTCTAACTACAAACAACACTTTGGTCTATTGAGGGGGGGAGAAAAAACACAAATCGATACATTTGCACTGGTCATCAACATTTTTGCAATTGAAGTCCTATGTCAAAAATATGATATCTGCTCTGGGACAAGGCTTTTTACTGGCCCTGTCAGGAATTCACAGGGGCTCATGTGATCACTTGAGGGAGGAGTTTTTGCCTCAGCAGCCTGTGCTTCCATGCCAAGTTCAAAGTCACACAGTAGCCAAAGACAAAAAAAAAAAAAAAAAAAAAAAA
>VWZT01011228.1:410444-429740 GCA_013397055.1 Pachycephala philippinensis
AAAAAAAAAAAAAGGAAAACCCACAACAGCTATTCTCATAGTTATAATGACCCTGTACTCACTGCAATGTGTTCTGTACATAAAATTTTCCATTTCCTCCCTGAGGCCAAATGACCTTTTGTCGACACTTTGGTTAATGTTCACTGATCAAAGTGGATTTTAAAGCAAGTGCTGTATCAGATTCCAGCCACGAGTGTCCAAGGGGTTGTGTTTGCCTTAAACTACTGCTCAGTGATGCACACTTGGGGTGACACAACACGGTTAATGATTTACAGATTTATCCTCTGTCGAGGCAACTCTTGCAGAGTGGAAATGTTTCATTCTTGATTGGTGAACAGCTTTGAGTCCTTTTTTTCATCTCAAATGTTATGAGTTCAAATTCTCTTGAGTAATAACAGTCATATACAGCTGCTTCGGATTTAGCAGGAGGCTTAAGGGATGGGGACAGGAGGTGCATTTGCTTGAGGTTACCTCTTTTTCCTGGTTAATCACAAGGTGAAAAGTAGTCTTTGGCTCTTAAAAAAAAAAAAGAAACCCTGTGCTGCGAGATTATTACTTAGATAATCACAATTTCAGAAACCTGTCTAGTGTAATTATAACATTTTTCTTATTATCAGCAGCTAGAAAGGAAATCAAGATTACAGTGGGCAGTCAATGCCTGCTAATGGGCTCATCCAGAGGGAGGGAGGAAGTTGCAATAACCCCAGAACTGGACACAGGCTACACCAGAGCAGTGACACCAAAACAACAACCACATTGCACAGCCTTCAAGTTTACCTCTTCAGGCATGGAGTGATATCTTTCACAGCCTGCAACAGATCATTCTGCTGAAAACACCACAACAATTACTAAGATTTTTTTTTTCTCTTTGAATGGTTCTCTAATGATCTGAGCAAGTAATCAATGTGTTTGAGCAATTTTGTGTGAACGGCAATGCAAAGTTTTTTCACCTACACCTGAAAGTAGGTTGGATTATTGGATTTTATTTGTTATTAATTTTACCTTATTCAGAAAGAACTAAGCTGTAGTTGCAAAATTTTAATAACAACTTGTTCTTTAAATACTGGTTCAACCTGATTGTTTAAATTCAAATGTATTTGCTCTGGATTTTTTGGCTAACTGATGGTTGTGATTTTGATGGGGGCTCTTTTTACTTATAAAAAAAACAAAGCAAACCAAAACAAACTAAAAAAAAAAAAATTTAGAAAGTGCTTTACTGTAGGATGAGACACCTGGCACTCACAGGGGTGAAAGGCATGCTCCAGTAATATCTTGCATTTTATCTACAAGCTTTATGATCCTGCAGCATGAGGCACACCCCCTCACACATCCCAACTGTAAATCTACTGCATGAGAGGTTATTTAGAGATACAAATTACTGTTATGCACAATCTCCTTTGTAATCAAATATATCTTCAGTTTAGCATTCACTTTAGAGAGGTCTCATTCCTTTGATGCTCTTAAAGCCAACCTACTGAAACAAGTTCTGGAAGGAGAGTGTTATTCTTCAAAGTAAATCATAAGCAGGAAAGGCTTTTTCTGAAAGATCTTACAAATAGCTCATGCTGATGCTTCCAAATATTAATTCTCAGAAATATTGACACTAAGTGAACCCTATATGTATCTAATATATTGAGCAATTGTCATGCAGACCTATCCTTCCCACTACAGCAGCTCAGGATCTGCATGCAGCCAGAGTATCTAATCTCCAAGCATCTAATCTTCAAGGACAGACATTTCTGTAGATTGAGGGGAGAGGGACCAACAGGGATAAAATATGAGGCTATTTATTAAGATGATTGTACACAGAAATCTGTTATTTCTGCACCTCCCAAAGCCCTGAATCTGAGCATTTAGATTCAGCCCAATAATTTCAGTTATGGATTTGTGAGAAGGGCAGGGGCTTTAAGCAGAAGTTAGGTTTTCAAGATCAGCCCAGTGCCTTTCATTTGCCACTCGTGTTGAACTACACATTTCTCTCAATCCATGATGTGCATTATGAGTCCATATTCCACGATCACATTGGCACATTCTCCTCAGACACTGCTCCAAATACCTCCAGCAGTTCACTGCCAATGCTGATGCACAGCAGCACAGCCACTGTTCTGTAGACCTGTTGTTCAGCAGCGAGAGGTAAATAGCTCCAACTCCTACAGCCACAGGCATTCCAGACAAAGACAGATATGCAAAACACCAACCCCACTATCTCTGGACTGTCAGCAGTGCTGAAATCCCCAAAACCAACACCAACAGCCTGTGCACAATGGTGACTCACCATTGAGTTTGTATCTAGAGCCTTCAGACAGAGCACCAACGAGTATGCACAGCCTACAAGATAAATCTTGCTTTGGATCTAGAAGTCATTAGAAATCATTAAAGCATTTCAGTGGAGATTACAGAGGAAACAACGGCATTAGTGAAGATATACACAAGACTGTTAAGTAGGAATTTAATTGTATTGTAGAACAGCTTTGTGGTTTTGTTGAGATTAACAGCCACCAAGACGGATTTCTTCTCAAATACGTCAGGCATCTTCTTTCCTAATGTTGTGAAAATAAGTGGAAGTGCTCAGTGCCAACAAAAGGGACTCAGGGAATTCTCGTTTTACCAGAACAGTGTTGGGCATGACTGGTCCCATATTGATGGAGATAAAAAAAATGCTCAGTGACTGCAGAAGCAAAGGAATCTTCTAACTTATGGTGATTTTAGCACAAGCTAGCTCAAGAATAATTTTTAATTTGCAAATCAGTGGTCAATTTATTATATGCATATCTTTTAATCCAGTCACAGGAAGTGTATCAGTCTCACCTTAAGGGCTTCACTCTTTGTGTATAGAGATTTCTGCTTTTATTTGAACAACAGCTGGGGCTCGAGACCCGGTAAGTCCTCTTTGTGTAGTGGCTGTTACACTGATAGACACTGAGAACTGAACAACAGAAATTCTTTTTGCAGCCAAATTGATATGCAGGTGCACATCTGAGCACATTTATCTCTAATTATCTGTTCTCAGGCACAAAACAAGCAGTTAGAGCAGAAAATACACAGGTATTTATTTCATGTTGCTCTTGCCTGGAAATTTGTATGCAAAAATGAAGATCAAGTTGTCAGAAAGAGAACCGAATCTCAAGCCCACTAAAAACATGCCCCAAAGTGACTTGCCCATGTGAATTTTAAAACTGGCATTTTAGGAAAGACAGAAAAGGAGAAGAAGTGCCTGCTCACAGGACTACCAGCAGCACTGAGATTGGCTGCCAAAGAGCATAAACGTAACTCCAGACTCCTTCACCACAGCCACTCAACTTTTTTGGCAGACATGCATTTTCTACACCCCTTCTAGGGATAAAATGCAGTTTCTTGGATACGTGCATGTGGTAACAGATGGTGTATGCCAATTGGTTTAGTGGCAAATATTGCATACACTTCAAAATACCTCAGGATTTTGAAGCTGTAAGTTAGAACTCCTGGACAGAGAAATTTAAAGTCAACACTTTGAGGAGGATAATGTAAGCTGCATGCAGCTCAGGATGTGCATCTCTCAGATGAAATAATTCTGCATTGTTATTACACAGGATTTTTTTTTCTAATAAAGATTTGTTCTATAGCTTTCACTAAAAAAATTCACCTTTGGCTACCTTGGAGTACGTTGAGCACCAGGGAGTGCCAGTATAGGGATCTTTCCACTGTATTAATTTCAATGCAGTGCATGTTATGTCTAAATCACTTATTGCCATAGAGCAGAGATCCTCAGGTTAGCTTTAACAAAGGGCACAGAGTCTATCAGCTCCTCCAGAGCTCTGCAGTACCTAGCCAGAGCTCTTTTGGAATCTCAAAAGAAATCTCCCTGCTGCTCTGCCAAATGCAGCATAGACACATAGGGGTATAGAAGGCCAGTGGCAGAGGCAAAACCCTGATTCCATTACCTCTTCCAACAACTAATCACTGACACTGCTGAAAGACATCAGACCAGTGTAAAACTCCTGCTTTCTTCCCTTGTTTAAAAATAGGAACTCTTACCTAGACACAAATAAGTGCTGCTCCTTCCACAAGGCACACGTTGTGAGAGAGCCCAAATACTGAGCAACAGATTGAATGAATTCCTGAGTACTTCTAACCTGAGTGGATTTGTGCAATGGATGTATGTACCATAGCAGAGATCCGAGGAACCTGCTCATGCAACAGCCACCCAACAGACAAGGACACCATAAATTAATGCAAATTAAGCCTAACAAATTTGAAATAAAACAAATACTCCCATATTTGAACAACCAGTCTTCAATGCTGCAGTCCACCCAATCTCAATGAAATGTTCCAAGTATAGGTTTGAAAAACTGTACCAGTACAGAAGAAATAACATATTTTACTTAAAGTACCAAGCCTGATGATTAAGGAGTGAGTGTTCCCTCTTCCCCCTCTCCCCAACCCTCCACTCCCACCCCCCACCAGATTCACAGGATTAATATGAGACTGGCTTGAGGGTTTTAGCAGTAACTGCTGCAAAACAAGTTCTGATTGGTTGATTCAGAAATTGGGATTCTGGGCAGTGTTTTATAAAAGGATAATGTATCTTTAAGCCTAGGTGCCCTTCAGGGAAATGTATTGGATAAATGTCTTCTGAAAAGCCTGTAAATATTCCATCGCCTCACTGTCATTACTACCATGAAATGATAATGAAGCATGAAAGAAATATAATTCCATATTCAGATGACAGCATTAGCCTTCATAAGCAAACTGAAATATTTATTAGTAAAATGTTCGGTATCTACGCCTGTAATCTAAAAAAAAGGACAAAAATGTTTTATAATAAAAAAGAGATTGAATGCAGAGGTAAAATCTGGTTGGCTGATTTTATTGCTTATTATTAAATCCAGGCAAAACAATTATTTTTTTCTTTTCATTAGTAAGGCACCCAAATTAAAACTATGCCCTCAGGCTGTGAGGTTTACAGTAGTGATTAAAAACAAGAAATTGTGATGCATGGGGTTTTTGACAATGGCATAATCAAATTCATTCATATTGTTCAATCTTTCACTGACAAATATTTTTACAGTGAAATATACCAAACAAAGAAGCACATACAAGTACTATCAATACAGAGAAATTAGGAAGACTTGTTGTTATTGCAGCAGAGAACAGATACAATGTTTCTATAATCTTGAATACAAACATTATAGTGTAGTTAATTAGGGTAATTATTGCCTAAATTGTGCTTAATTGTTTTATACTGAAAAGGATTTCTGAAAGAAGCCTTTCGGATTTCTACAAGGCACAGAAGTGAGCACACTGCAGCCTAAGTATTTAGATGTAATTTCCTAAGTTTGATTGCATTTCCTATAAGTCAGAAAATACATCCTGAAGCAGGCTGGGACAGAGATAAACACGAGCCACACGCCTTGACCTCTGTTTCACCTTATTGAAAAAGAGGCATAAAATAGTCATTTAGTACACTAGCATCAGAGAGCATTCACACACTCTAAGCACATTCTTTTTAAAAAAAGGTCTTTGAAGTGAATGAAAAATTAGAAATTCAAGTGACCACGATCAATTCTGAAACACTGCACAAAATTAATTACAGTTTTGCATCAGAAGCAAGAATGTAGATTTCAGACAGTCTGTGTCATTTATCTCACGCTGTACAATATACGAGGCGATTAAAAAGCCAAATCTGTTCCCACCCCCCAAGTCTAAGGCCTATCAGAGGCTGTGAAGTACAAATGATTAACTCCAAATTATTCAAGGGATTGTACAGACGCTTCAACTTGAATGAAATTTGCGGCAAGTCACAGGAGCTACGGAGGGACAGATTTGCTGCTCTTTATCAAAATCTAGTCTGACTATCGCTGACAGAATCCAGATAAATTGCACAGTAATCTGGCAGTGGCTGTGGAAAGCTTGCTCTGCAAAATCCAAATCTCTAATTTCTATCTGTTTTTAATTGCTTGACTTAAATTTGCATTTTTATACAATTGGCTTAAAGGATTTATTCTGTTCTTTAGGCTACTCTAATAAAATCGGGTCCCATTTTGCACGGTATCTCAGAAACCTACTTACATTAAATAAGCATGCCGTAGTACAAAAATATTTACTGTAGCAGAAAAGGATTCCTTTTTATGTCATGTTCAGAATTAGGTAAAGAATACATGTGTCAGGAAGCTCATTTTAAACTCCCCTATGAAAACACACCTGAGAATGAACAGGACGGCGTAACAAAGAAAAGTGGGGGAAAAGCATTGATTCAGCACAGGATAAACTGGGGGAAGGAACAAACAAACAGCCCCATGTGGATCCTGAGTGTGTACACATTCAGATACAAGTCAGAAGACACTGCTAACACCATGTGCTGTAGCCAAGCATCCAGAGACAGCCATCCCTGCAGTCTGCAGCACCTGAGTGCTGGGCATCACAGCAAGAACTGCCATTCTTGTCATTCCCCAGCCCCAGTGTCATTGATGGAGCTGCTGGCAGCCAATTCATATCCTTATTGACAATTTAATGTTACCCTCTGAGAGCAGAGAGCAATTTACCCCAAACAAACATGACAGAACACCAACACCTGAGCAGCACTGGGCTGGGTGACATCCCTCAGTCACCCTTCAACCAAGCATCCAAAATCAAATTCCAGTGTGACAACATCTGAACACTGGCATTCCAGCAGGATAACCAAGGCAAAACTACCAAGGTCTCTAAAATATTACATTTGTTATCACTTTTCATCTGCATTTAGTCATTCTAGAACTGTCTAATGCAATAGATAGAGACTATTTCAAACACACATTTAAACTTTCTACTCAAGCTTTGCCAAAACATTTGTGTTATTTTATATACATATTTTTATGTGTATATATGGCCAAAGGCCATTTTTCTCCTTTGACTTAATTTGAATATCAATAGTCAAAAAATATATACATTTCAGTATAGTTTAACATAATTCAATGGAAACAAGACCTTACATCCTTACAGATTAAATTCAAATACATAAAACAAAAACACACAACCAACCAAAACAAAAAAAAAAGCACTACTTGTTTTTACCTACCAGTTCCAACAAGGATGTACAGATTCCCTTTCCTTCCAAGTGAGTGTGAATAAAACAGCACCAAACAGCTCCTGTAGCACAACAACAAACACAATCTGACCCAAGCCATAAACAGGATTTGGCCCTACATGTATTTGCCATGAACACCAGCACTGCTGGAACTCAGTCACATTCCAGCCTGGGGCGTGGCTGCTCCATTATTTTTACAGTGGATCACACGTCCAGTATCCACACTTAGAAAGAAAATCCATGAACAATCCCAATGAACTGGGAAGAAAGGTCAGCTGTTGAGGAGGACACGCTCATATCAGATCCCACAGGTGGCAATTCTAACCCTGGCTCTTGTGTAGATAAATCCATGAAGATACAAGGAAATGCTATTCAAACACTGATATTCCCCTCTTCAAATCAGTGATGTTCCTCTGGGATGAACAGGCAAAAGAAGGCCTTTCATCAGCAAGAGAACAAACCCTTTTCACTAAAGAACCATTCTACCCAGATCACCAGAAAAAGGGACAGAAAGGTGGAATGATGGCACTTCTGAGGCTCAGGGTCCTCAGCAGGCCCCAAGTGAGAAACCAGCCAGGGAAATGTGTCTGTAACTGCTTAATGACACACCGCAAGCAATAGAAGGGCAATCAATGTTCTACTGCAAGAATCAGAGAAACTTTATTTTGGTGCTCTTGCTAGTGTCCTCTGCACAGGGGGAGCATTGTTATTTCTGATTAGAAAACCAAACTAAATGCTGGAAACCACTGCTGAAACAGCAAATTTAAGAGAGGGTGACAAAACTGTGTCAACCTGATGTGAAATCCAAAGTCAGCATAGCACAGAACACCCAGTCAGTTCTTGTACCAGCAGAACAGAAAACAACTGTCCACAACCTGCTGCAACCCAGCTCTGTCACACCTGTGTTTTACCAGAACCCTTCCCACTCATTCTCACAAATTACTGTTAGGAAGCTCACTTTTTCTGAATAAATCAGGTATGACAATACCTCAAATTATAAAACAAAAAAACTTTCAGGAACTCTAAACTGCTTTTATTACACTTGCATCAAATACAGACCAGTGGATTCCTTCCTCCTTGAGCATTCCCTCTAGCACCAGAAATTACACAATGCATGCAGCCATGCATGCTTGAATTTTTTAAAACACGTGTAGAATAATCAAAACTCAGAATGCATCTGACATACTATTCAAGCTTCCTCATGTCTTCTGACAGTTCTGCTATTACTTTTTGGTACTCTTTCCCTCTATTACCATGTTTTTATAAGGTAATTTATATAAATCTTCCATAAGATTACAGATAAAAAAATCCATTTAACTGTTGAGTGCATCTTATATGAGTTCCACAGTGATACATAATTTTCTAGCAACAAATTTCATATTCACCTTTAGATGTTAGAATGAAGGAAGACCTCCAAGGTTTTAGCACAAGTCTTCATAAAAAATACATTTGTATTTTTTCCTTCTTTCAGAGGTTTTGAATTTTATGTTTCTCTAAGAATTAATATCTGATTTCATTTCCAGCTGAAGGTAGTTGTTCTAAAGTATCCCTCCCTTTTCATATTTCTGATCTTTGATTCCTCTCAATGTCTATACTGTCAAACATTAGGAGTGAAGAGATCTGTTTGGTGAAGCAGAATTCCCTAAAGCTGATTCCTGCCAATGTGAGTCAGTGTCCACTGCACTCAATACATTTTTGTCAGCTAAACAATGTTGCTATAAACTGTGTCTTTTTTAGAGGATTTAATTCCACTGCCATGTCAAACTAACATTCATACCTCACAGTGAGTTCATTTTAAATAAACAAATAAATATTTCCCTTCAGCCATTCTTCAGCTTCTTCTCTCCAATGAATGCATTCCATGTGCCCACAGTCTTCCAAGGCTGCTCCAAAGGATAATCCAATGCTGCTTCACATCTTTAGTACAGCAAAAATTGCTCTAGCAAGTATTATACCTCTGTAGGTCCAAATTTGCAACAACACAACCTCCAGCCCCCAGGGCTCCACCTCTGCATCAGTTCTGTGCTTTGCCCCTCCTGAGTCATTAAAACCCACAAAGCAGGAAATAGCCCATACCTGGGTCACCTCACACTGTACCCACACTGATTTCACTGGCTTAATTAAAAATGTATACATTTCTTATTTTAAAAATTGGAATTAATTCAGTGTACTAATTAGAAAACCTTAATTAAAAGTCTGTAAGACCTTACATATTTTATAAGTAAGGCAATTGTCTACTTAGAGCTGTGGAAATTGATTCACTGAACAAACATAAAATAAAAGCATGATTGAGGCAGAACCTTCCAGCAACAGAAGATATAAACATTCTAGGGTGCTTATATAAAAACTTATTTCACAGCAAAAAAATACAAATGTTGAAAGTAGAGGGGACTCACATA
The DNA here is from genome assembly GCA_013397055.1 of Pachycephala philippinensis. Taxonomy (NCBI): domain Eukaryota; kingdom Metazoa; phylum Chordata; class Aves; order Passeriformes; genus Pachycephala; species Pachycephala philippinensis. The sequence continues at coordinate 419,886 of VWZT01011228.1, forward strand.
GAGCTTCAAGCAACTCATCATCAAAAATATTTAATCTTGTCTGCCCCATTCTATCATTGCAAAAACAGTTAATCCAGGCAGTAATTCAAGCAAAGGCAAAGTCCTAAAGTCGACCGTAGTCTCTTCTTTGTTCCTTTTGGGGACTTTTTGTTACTCCTGAAAACCAAGCCTCTAATCAGAAAAGGTTTGGTGCATTTACCAGCACTTTTTAGCAACTTAGTCCCAGATATGCCAAACCAGATATTCTGAATTTCTAACATAACTGACAGATAGTCAATTTGACCAAATTTGTTTTGTTGCACTCAACAGCTTATTCAAGCTCGTCAGTACAGCAACACTTAGGAATGTGAGCTATTTCAGACTGCAGAAACCCCTCAGATATACCCATATTTAGGTTTACACAAGTGTATCAAAAACAGTATCTGCACCCACCTCTACAAAAATCCAACTGTTACCAGAATAAATGCCAAAAGACTAAATGCCACAAGTATCATCCACCAAAGGAGGAGGAGGAGTAGAGCAAGAACAAGAACAGGTTGAGAAAAACAGTGACCTCTGGAAGCCCCAAAGGACATGTAAATACTTAGCACAGCCACCATGCTCTCCTGAGGAATAAATGCTTTGTGAGACCCAACACTGCCTGGCACTCCCCGAACACAGGGAGTATATACTTCTTCTCTAAGTGTGATTTATTTTTTTCCTTCCTGGAGCACTTAGCTAAAAGTTCCAGCAGGCTCATTTCTTTCAGAAGCACACTCTGATGACAGAGTTACTCTGCTGCAGTTCTGTTTATCTGCAAGGAACACAGAAGTCTTTATTGTTACTTCCCATCTCCTGTCTAACTGTTGCATAGCTCAGAATTGCTTTTTCAGCATCTCTCAGAGTCAGATACTGCTCCATCCATTGGCTTTTTTGTTTCTATAGTTATGTTGCTTCCTTGGATGCCAGCCACTCCACCACACCCACAGAGAGCAGCTACACCCAGTGCCCCCCTCAAACCCCCAAATGGACACAAGTCACTCTGTTTGGGATGAGTGTTGCTTTTATCTCAGCCACCTGGTTTAGAAAGAAATATGCAGGTTGGTTTTTTGGGGTTTTTTTTTGTTGTTTTTTTGGTTTGTTTTTTTTTTTTTTACAATAAATTAAAGTATCTGTCTGGCACTGAAGCCCAATAACATTCTACAAATCAAGCAAACTATAAAACGTGGCACCCTTAACATTGTTTCTATGCTAGACTTCTGGGGAAGTAACAGAAATCTGTCTGAAACCTTCAGCAATACCTTAAAGAGTCCCAAAAATTTTGCATAAACTTTAACCAGTATACAGGGTATGCAGAACACTGGGAGTTAAAGAGTCCAAATTTCAATTACAACAAGAAAACTGGTCTTGTGCTGTAATTAAAAGTTTGCAGTAAGCTTTTTTTTTAAAGTGGTGGAGACAATAAAAAGTGCATTAAATACATGTCATGATAAAGAATAGACAGCCTCATTTAATATTTTAGCACCCTTTCTCATAAAACTACTATTTTATTATTTATAACATGGATGTATTTTCAAGACATGTTTCATAACCCTGTACTTGGAGTTCCACTTTATAACCCAACCTATAAATCAGCAGTTTAATCCCAAGAAATCACATAAATAGTTTGGAATAGGAAAAACCACATGGATATGATGCTGAGGTTACCTGAATGAATTTATCCTTGAGAATATACCAGACAGAGTAGAGAAACACTAAAATAATAAGTAAATGTAAACAAGCAAATATAAGAAAAATAAACAAGAGGGGGAAAAAAAATAAAATAATAAAGAGCAGAGTTTGTGGGAGGAAAAACAGAGCAGAAAAATAAAATCATAATCCTGAAAAGAAATAATACAGAACACAGTTTGCCTCAAAAACATTTTTTCTTCCTTTGTTTTTTGAGGTATTTTTGTTAGTTTGATCTAGCATCTCACTTTTCTCAGACAAAACACTTCAAGAAGTTTTACACACGTTTTTGTCCACTCTGAATGCAGCCCCTCCCAGCTCTCGTATCTGTGACTGAGATTTGTGAGCAGGTCACTGTTTAGCACCAAAGGTTCAAATAAGTTGCTCCAAACAGACAGTGACCTAAAATCCCATCGTGGGCCTGAACATTTAAGCAACAGTAAGGGAGCAAAAGGGGTGGTGCCTTCCCATAGGATAAGGGGGTAGAATGCTGCATAGCCATAATGTAATATAAAATTCAAAAGCTTTTTTCTTAACTGTGTGAAATACTGTACTTGTTGAACCTGACTTAGCCATCCCCACAAGAAGTCTCACATTCTGTATTCTGAACTGCCTCCCCAGTGACCTCCAAGAGAGGAGATTTCACAGCAGCAATCCAATTCACCAGTGATGAAAGCCTCAATAGGACAGTGAAGGCAACGAGCAGAAGTTATGGCTCTATCTCTGAGAAGACAAACACTGCTTGTCAATGCCCCCTAAGAGCTCAATATCACACATGGAACCTGCAGAAGCCCTGGACTGCAAACTGATTTGTGTCACCAGGTGCATCTCTGCACGGGACAGGGCAGCTCGGGAGGGCTCCTAAGCCAGGAGACCCAATACAGCTACAGAAACGCTGCAGCACTTATACAAAACTCCACCTAGACCAGCTGAGATGTAAAGTAAACCTCAGGAACATGAGTTGGTGAGGAACCTAAAATAGCTCCTGATACTCAGGGTGTCTTATTCAACAGCAGCATGGGCATCTCCATAGGGCACTGCACTGATATAAAATTATCAGTTAATAAAGAAAGGTACAACCCTTGCCACAATTTCTACTCCAACTTTATTAGGCTGAGTTTCTGACTAACTTTGAGCTCTCTTCTGCTAGTTTTTTTCCCAAGTCATCTTAATATTACAATGCATTACAAAAAAAAACTCCAATAGAGATTGATTTAAAAAGCAAATAACCCTTGCCCTTCCACTTCTCTTCCTTCTTTCTTCCCTCTTCCTTACTCTGCTTTACAGAAAAAGCTTCCCATCAAATCATCTTTTAATGAGAAATGTGAAAATATACTAAGAGGTCCTGGGACTGTTCATATGAAACAACCCTTTTTGGACTGAAATGGACTATTTAGAAGGGTTATGCTTTACTGATGCACTCAGCACACAGTTAAGTTTCAGTTGCTTATTAGATCCCATTGAAAATAATGACTCACTGAGCTGCTTAATTTAGAGCTTGGCCTACCAAGGTCTTCTTTTTTTATTTTCTTTCAGAAGAAATTAATCAAAAGTTCTAGGGAATCATTCCTCGTTGCCCTAACTTGAAAAATAATTTGAAATCCCTTATTCGATAACTTGAGACTTCCTACAAGTTAAAGATATATCATTCTGAAGCACATAAGGCAAATATTGTCCTAATCAGCAAGAAGGACAGATCTTCCTAGGAATTTGAGATCAAAAGCAGATGTTGTACAGAGTACCTGACACTTTCAGAAATTACTTATGCAGTGCACACCTCTGCTTTCCATTTTTGTGTATCTCTGTGGTATAATACCGAGTATAGGGAAATGCTTTATAAAAATGAAAATGCAATTGTCTGACCAATGAAAGGTATTCCTGTATGTAATCCCAGTAATAGATTTTTAAACCCTTAGCACTGCTGCAGTATTATGTATTCATAGTTATTATCTTGTCCACTTCCAAATCCTGAAAGGTTAGATTGTTTAAAGATTTGTTAGCTGTGAAATACTTAAAAAAGCAAAGTATTAAGCTCAAAGCTAATTGAAAAATAGCATTTTATCAGATTCTCCTTTGATATTATCTTGTAATGATTGTACTTAAGGTACCCACAATACTTCAATAAATAGAGAAATTAAAAATATAACATCTTTAGGGCTTTTCAGAGAATGTGGCTGTTAACAATTTATACTGCTTTTTTTAAACCATTATTTTCTTATATTTCCCACAATGCTTCACATCAGAAGCAAACAGAAACTGAATGATTACCCCAAAGTGTGCTAGATGAACTGGAAAAAGTCTATTCAAACAAAGCTCATTAGTTTTGATACCTCCAGGGCTATGACAAATTAAGCGGCTGGTGAATATGCTTGCAGACAAAAGGATGATGCAAAATCTAGGGCTTGTGCTAGGCATTGTGTCAATAAATTCTACTGGAAAAGGTAAAAATTACAATTGAAGCTAAAATGGAATCCCTTTAAGGAACATGTAGAGAATAGATCATCCCTTTTCTTAAATACATTTATGAATGATTGTGCTATAAATAATAAAGGGATGGCTTATTGGCCACTTGGAATGTACATTCCGATGGGTCAGTCCTGACCTCTGAGAAATTTTCCTCCAGAGCTGGTAAAAAGCCTACAGAGAGCTTAGCAGACTCTGAATTGCTTTGCCACATTGAAAACATAACTGTGCCACAACCACCACAGTTTGTGCCACATATTCCAACACCCACTCCTGAGCTGAGGGCAGCCACCACAAACTTGTGACTGTGCCTTTGGAACTCAGCAGTGGAAACACCACGAGCAGTTACAAAATGAACTGGTGGGCTCCTGCTCCTACAGAACAGCTCTGTGAACCACACAGCAGCACAAGCAGAGGCCCAGGGCATCAGCTCAGACAGCGCAGAGAGAACAAATTCACTCCTGGACCATGAGATGACTTTCCTGTGCCATCCCTGAGCCGTCCTGGTGATGTGACAGGACTCTGCTCTCTGTGGCGCTCACACTGGTCATGCTCTGAGGCCAAGAGTGGAGTTTGAATGGCAGCACTAAACCCAAGATCCTTCCAGGGCACTGTGAGCTTCACCTTGCTGCCTGTCAGCTTCCATTGGCTTTAATGAGAGCAGGCCTGGAACTTTTCTAAGTTATAATTAATTCCCAGTATTTGCTCTTTAATCACTAAAACACTTTCTGATGCCAGCCTTGTTCCTCTCACGTCCTTGTTTGCTACTTCCAGCAGTGATGACTGAGCCATTATGTGGGTGCTGTGCCATGAAATTGTCAACCACTCACATCCTAATTTTGCTGATCTCATGCCATACCCGCTCCTTTACAGCCAGACGGTATTTGATCTACATATCCACGTTTTACATGTTTAACACAATCAGGATCTGACCCATGACAGAAGCCATATTTCTATACCTTGTGGTCAGCGAGTCATTCCTGCAGAATAGTCTGTGCATTAAAATTGCTGCAGAATTTGAGCTGGAAGCCAGATTCACCTCCTTTTATGCCACCAGGAATTTAAAGTCAGTTCATAGCCTAACTAATCCAGCTTGCCACTGAAAGCAGACTATTACTTTTGAAACTCACTTTGCCATTTGATAAAGCCTAATTTTGCAAGCTTTTGGAGAACAACACAGAACTCCCTTTCAAATCTGATGGATTATCAAAAAGTATATTTGCCCAAACAGGCCGATTTTGCCTTCCATAAACTCAGTGAGATCCTGCTACCCCTAGGGAAAAAACCAATTCCTCTGTGCTTTTGTTCTCTACTTTGGAGACAACATAATTATGAAAATGTCTTTGAAATTTTCTTTAACACATTATCAAATTATTTAAATAAAAATTTGATTGACAATATCGCTGATCTAAATTCTAACCAGAAAGATTTCTTAAAATTAGCAAAATACACATCAGTATTTTTTCTGTATTCATAGGTCTTGTAAAAATGTATCTATATTTCCACATTTAAGGTTAATTGTATTATTTAAAATCAGTTTAAAAAGATGGGATATTTCCCTAGGTAGCATAGCTTCCAAAGGAAGAATTAATCCATTAACAAGCATTATACACAATTTGTTCTGCCAGAAACGAAACCAGAACTTACAGTGACAGCATTTTCATGTATGAACACATTTCAGGTACCAAGACAATTACCTGAGGATGTGGATTGCAGGGAAGGGGGGAAAATAATCAATGTCTGTTTCTCAATAAATGAGGAGCCAGCTCTGTATCTTAATTATTCATTTCAAAATTGTACTTTTAAAAAGTTTTCCAGCTGGTAGTAGTGGCAACAGTAAAGGATGAAATGAGCTACAGGAAGCCTGTTGATTTTGTGGCGTTCAGGAATGAGGAGCTACAGCAGAGCCATACAGAAGTGTGCCCTGACAGAACCAGGCTGGGAGGCAGGACAATGCTGGCTTTGAGACACCAGCTGGGTGCAGGAGAATTGCCCACATACCCAAAATTGACTCCAAAAGCCTTGGGGAGAAAGAGGTGTGTCAGGACAAACTCATCAGCAGCCTCCAGAACCCCGATTTCCACTCCAGCGTTCAATTTCCCCAGAGGAGCACCCTGTGGCCAGGGTTCCATTTGCAAATAAACTCGGTGTACTCTCTTCCCAGTGTCACTCTCACTCCAATTTGTGTGCAGAGTAATGAAGTACCTGTCTTCTGGATTCAGCAGAAGTCATGCATTTTACAGGCAACAAAAGGAATCCTCGTTAGTAAAAGACCGGGTTAAAGGGAACACAAAGCTCTCAATCACAGAACGAGTGGGTTCCTTGGCCAGTTGTTCTCGATTTGTGCAGCCTTAGCTGGGGCTACATCATGGGATGAGCAACAGGACTTTAATCCAAATCCCTGATTTGGGGAAGAATCAAGGGGTGATTTCCAGGGCCAGCATTTTTGCTGTGCAGTTCTGAGACTGTATTTTCCGGCTGTGCACCAGCACAGAGTTCTCTCACAGCACCACTGTCCTATCACAAGTTGTCACCTTCTCCTGCTGCTGTCCCTGAGAGCTTTCCACTTACAAGTTAGGGAATATCTGTCCTGTGGAACTTTGCAAAGTGGAGAATTTTAATAGGCAGCTCACTGGATAAAAATTTGACCACTGATATATAAAGCAACATAAATTACTGCAAAACCCCCCAAATATCAAAGTATTCCACAATTTCTTTAGCCAGAATTATTTGCTACTTCGCTATAGCAGGATTAAAATAATATGCACATGTACCTATGAAGGGGGAAGAAGAGAGAAACCATGTCATGATTTTTAGTTCTACTTTAGAATTAGAAACCAAGAACTTTGGATATAAAAATTAAATGGCCAGACAGAAGCTGCTTTAGTTCTTATATATGCCAAATACAACTTTGGTTCCTCTCAAAGTCGGAATGAAAGCCTCTGAAGGGTATCAAATGGAACAAAATCCCTGTACTTGATGCAGAAATATATGAATTCTAGATCTGTAAAGCTCAAAGCACACAAAAAGGTGCAATACTGGGGTGGTGGGGACATGTCAAAAAACTACATTCTATTCTCAAAATACTGTGTTGTAAAAAATCAACTTACTGAAGTCTGGATTTCTGATATCCTGTCCTAAAACACACTCAGTAGGAACATAAAATAACATGTTTTGTTCCTCACGCATTTTGCAAAGAATCTGGAACCAGAAAGTGAGGCTGGGTTCCTTTTCCTGTGTTTGTTGTCACCAATCTCAGAGGTTTTCCAGTCCAGCTTCAGCCTCCACAGTATCCTCACAATGTCAAAACCTTCAAAGTATGCCCTGGCCTGTCTGCAGTGGCTGAAGTGCCACTGAACTTGCCCAATCCTGATTTGTTGGAGCTGCAATCAAGCTCCTGTACATTCACCTGCCTGTGCACTGGGGGTTTTTCCAGGACAAATGTAGACAAACATTTTTTGTTTGAAACACAGTCAAGTTCCTTGAATAGAGCAAAAATCCTGCTTCATTCACTCTTAAAAGTAAAAACATGGTTTGCCATTTTCTCTACCCCCAATTTAGTTTTTTTCTCCTCTCAAAAAAATAATTTTGTTAGTTCTAGCAGATACTTATCAAAGGCTGTTCTATTGAGATATTTGTTCAATTAAATATATTAAAATAATTCTCACAGCCCAAAAAAACCCCAACAAACCTCAGGATGTGTCTGTTGCTCACCTTGTCTCAGCCAGCTCCTACCCCCAGTAGATAAATGACACTTCCTCCTCCATAAACAATGTAAATAAACCCAGCTGTTAACCTTGACAGCTTCCAGATCACAGAAGTCAGGAAGTTCAATGATTGTAGCTCTTAATTCTGCCCTGTCTCACCCAGGAAGCTGCATTGCAATAGTTCCTCTCTATTCTGAAAGGCTAAAAAGTGCTGACCTGCTGAGAGTGAAACCTATAGTTATACTTTTAGTTCAAATGTACAGAGTTCTGTCACAGAAATGTTAAGAAAGATATCTGAGGACTTTGGAATTCTGAGACATCATCTGTCTCTCCAAATCATTCCTTTGGTTATCCCCATCCTACCGAGAGGAGCTCCCATTTTTGTATCTATTGTGCAGTTCCTTTCTTATCGTATTTCATTCTCCAGAACTCCATTGTCAACCACTTCGTTATCTTCATTATAATCACTGTCAAGAGTGAAAAGCATGAAAGGCTTCAACTAACATCTTCCTAAACCAGCCCCTTTTGTGCTTTGTAAGCCCTTGTGATCTCACACACCAGATCCAGGCTCAAGCAGTGAAATATCAAGAGCATAATTCTTGCAAATTTCTGAGTATCATAAAGTCTTACTGTGCATATCATCCAGACTGTTATGATGTTACTTCTGCCTTTTGATATGGCAATCAACAAACGTTTATATCCACATGTATAAGAGACATGAATAAAAGATGAAAGACAAATACAACAACACAGATATAAAAGTAGATCTGATACATATAAGCATTTAGGGTATAAAGTATATTTTTTTTCTGTATCATTCTGCCTAGTCCATCCAATCAAAGACAAAATCCAGTTGAAGGAGTGACTTCATCAATTTTCCCCGAGACATATTTATCATCAGAACTGAATTAAAGTAGGTCTCTTTTTTAATCTCAAAGTGATTTATGGCAATATTTCATGCTCCTAATCAAAAAGCACTCTCAAACTTTTGGGGAGCCGAGACCTTTCCACTGGAAAGGCAACAAGGCTGTCACACACAAAGCTGTACAAGGACACCAGAGTCACAGCAAGGCTCTCCTGGGCCTCCAGCCCCACCCTTCCCTCAGCTCTGGGAAATAAAAACCTGGGAAATAACAAAGGTGCTGGAGAGCAGCACCTCCACCCACACCCAGCCACTGCTCTGCAAACCTTCCCAGCAGACAGACCCCCGCCCGCTGGAAAGGCATCTCAGTGCTTCCTGCACTGGGAACAAAAGCCAACAGGACCACACCATCCCACAGTCCTTACCAAATAAAGTTAAATATTTAAATTAAATAATTTTTTAAGCTGTTTGTATAACTGCGAAATAAAGACTCCTTTTCGCAAGAGGATGTTATATGTAAAAACTCCCCAAAATTGACTTTAAGGGACGTTATTTCTAGTGAAGAATAAATTTCACGTCCCTTACACCAACAGGGAAAAAAAAAAAAATCACAAAAGTGAGGTTTATTCCTACAGCTACAAAGACTCTCCCTGAATAAACTAGTAAAATTTATGAATCTCATCAGGAAAAAAAATATATATTTCAATACAGAAGAAAGCCACACTGTTTGTCTGGGGAAAAAAAGGCAAACAAACAAAAAACAGAATTATGAAATATCCATTTGTTACACTTTCATGCCAGGCAGATCTGTCTTCAGACAGTTCTTGCACAATCTAAGTTGCTGAACAAAGATAAAATGGCATGAAAACTCCTCCTACAGGCACCGCAACCAAAGTTCACCTTCACGCTGATGACACTTTTTGTTTTCTTTTTTCAAAACCATATAAAGATAATGTCATCTCTTCTGATACTGCCAATTCAAAACAGGACTTGCTGGAGAATTGCAGAGTAGAGACCTGCCAGATAACACTGATACTGCTGGTTTTTCTCACAGAAATTCTTCACATGAATAAAGATTTTTTTTTTTTTTTTTTTTTAAACGGAGACTAGGTATAA